>VWZW01005345.1:392236-901523 GCA_013397115.1 Edolisoma coerulescens | reverse complement strand
ACCCTAACCCTAGCCCGCTGACCCTAACCCTAGCCCGCTGACCCTAACCCTAACCCTAACGCTAACCCTAACCCTAGGCTCAACCCAAACTCCAGGCAGGGGCATAGTATGAAATGGGTTCAGAGGAGGAAAGTGTGGAGGGAGCAATGTTGAGTGTAGAGTGAGGGAGCAAGCGTAGAGTTGCGCTGGCTTTGGCATGCCTTTTGCAGCTTCAGTGTCCGTGGAGCTCTGGGCTTTGTGGTTTTCTGAACTGTAACCCTAAGCCTAACCCTAACCATGACCCTAAGCTCAACCCAAACACATACGTGTAACTTTAAGGCAAGTAACTTGTAGTGAGGAGTTAAAGATGATCCTCTAATACCGGCCAAAAAAAGCCTTTTTCTTTTATAATGTTTATTTCTGGCATTTAAAATAGTAAGCTTCATGTGCTTCATTTCCAGAGTGCTGGAACAGTTCCTTTTAAGAGGCTTCTGCTAAAACATTTTCTATCAAGAAGAAAGGAAAACCTCTTTTCCAGCCAATTATTTCCCATCCCTCTTATTTTGATCATCTCCAGCATCATATGGAAGCCATCACTGTTAGAAAGTTAAAATCATATTTGTACCAGACAAACTGACTCCAAATATGGATTTTATTTTTGACACCACTACAGTTGACATGATCACTATAATAAGCCATTTCTTATATTTAAATTGCAAACATTTCTGTGGTAATTAGAGTACAACATATTCTCCATCATGTGTCTGCCTGACTTGGGTAGCTTTCAGGATAACAATTGTCCAAAAAGCTCTGGTGCAGTGGGAAAAAGTCAAATAGATGGAAAGTTTTAGTTTATTTTAGTCTTTTTCTAACTTTTATCTCACTAAAGCACAGGGTAAGTTTAAAAAAATGTTAAATGACTAGTAACTAGGGCATACAACTCAAACTCCTCATGTGGCAACGTACACAAAGTTACGCTAACATCAATAGTACAGGAAGGAAATTAGCTCTTTTTATGAAACACTAAATTATCTCATGCAGCATTTACTGCTTAGAGCATGAAACAATAGAAATGAAAACTTTTAAGAGTCTGCCCATTTAACATACCAGTAAAACAAGCACTTGAATATGGGTAATTTCACATTTATATCTGTGAATGGTTGATTTGTCCCCAGGTAATAGAATTAACTTTGCAGCTATCCTAGATTGGTAACAGCATTTCATAGTTCGCTTTTCTTTCACATATATTCCATGATTTATTTTTTCTTTTCTACAGGAAGTGATAGAAACCTGTGGGGTAGTTAGGCACCTGAAGTATCCTTGGTTTTAACTCAGAATCTATGACTGATTCATTGTCTGACTTTGGTGAATATGAAGTTAGTATTTCAGACTGTTCAAATATTACCAAACAAAACTACCATCCAAAAAAGTATCTTGCTGACCATCAAATGCTCAGCTGGAATGTCATTTCTCTGTTAATCGATTAAAGACAAACAGAAAAATCAGCTGGGCTCAAACAGCTCAGACCTGGATCAATAAACAGCAGAAAAACTATGTGAGTATTACAACTTTCTGAAATAGGAATGGGGGTTGAGATAAAATATTCTGAAAAGAATTGTTAAAAAGCTAATAATTTATAAATATAGCAATAAGAATAATAGGCTAATTGTTTCTTAAATATTTGAATATTTTTTTTCTCACTTAAAATTCAATTGCATGACTAATATGGAAATATTACAGTTAAACACTTAATGACTTTGAGTTAGGCAGAAATCAAATACAGACTAAATAAAACCATAGTTTCTGTTTACCAAAAGGCATTTAAGATCAGCAGAGTTTGAAGAGTTGGGACTAAATAGGGCAATATATATGGGAAATAGAAGATCTCAGTGAAATGTAAAGGCAAATGTGTCTGAGAAGACCAGACAAAAATATCTTAATTGAATTTATTACTAGTAAGACTAGGAAAGAGATACTAGATAAATTTTCCTGATTAAATGATTGCTAGTGTAGGTTTCTTGTTTCCTAACTGTGTCACATGAAAGAAAAAAAGGGTAATGAGCAGGTCAAGGAAACAGCTATAAAGCCCTCCTCCCAGTTATTAATTTTGAAAACCTTTAGTAGTGTTAGATGCAGAGTGATTAAAAATGGATGTATTTACTGAATTACTGCACTTTTTGAGTAAACGAGTGTAAGGCTAACATGCTGCTTTACTACGGTTTAACAAGGCCAAGGTTTTGATGGTGTTTATAATAGCTTTGACAACCTGAAGGATACAGAGGCAGAAAAGTCTTGTGTTTTCCCTGAAATGTTGGATGGAAGGAAGGGACAGGGAAGTATATATAGAAAATTAGTTAGGTTGGCAAGGTCTTAGGGGATAGTCTTTTTACAGTGTATGGTGTATTTTATGTCCTAGCAGTGTTGTCCATCTGTTAGTTCAATGTACATACATTTGGGTAGAGAACCTTTTAAGACATTTCTTAGATGTATATGTAATTGAGAGGGAGGTTTACCTTGCAGATGTTTTGCAGGAGAGCTTAAGGATAGTTTAACTGCATTAATACTTAAGATTTATTTCCTATGTTACTCTAGTCTCCAGGAGAGAAAAATCAATAAGGTTTGGAGCCTTGTTAGGATTTTGGAGGAAAATAGGCCTGCCTACCTTTTCCCATCACAAATAACAATATTCTGTTTTGAACTTACTCTTGCTGCCCAAGTTTCTTGCTCCTAATTATGACATGTGGTCTGTCTGAAAATTTCTCACAGGAGGAAGAAAGTGTCTATAATGGACAGGCCAGACTTTGCCTTGTTATCTCTCAGCAGAAACCCTGTAGCACGTCTTTCCAAAGTGGCTGTTTTAGTTCTCTAACTCACACCAGCACTTCAACAGGAAAGTTAAAATGGGAATGGTGTTACTTCTAGCTACTGGAACTATACTGACTATATCTGAAAACATGAAATACAGAACCACAGCTAAGTTTTGAAAGTGAACTTGCTGAAAATTTTGGATTTATATTCATTTCACACAGAACAAAATTTAAAGCTGAAAAAGAGACTAAAATAATGATGGAGGAAAGGAAGGAAACAATCTAAATGAGATGTATTTCTTTTATTTCAACATCAGAAACACTAGTTACTCTCTCAGAATATAGTTTCAAGCTTTCCCACTTCACAGAACAATGGCCATAGAATGGGATCTTTGCATCTAAGAATACATAAAGCTGAAAAGGCAATTCAGAAATATAATTCAGAGCCACATGCTATAACCACTACATAGAAAGGGGAATATATGCAAACATTTGTACAGAGAAGAGCTTCAAACAAACTTTGTTGAGAATAAAAATACAAATAAATTAGAAACAGAAACATTAGGCATCCACATGAGTGAATGGGCCACATTATTGATTCTTGAGACCTTAGAGCCTCTGATTTTAGAGCACATTTGCAATAGGCTTTTCTGAAATTTGGGTATCCATGAAAGTTGGCATAATTTTGAAAGAACCCACAGGCACAAATCCAAGTACATTCTACATTACTATCTTTTCATGTTTTGTCTCTCAATTCAGTTCAAATTAAGTTTTATTGTAGCTTTTGTTAGTACTCAGAAGTACCAGCCAAATTATGCCAAATGTTTTCCAAAGATAATTTCGCTCTCTTCTTATATGTTGAATTACTATATGTTGATCCTAACTGTAACTATTGCAGTGCCCATGCATTATTTTGATCTCAAATTGCTAAAGATTTTGCGGTCCGGAAGTACAAAAACTCCTCTGATGACTGCTAATTGTAACTTTGAATTTCATGTAGCGCAAGAATGTAAATAACAATTTCGCCATAATACACTGAATTAATAAGCTAATTTTACACTTCTGTATATTTAACTGATTTAAACTGCTAGAATTTGTTCATGTTATCTAATTAACTTCAAATGTATAGATAACATTGTTGTCAAACTATGCTGACTTAATTTTCAACTTGCTTTTAAGACAGAAGTAGATGAACCTCAAGTTGTTCACTGTTATGTTTCACTAACTGTATAATGACACATTTCAGCAAATAGTGCAGACATTTTCTGTTTTATGCATGTGACAAATAGATCTGTGTTCAATTCATGTATGGCTTTGTTTAAAAGGAGCAGATTAAGGAAAGTAGAAAGGAAAGTACATAAATAGAATTAGTTCTATCGGATATTATCAAAGAAAAAATAAATATAGTTGAAAATTACTTTGAATTTCACCTTCCAATTTTCCATTTCTTGAACATTTAATTATTTTATTTCACAAAATATGACTTTTAATTCATTTTAACCTTTAATTTATTTATAGAAAAATTTCCAGGACACAAATTTGTTCTGGCAGACTAATATTAAATAATATTCTAACAATGGGGGTGTTTTTTAATAGCATCATCATATCAGATGGTCAAGTTCAGATTATGCATGTCTATAACTGATTAAAGTTCCCTGGAAAATATATTCTATCATTGAATAAATGCAGTTGTGTGCCAAAGTTTCAAATATCTATCAGATTCTGAAATAAATACTAGAACTTTCTGTAGTAAACCAATTTTGCTTTTGCAGCTAAGTCAGTCCTACAGAAGGGTCTGAAACCTCATTTAAACAGACACCCTTAAATTCTGTAGCAGAGATTCAGATCACAATTATAGCACTACATGTCCAACATAACTCCATTGTCTTCTACTGGATTTTTTCCAAGGAGACTGACTTCAGAGTTGAGCTGGCTGGTTTTCTATGATAGCCTGGCAGTGTTAAGCTCCCCTGATGTTTACTGCTGGCTCCTGCAGTACTTCAGAAATTCTTACAGTATCTTTAGGAGGGTAATAAATGTGGGAGCTTGACCTGTTCTCAAGTTTTGTAGAGGCTGGTAAACTACAGGAAACAGAGTTGTCTTGTGTCTTCTTGCTACACAACATAGCTGTGTTTCTCAGATAAGTAGTGAAGAATGATACGTTTATTTTTAGTGCATTCTGAAACTTCATTCATCTGCTGATGACAATCCATGATAACCTGTTAGCTGAATAGTGATGAGAAATGATGATAGATATTTTCCCATCAGACTCAATCTGCTGAAAATCATATGAATTTGTCTTAATTCATGTCTCCTTTTCCATCTCCTTTCAAAATGGAAAATATTCCTTTGAACAAGATGCACTCTTTCTTACAGAGATTCACTGTTTCTCACAGAATTTTAGTAATCTCATTTAACAGCTCATCTGAGTATGTGATTTGATGTCAGTTGCAGTATTTGAGGCATATTCTGTGGCATTTTACAAGCTATTTAACAATGTGGTTGAAAAAATCTTAATTAGTTTACTCAATTAATTTCTGATTAGTAGCCAGAGACCCTATCACTAATTAAACTGAATTCCAATTCATTAGAGAATACTCACTCTATGAGCTAAGCTGAGATTAAATTTCACATTTCCTGATGCTTTTTAATGTTTTTTCACAATGGATTTCTGTGCTTGTGCTGTTTGCTATTTCATTCATGGACTGAATCTGAAAAAGGTGATAGAAATGCATATTACACTTCAAAATAGGAATTGAGATGTAAGATTGTCTACCATGCCATTCATGAATATTAAGAGAAACGTGTCCTAGACAGAGAAATAAAAGAAAAAGAAATACAAGAAACAAATTGCAAAGGGAAAGTATTAAGACATAGTGAATGCTGATGTTACACGGAAAAGCCTAATCAATGTTACACAGGTTTGAAAGTATAAGTATGTCCATCTACATGGAACCTTAGGACTGTGACTAGAAATATGCTCTGAAAGCAACAAAACCACATTCTTTGAAAAACTTTTGTTATGTTGAGCATCAGCAGAGTGCCAGAATGCACACTCTCTCTATGCAGGGAAGAGCAGGTTCACAGCCATCTGACAAGACTGCATTGAACAGATAAGCATAAGCTGCTTAACAGGGTATGAGCAGTCTTGAATCGTGTCCTTAGAATTCTTTTAAAAAATTGTTCTTCAATGTAAAATATGTAAGCAGTCTCTTTAGTTGTTCTTCCCGTGTGCTGTTGAGCTTTTGACTGTGTTCTTTAGGAAATGAGTTTATTCTGTTTAAAAAGAAGACAACAAATGTAAATTTCTTACTCCAAAATATCTAACCCCTACTTTTTTGTATCTTCTCATAAAAGGATATTAGTGTCCTCTAACATCAGAGACTGAAATGCAAAACCACTGAAATAGTATAAGTAGAGTTTTACAAAGAGAAATAAAAATGAACATGTTCGAAAACAAGCAAGCAAACAAAACTGATGGAAGTAGTGAGAGACCCCTTAAAATTTCATCCTACTTTGGTTGCAAAACGGAAACTGCCATGGAAATAAAATATTATATTGGTAATTCTTTTCCTCCCCAAAAATCTAAATCATCACTTACAAAAGCTGAGATTTGCTGTTTTGACAACTAAACTACTATATAGAAAGGAATAAGGTCTCCCTCATGTTTTAGCAGATAAAGAATATTGCACAAGTGTGGTTAAACAAATCAGAGTTACTTAGCTAACATATGATTGTTGAACAAGCAATTGTCTGTATCCATCCAGGTGGATGTTCTCAGAAAGGAGTGAGGCATTCTGGGTTCTGTATGCAGAAAGTAAGTTTGAATTACTTGTTCTACATTTCTGAACTTGTCAGTATGTGTTAAACATCTTTGGAGCATGCCCCACCTCACAGGGGACTTATGTTCCTATTTTTCTAGTCTCTCTTGCACTTGGTTAGGACTATTCTGTACGTGCATAAATATTGAATTGCCAGCACAGGGGAGTTCAGTGGACAGGGAGGGAATTACCTGACTAGCTCAGGCATGCCCCAGAGGAGGCAATTTGCTTTGGTTAAATCTCAAAAAAGAGATATAAAGTCTGTCCAAGTCTTCTGGTTCCAGACATCACGCTGACATTTCAGTGAGATATGTGCTGTTTCCACTGATGGAACCACATGTTGCACCTTGGAATCCTAATTCTTTACACTTCTGGAATAGAGATATGAGTACCAATCCAAGTCTACCTTTTACTATTTTTTCCCCAAATCTCTGCAGATCCAAAGGTGGAAATACTTTAGGAATCTAATCCAAAAACTGTAATTCCTCCAGCTTGCGTAAAAATTAATCCTCCAAAGTTCTTTCAGAAGAAGACATTTTTTCATTTACAAGTGATTCTGAACATCTGGTTTTGGATAGGATTTTTGCTAGTATAATCAGTGGTTTTATTTATAGATATATTTTTCCAGAATAACCCCTTGTGTGCTTGAATATGGATTTATCTAAATGATTTTGCAGTATTTGTAAGATCTCTTCTTTTGCCATCTTCGACTTGATTTCATCCCTAGTGTTCTCTTCAGTTTTCCTTGTGTGATTATACAGGAGTTGTGAGTGATTTTAAAACTGACATTTCTATTTCTCTGGTGAATAATATGCTTAAAAAAATAACTTTCTGTAGCATGCAGTTATAGCAAACAGAAATACAGATTATTACAGCTCTGTGGAAGAATTTAGATTAATTGCAGGTACTATTATTTTGGGAAAGTTTGTCAGCAGATAGGTCAAAAGGTGCACAGATCTAACCTCCATTTACAGATGTTATGCATTCTGTAAGAATGGAATGATGAAGTGTTAAATGTGAATTGGAATTTCTTAGCATTTTTTTTTCATTTCATGCCATATCCCTATTGTTTTTCTGGCTTAATTGCCTGCTGGTAATTTGTTCCAAGTAGTTTTAACAACTGTATATACTGCATATAGGAGAGTTTATTGATAGTAATAAAGCCTTGTTACAGATTTAATGTAATTTTCCTTCAAGCATTTTTTTACAATATTTTTAATTGACATCTTTCCAGCACTGTGACTAAGAGCTGCACACAAGGACTTTGCAAAACTACTGTGCTATTTATAATGAGAGATCATTCTGAGACACAATAAGGAAGATGGGAAACTATATATAAATTCTTACAGGCCTTTGTACTGAGGGGTTCTCTCGTTTGTTAACGTCACTTGTGCTTCAGCAAAAATACAAGTTTGATTTTCCACAATGGAATGCAAACGGGCATAAAAAAAAAAAAAAAAGCCATTTTTGATAGAGGATGATATTAACAATTCAAAAATTTACTACCTGCATTAATTTTACAAAAAGAAGAAAAGAATGTGCAACCAAAAACCAGTCCTTGCTACTAGAAATGCTGGAAGTAACACTACTAAGTGAAAAAAAACCCAAACAAAACTAAATAGCAGAACAACTAATGCAAATAATTTTGTTTTCAAATCTCACGTTCATTTATTGCGAGTCATAAAACCACAGGATATCCTGGGTTGGAAGGGACCCATAAGGATCATCAAGTCCAACTCCTGCCCCTGCACAGCACCATTCCCAAAAATCGCACCATGTGCCTGAGAATGTTGTCCAGATACTCCTTGAGCTCTGCCAGGATGGTGCTGTGATCACTTCCCTGGGCAGCCTGTTCCAATGCCCAACCACCCTCTGGGTGAAGAACCTTTCCTAAATTTAACCTAAACATCCCTTGACACAGTTTAATGCTGTTCCCTCAGGTCCTATCATTAGTCAACAGAGAAAAGAGATCAGTGCCTTCGCCTCTGCTTCCCCTCATGAGGAAGCTGTAGACTGCAAAAAGGATTTCTTGCTTCTTTGAGTATAAACTACCCATTGCACTAACTGAAAAAAACCCCTCCATTTAAACTTGCTGCTCTGACCTAGTATGAAATCCTAAATTGTAAGAGCATGTTATGCAATGCTTTTAGTATTTCCCTTTGTATGTTAAAAAATGGGTTCTTAGCATTCAAATGCCTTCTATTATTTGCTAATCACTAAGTTCTGGAGGGCCTCATTTGTGAACAAGGTTGCAATGTACCAAAAAACATAATGTTACCCTAAAGATCATGTAGTTAAAATATATGCAATTTTTCACCTTTCGTGAGACATCAAAAGTTCAATCTCAAGAGACCTATCTTTTTAGAAAAATATTTTATTGTCATCCTACCATTTAGAAGTACAAGTTAGCCATACATATAATTATATTGAGACAGTTTTGTTGACATTACCTAAAGGGAAAAACATTTGATTCAGGTTATACTATCTATTTTGTACCTTCAGATAGAACATGAAAAAAAGAAACTCAGGAGTATGCATGCACTATATATACTTACAAATATTTATATATAAATCATTAAATCATTTGGGTTGGAAAAGACCTTTAAGATCACAAATTTTATCCTACTTATTCTATAATGCTACCAATTTCAAAATTATAGTGTAAAAATAGGCACAAGGTTATTTTTTGTTTTGGGTTTTTTTGTTGTTGTTTTGGTTTGGTTTGGTTTTTTTTGCTTGTGGTAAAATTTTGTTCTTTACTGCTCAGCACTATTTTGAGAAGTCAGTTGATGAGATCTCTAACACAGTCTTCTGGATGTTGTTATACAGTCTTTCAAACTTATTTTCATATACTCAAATAGAACCCTATTCCATAAAACTTCTGCAGTTCTTTGACTTTATGTAATGTCTAGCTTGCTTCCAATCACTAGAAAGTGTCTGAAGTCAGATAAACTGGTTTTGAATTAGGATATGTCAAAATGTACATTAGAAAGGAGCTTTACTTGGTTATCCTTATGGAAGACTGCCACTTTGTTGAAACCTTCCATACCAAGGCACTGAAAAATGATTGCATGGATATACTCCATTTGGAGTATATTAAGGAGAATTAACTCCTGTGAAGTATTTTGTTGTCCTCAGCCTTCAGTTTCCTGTACTATTTTCTGGTTTTCTTGTATCCTCAATGCTATCCTCTGTTTGTGTCTTTCCAAGTTGTTTTCCATCTCTTCAACAATTACCTTTATTTGCTATGTCTGGATACTTAAACTACAAAGGAGATTCATTTTGTTTTCTCTCCTTTATACTTTTGGAGTCTCCTATTATTTCCCACCATATCTCTTCAGTCATGAAATGCATTTGTAACAAATTGTAGCTTGTCATAAGTGATATAACATGTTCAGGTGATTTTATATTACTCATATAGATTGCATATGAAGATTTTGCATCCACTGCTTAAAAAAGGCTCATCAACTATTTCTCATTATTCCCTTTGCCTGAGAAGATTATTTTAAGATGCAGATTTCTTAAAGAAAAGTCTTTCCTTAAGGGATGTTTCTTAAGATTCTCCATAATATACTTTCACCTCAAAAAGGATTAATACTGACTTCCACGTCCAAAAGAACCATGTAACCAAAGAAATTTGAAGGGTAAGACCTCAGATGAGATATATGGTAACGGCCTCACTGAAAGCAAAGGATGCTGAGGTTGTGGTCATTTCTTTTTAAGCAGGGAGATAATGCATGCTGTGTGAACATAACAAACTGCTGTCTTCACCCCATTACCTGTTGTGGTCTCTGTGTCAAATGAAATGTTCTTTAACTAAACATTTGGGCTTTACTTAGCTATCTGAGTACCTGTAATCTACTCTAATCTTGCTCTGTAGCACAAATAGCATATTTATATTCACTGCTCTAGACATTTAAATAGACATAATGGTCTCTAATACTGAGGAAACTGTCGTGGTTTGGGACTGGTATTCTCCAATTTTAGTATTCTTGCTAAACGCAGGTGCCCTGTCTCCTCCCCTCTCCAATTGGAGGCACAAAAGAAAAAGATCATGGGTTGAAAGAACAGTTTACTGTAAACAACAAGATAAGAAAAAGAACCATAACAGAAACAATTTAATAATAAAAGGTGTAGAAAAAGAAACTATTTACATGAAAAGCCCTCAACAATAAACAATATCAGACTGCTCCCTCTGCCATCTTTTCTCAATGGGAAGGACTCCCTTTTCACCATAAGACGCTCCCTTTTCCTGCATCCATCCCTGGCAATGACATGCAGCGGTATAGAACAACCTTAGGGCCCTGGCCATGCACCCTCCTAGCTACCACAAAAAATAACCCTGTCCTGTCCAGAACCAGGACAGAAACTTTAGCATTTTGGGAATGTAGAGAGATAAAAATACTGGGTTTTTTTCCATGGGAAAAAATATAGAATATGTCAAGTAAATAATTTAACAAATATTCTTTGAGCAGCTGTTATTTTCAGGTACATAATGCTACCAAGTTAATTTGGTTTTGACATTCTCTGTAAGACAAAGTCTTACAGATACAGGATTTATTTTTTAATATAAATTATCTCAAAACTCAATCTATTGTTCATAGTAATACCTGTCTCTCTGGTTGACAGCTTGAAAAAAACCCAAATGCTTTATGGCACTAAGAGAACATTTATTAAATACTTGCAACACTTGTTAATATCAACCCATTTTTCAAAGGTTATACTTTTAATATGATTCCCAAACCAAGCTTGAGTAGCAGACAGGAAGTTAGACAAATCTCTGCCAAGATAAAATTATTTCAAAGCAAGATTGAAAATCAGAATAACAGTTGAGATGCAATTATAAGCCAGGCCAGAGGTTTTATGAGCTTCACGCACACAGGAAGTCAACGGAAGTCAACAGAAAGATAACGTTGCATTTCAATGAGAGCTGAATCTCCTGAACGAACAGTGGGTGGAGGTAGGGATGTGTATGCCTTTTGCAGTAGTACAATGAGATTTGCATGTGACTTTCTCTTTCTTCAGGGAGATTATGCTAGTTTATTGGAAAAAGTCATGAAAGTAAGCTCATCAGATGGTTACACAAAAGAACATATTATTACTTAGCTTTTGAATGTGGCAAGATAATAAGCAATCTGAATTCAGCTACAGCTTAGAGAGAGCTCTTAACATGAAACAAAAGTTAGAGATTTCACTTTTCTCTAAATTTATGCATTGCCAATAAAGTTTTCCAATATTTTTAACAGTAAGGTACAAAGAATTATTTTCCCCACAAAGCTCAACTCCCCTCCTAATAAAAATTTAACGTGGATCACAGGGAAGTGTGGAAGGTGGAGGTAAAATTCTCTGTTTTGCTTACCACCATTCAAGTGGTCATCATGTGTAAAATGCTTCACACTTGCAAACACACAACAAAATCCCTTCCATTGTTTCATATTTGTTTTCTTTAGTGCAATATCAGGGAAAACAAATACTGATTACTATCCATTCTTTTTCAATGTCTGCAAAAAAACAACTTACATTTGATCCCTTTCTTTTTGGTTAATATACAGGTTGTTATGAGACTTTTGTATTTGAGGGAAAGAGTATCACTGTAAGCAGAGGTGAACCTAAGTATTGTGCATAAATATGAATATAAGAATGTACATAAATACACATAAATAGCAGAATTATAAAGGATTGCCCTGGAATATTGTAGCCCTATAGCCTAGTGCAGTAATTTTTTATTTCTGGCCAGGAGTTTGTAATTAACTTAGACATACAGCTCTTACTGGGCTGTGGCAACCATGCCTCTGATAACTGTGGCTGAATAGCTCACCTGTGATACAGCACAATGAAAATTTGGTTTTGGTGGTGCTTTGGGTAAGAATGACTTGAGACAATAGCGTGCTTGAATGCTATTTTCAGCTATAATGAATTTATAGATACGCTGAAGTTACCCATTCAACAAAATGCTCTCCCAACCATGGTCTAGTGTACTATAATATGGTGACTGGCATATGCTTTAATTTTTAACAGGAATTACCTCTCAATCTGGTCTGTCCAGTTTATATTAAATTAAATGTTCTCCAGTTTCTACATAATATCATATGATTTAATTAAACTCTGATGAGCAGGCATAACACCAATTTATTTTAAAAGCTGTTTATGTGATGCAGCACTCCCAGTTCATTATGCCTAAAGAGTCCCTTCTATATCTTCACGAAGTTTTATCTTGTCAGCTTTTAATTAGTGGCAACAACATGAGAAGACTTTCATTTCTGGAAAGTTAGCTGCCATTTACTGCTAGCTTAATTTGAATTAGCTTGATGCTCAGAGATAACTGGTATTTAGAATTTTTATCTATCAGTAATTTTAGACTTTTAATTTGAAAAAAAAGGCTTTGACAAATGCCTAATAATTTTCTACTCCTTTTTGTATTGTTAAAACATTAATGAAAAATATATATTGAAGCAGATTGGATGATTTATTTCAGTTCAATTTGAACATGAATGGTACAAAGACAGTTCTTCTGAACAGATTTCTCTTGTTGTATGCCTTGATGTCTCTTTAGTCTAGTGTTAGCATTAAACATAAAGTGATGCACTCTTGGGTTTATCTGACATTTAGTTAATGATTATGTATTCTCATTGTCCTTCTTGCAACTGTAAAAACAAAGAAAACTGAAATAATGCTATTATTTTTGACATGCTATAAATCTGGAAGCATTTAAAAAACTTTGTTTAGGGACCACTTTGTTTTAATTTGCATTAAACACCCTTTCACTTCTCCCAAAGAATCTCTAAGATAGAAGGTAAATAAATGGAAAAGAACACAACTTACTCCACACTCTTCCCCTCAACATTGCCTGCCTCACAGCCCCCAGAGCTGTCACCTGAGACATGGCCTGAACCATATGTGATTTCAATGTATGCAGTAATCCACAAGTGAAAAATTTCTTTTAGAAAAGATGATTATTAGGGAGGTAAAATTGGGCATTTTTGTTAACCGAACTTTTTTTGAAGGAGGATTCATCTTCACACAAGGGGTTACAATCACAGCACATCACTCCAGGCTTGTCACGTAAAAGATGAGCTATTTTTAATTTATTTACCTACTTTTTTTGGATTCTTACTATTTTTGAATTCCAAGCTACTTGACTATTCTTCTTGGCCGTGTATCCTAACCTGATAAGATGTTCCAGATGCAGCTGAAAAAGAAACTCAGACAAAATATTGTTTCTTTATTCTATATCATGATGACATTCATTTTGTTGCCAATTCAAGTGAAAAACTATCTGATGAGATGCTGCATGTAGATCTTTTCCAGAATTTCCAGACACCTCTTTTTTTCCATTGCATATGTACTTACATATACTCATTTATATATATATATACACATTTCAAATTACTTTTCCTATCAACATTATTTTTTCTCTTAAATTTCTGCACCATATGGAGACACTGATTAGTCAGTACTGTTATGTCATGTCTGAAAGCTCTGCCTTCTGGAGAATTTAAGAAGCATCCATATAACAGTAAAAGAGTTTCAGAATCCATCTATTGACCTATCAGTTTGCTGCCTAGTTCTTGCCAGGCTTATCACAGGCACACCATGCAGGGCTGGCCTGCAAAATTATTTCAGATTTGTGTAAATGTGGAATGACTCTAATCTCACCTAAGCAATTTTCTCTGAGATTATTCTACCCTCAGTGAAATGGTGAAAACCTCTGAGACTACATTTCTTTACTTCTTGTGCTGCAGCTGTCTGCTTGCAGATACATTTTTTTCAAAAGATGGCTTTACAAACACATTTAGGAGCACCTACCTTCAGTGGTGGTGGAGGGGGTGGGGGGGAGAGGGAGGTGGGAGGGAGTAGAGGGGAATGACACAATGACACCAAACCCAGACTTTAAATAAACTGGAGAAAATGTTAATAAGCCTACTGTTGGAGAAATTCTCACCAAAATGTGCACATCGACTTTTCCACTGTCTCTGTATGTATTCAGAGTATCAATTTTAGCAACCATGACTGGCAATTTGCTTCAGCTACAGCCACCAATCACCAGCATGTGGGAGAAAACCATGATAGCATTGACAAACATTCTTAGGGCATGTCACATTTTCTAAACAAAACACCCATAAACATATGCCTTCTCTTTTGCATCTCAAAATAGCTTTTCTCAGCAACAGAGGAAAAAGAGAAAAAACACTGAACTTTGGTGAACCAAAACTATGTGGTACATCTTGTTTTGCTCTGTGCACGTATCTGTCAGCTTATGCCACATTCAAAGTCTGCCATCAATGACAGGAAACTATGTGCATATCCCTTACTTGTTTGTTTAATGTCACTCTTAGACTTACCAATAGTGGAAGCTTGTGGGGGTGGAAAGAATTCAGTATTTGTTGTTTAGGAGAATTGTTTGTTGCAATGCAGTCATAATACAGAACTTCTGTTTCTTCTCTGTGTGTGTGCAAGCACACATAAATGTGCAGACACAGAAGAGCATTTGAAAGAGTGGGAGAAGAGCCCTTCAGAGCCTGCCCTGCCAGACAGAAGGCTAGCATGAAGATCATAGATTAGATGAGCCATTGGACTTGCTGCACCATAAGCACCAGTGAGGGACTGGACAGTCACTCTGAGAGCACTAGTCTGATAGGGGTTTATTTGGGAATTATTAATCAAAGAGTGCCAGGCATAGGATTACGGATGAAAGCTGAGCACAGGGACTACATGAGAGAGTGACCTGCTAAGATCGGGCAACAAGAAGGTCTACTGAGCACCAGGCAGTGGGAAAGAGCATAAAAAAGGGCAGAATAGAGACCTGGGAAGGAATATTTGGATTATGATATAGACCATGTGGTAATCATAAAATCTGCACTTGGCATGTGATTTAAAATATGTGGTTATCCGTAGCTGCTAATTATATTATATACGAACCTTTGCAAATAATTGTCAGTTCATATAGTGATTTAAAGAGAGCTTTTGTCCTCAAGGAAATTATTCTGAAATTATCAGCTCTATTTGGGAATGCAGAGGATAATATATTTGAGTAGCATCTTCCTACAGTGTTATTTAAAGTCCCATAAAACAATTTTTTCTTGAATCTACTATTTTTTTTTGCTTTCTCTTAATATTTTCTTTTTCTGCCTTTATATAGAGAGACTAAGATAGCCCCTTGTCTTTTCTCAGTTGAAAGAACAATGAATTGCTTCTGTGAGAGTCATCACAGAATCACAGAATGGTTTGAGTTGGTAAAGATCATCTAGTTCCAACCCCCTGGCATGGTCAGCAGCACCTTCCACTAGACCAAGTTGCTTGAAGCCCCATCCAACCTGGCCTCGAACACTTCCAAGGATGGAAAATTCACAACTTCTCTGGACAACCTGTTCCAGTGTCTCACCACCTTCACAGTAAAGAATTTATTCTGTTTGTCTAATCTAAACCCTCCCTCTTTCAATTTAAAAGCATTATCCCTTGTTCTGTCATGACATGCTCTTAGGAAAGGTCCCCTCCAGCTTTCCCATAGGCCCCCTTTAGGTCCTGGAAGGCTGCTGTGAGGCCTCCCCAGAGCCTCCTCTTGTCTGGGATGAACTACCTCAGCTCTCTGAGCCTGTCTTCATAGGAGGAATTATATTTTAAGCTGGGTTTTGCACAGGTGACAAGAAGGCTGTAGACCACATTACTTGGTCAGTTGGTAGAGTTCATTTTAACTGATAGCACTAGGACTCACTTTTCTCCATAGTGAATTTTTGACCATCTGCTGTTTTTAGAGCACACAATTATTTTTCCTAACCCAAAATGTGTACGTGGATTTATGAGGATATAAAATCCTCTTGTAAAGATCACTGGAGTATACACATGGAGGTAATGATAACTTATAGCCAACTTATTTGCAAAATTTTGAGAGTAATGATTTTGTACCATTAAAAACAAATTGTGTATCAGTTTCTCAGACAAGGAATTCAGCACAAGGTATTCCTAAGAAATCAAGCCTGTGCTCTTTCAGAAGATCATGTTATTTTATATTTCATCACTGCATTGGTATTGAAATGAAGACCTTTCTCTTTTATAACAGGTCTCTATAGGATTTGGGAAGTGGAAGAGATTTGGTGAAATAACTTCCAGTGAATTCACAATTTGTTATTTTAATATGTGAGATATGCAGTATTTTTTAGCAGAGCTACCTTCAACCTAGAGGAGGTTTCAGAAGCGGTGCACCATGTTTTATCCATAGATATAAGACTTTTTTATTTCTTGAAGGGAACTAATGACCCTTGCTTTGACAGGCAGGAGATTACTAGATGTTTATGAAATTCAATCAAGCTATATGTCATAAAAACTTTTTGGCCTCTGTGTGTCATCAGACCCAGCAGACAGAGAACAGCTTTTAGCATCTGCTCAGCTGTCCTACAACACTTGAAAGAAATACATTTCAGAGCCACTTGAAAGTTCTTCACTGTTTTGATTAGTATCTTAAAAATGTGGGAAATGAACCAGAATAAAGGTGTCACCACACCAATTCCCAGTGTTCACAAAATAATTATTTAGCTTTTCCATCCAAATGCTGGGGTTGATTTTCCTTCCCCCTCCTTCATTTTTATAGCAACGATGAATATAAATAAGTCACAGGAAAATTACTTCTCCACTGTTTCACAATGCTTCCCTTATCTAGCAGGCACAGCTGTCACACACCCAAATGCTTTTATTTACATTGTCTGTGGATAGAAATATTAATTCTAATGTCTTTTAATGGGAAAAAAAAACTTATTATCAAAGTACATAGTGAATTTTAACTAGACCACTTTTTTTTTTTGTCCTGTAAGAGGTAATGATTGATTATTTTATCCAGTTCACCAAAATTTCTCCTTTTTTTCTGTCCCTTTCTCATACTGATAACTGCCACTGAATTAACTGGGAGATGCGCGCTTTAAAATGTATGCGTACATGAACATTTTCACCGTGTTTTTTGGTCTTTTTGTCACCATTTATGCACTTTTCAGAAACCTCAGAGTATTTCAATGTAATATAGGAAGAGTGTCTAGAGTTATGCCTTGTAAAAATTAATTGATTAAAGCTTCTAAGGAAAAAAAAACAACAACATTTTTCACTAAGAACTTAACCAAGAGAAATGGAAATTTTGTACACAAATATCCTGGCGAGCTTTCTGCTTGTACATAAGTGAATGGGATCAGTACAATAAGATTTATTAAATCCATTTTTCCATCTTTCTATGCTTTTACTTTTATAATACCATATATCGGTTTGTAATCCTAAAATGTGAAATTTAGGAGCTTGCTGAATTTTTCAATTTAAAAATACAAACCCCACTTTAAATTATTTGAATGTTTCTGAAGAAGTTATCTGTTCCTAAAGTATATCATCTCCATGTTTTTTTCAAAAGTTGTCTTCACCTGTATTTGAAATGGACAGAAAAATTGCTTTTCAGGGCTAAAAGTAATTTCTAGCTATGAATTAGAAAATTATGTAGGAAAAACACTTACCAAATAGCTTTAATGTTTATTGAAGCTTGTTTGATTGTGTGAAGCGTATCAAAAAGACAGTACCAATCTTGTATGCTGCAGGAAAAAGTAATTTTTGGTACTGTTGCAAATTTTAAGGTTCTATTCAGCTTCAGCTAACAAGTCTTCCACTATCATCACAGGAAAGAACAACAAAATATGACAATAGTTTAAGATCTACAGAGCTCCATGCAAAGCTATTAAGAGTATATATCATCACTATATATCATGCATACATCATCACTAGAGACAATACAGAATGATAAATCTGTGCCTACACATCTGGAAGCTAGGAAACTGTTTTGTATATAAGCTTTGTGAGAGCCTTTAAATATTTTTTCTTAATAATTGGTTGAAAAAAAGATCCTAGAGTTAACTACTTCATCCAAAAGAAGAGCTCTTTTGAATTAAATAATATACAGGATCTGGCTTATGATTAAAGTTCAAAGCTGAAATTTTTTCAAACAGATTAGAGCATACTTCGCACAATATTGCATTAAAGTCACTAGGCAGATTTCAAGCTTAAGTGTTAAAACTGCATCATTTACAAAGACAATTCATATTATCTTTGAAAAAGTAGGTCAGTAAAGATCAATAGTACATAATTTGTATACTGACTTTTTCATTAAAGTTATAGAATCATAGGATCACAGAATTGTTAAGGATGAAAAGAACAAGTCCAACATCAATCTAGCACCACCACCATTTTAACCACTAAATCATGCCCTGAAGTGACATGTTCACACATTTTTTGAATGGTTCCAGGGAGGGTGACTCCAGTGCTTCCCTGGGCACTCTGTTTTAATGTTTGACCATCCTTTTTGTCAGGCAGTTTTTCTTAATATCTAACACAAACCTCCCCTGGTGCAACTTGAGGCCATTTCCTCTCATCCTGTCACTGGTTAATTGGGGGAAGAGGCTGCACCCCATCTGGCTACAACCTCTCTTCAGGCTCTGTAGAGAGCAATAAGCTTCCCTCTGGGCCTCCCCTTCTCCAGGGTAAAGAACCCTAGCTCCCTCACCCTCTCCTCATATGACTTGTACTCCAGACCCTTCACCAGCCTCGCTGCCCTTCTCTGGACTCCAGTGCCTCAATATCTTTCTTGTAGGACCCACAGCTGAGCAGAGTACTCAGGATGCAGCCTCATCTGTGTTGATCCCTGCCCTGGTCCTGCTGGCCACACTTTTGCTGATGCAGGCCAGGATGCCATTGGCCTTCTTGGCCACCTGGGCACACTCCTGGCTCATGTTCACCTATGTTGGCCAGCACACCCAGGTTCTTTTCCTCTAAGCTACTTTCCAGTCACTCATCCCCAGCCTGTAGCACTGCAGGGGGTTATTGTGACTGAAGAACAGGACCCAGCATTTTGCCTTGTTGAACCTCACGCAGTTGACCTCGGCCCGTGGATCCAGCCTGTCCAGATCCCTGTGCAGAGCCTTCCTACCCTCCTGCAAATCAACACTCCTACCCAACATAGTGTCATCTGCAAACTTACTGAGGTTGCATTGGATCCCTGATCATTAATAAAGGTATTGAACAGGATCAGCCCCAACACTGAGCCCTTGGGAACCCCACTTGTAACCAGCTGACAGCTGGATGTAACTCCATTCACCCACACTCTGGGGCTGGCCATCCATTCAGTTTTTTACCCAGTGATTTTACACCATTCCACACCATGGAAAGTCAGTTTCTCTAGGAAAATGTTGTAGAAAATTGTCAATGGCTTTACTAAAGTCTAGGTAGATGACATCCACTGCCTTTCTCACATCCACTAAGCAAGTCACTTTGTCATAGGAGATCAGTCATTTTTGGTTTTTGGTTTGGGTTTTTTTTCCCAATGTTTTATTACTTATAGTTTGCAGCAACCTGGTAAACTTTTACGTTAGAGAAAATTAGGTTGTACATTGCCCTAGGAGCCAGATATCTCTGATGATCCTTACTTCCTATGGGAATTCACTGTGCTTTCCTAGGCTGATCATTGGGAAATTGCTTCTATCATAAGGAACTATAATGTGGTTATAAACTATGATGTTCTTCCTGTTCTGAAGTTTAAATTGTTTTATGTTAGGGCTGTCACTGAGAGTGAATGAAAGAAATTATGATCAACACCGTGTGTGATAAGGGCTAAGTTTCCTTTTTTTTTTACTTTATTTTTTTAAGTTAAAGGTATAATAAAATAGTTAAAGACCATATTGTTAGAAGACAGACAAAAAGATGGCCATATTTTGTCAGAAGGACTGGTGAAATTTGTTTTAAAAAGCTATCAAGGAGCAACATAGAGATGTTTACTTTGTACATCACAGTCTATTTCTACTTTCATTGTAGGAGTATTTTTTAAGAGAAAAGCCTTTTGATGAAGAGGATAACTGTCAAAATTACAGCTGTTATAGGCCCACATGATAATTCATAAGGTGTGTCAAACCTTCAAAGCATTCTAAAAATACAAAACAGAAATTATACACTATCAGGCTTGTTTTAAAACTAAGATGTTTGTTTCCAAAATGTATAATAGAACGTAAATTCTCCCACTCTTGTTGAAAATGTTTCCTTGTTTCCTTATTTGCAACTATAAAGTTATCCAAAGTAATTGCAGAAACCTGTGACCCTGTAACATCCTAATTCTTCATAATTTCTTCAATGTACAAAATTCACATCAAGCCATATTTTGTACAGACTCATATACCACGAATCATTTTATCTTCTTTCTGTATTAAAAGAATTAACTTTCAGTTGGATAGGTAAACAGTATTCTGTGTGTATGAATACTTTAAGGTTTAGAAGAAAAAGGAAACTGAACTGCTGTCATGCTGCTTCTGTCAAAATCCCATATGGTCTCTGCATGTTAAGGAGTTTGGTAGTGGGGGCACTATGCCAGCACATTCCCAAAGCTGCAGTATGTAAAACCTCTGAGCTCAATCCAGCTAATACTCAGTGCACATCAATTTTTTTCAGTGCATATCTTTTCTTTAGAATCTGTTTTCCACTCCTTCAAACAGTCCAGTTTACAAAGGCAGAGGTAAGAGGCTTTCAGACCTTGTCTTGGGAAAATATGTAACAGCTCATTGCAAAACAACATATTTACTTTTCCTATTTGATTGGATACTATTTTATCAATCAAAGATTGTTAACAATTATGTATGAATAAAAAAATAATGCCTTTTGTTCCTTTTGTTCTGATAGGACTGTGTTTGACTCAAGACTATCTATTTACCTTTTTAAAAGAATTTTCTCTTTTAAAGACAAAGCAGTTAATAAACAAGCCTCTCTTGTATGAGAAAATGCAAAATACAGGAGAAATTCTCTCAGCACTTCAACATCTTATGTTATGAACCACTTAAAAATTCAATTTGGGATTTTTTTTAGAAGTAATTTTCAGTGTAATTTTTTAATCAGTAGATATTTATCAATAAAACTACCCTTAGATTTTTTCCAGTTTCCCAACATCCCCAAAATGGATAACTTTCCGTCAGTTTCTATCTGTGCAATACAAATATGCAAAAACAGCAGTAAATTAACATCATTCTTCCCACTAAGAATTTGAGCTCTCTTGTTGTGATACTACCTATGGCACAGAGCTTTTTCCTTTAAACTAAGCTAAACCTTATATGTTCAGCTGTGTTTTGCTCAAACAGCAATTACTAATGTAAAACTTCTCTGTTGGTTACACTGCTGACATCTCACCCAAGTCTTTTGCCCAGTTCTTTCTTTTGTTACTTCCTTGGGTTTGGTGGGGTTTTTTACTATTTTTAGGCTTCAATTCCCCATTTTTTAAATTTAATTATCATTGAAGCTGATTGAAAAATGCAACTTCAATGGAGGTAGAGGAGAAAACTCATTTGAATTTTGTTTATATCACAACTTCCAGGAAAAAAAGTACTCCTATCTGAACCGCTTCTTAAACCTTCCTAGGGATCTGTTTCTTTCAACAGAAAGGAAATGAAAGCCTTGGCTTTTTGTATGTCTATTTGAAATCATCCTTTTAACTTTATCTTTCTGTAGGCAAAAAGAGAAATTGAAAAGAACTGTACAGAGAGCAAACCATCCTTCTGACTTTTACCAAGAAATGGAGAAAAAGAGAGAAAGCACTGCATCTTAATCATTCTTTCCCCCCTACAAATTCTAGTTCTCTGAGGTCATACAAGCTGAAATTGGCTGCCATTCCATGCTAACCTGTTCACAGACGAATGGAATAAGTTAGGCTGGAGGAGACATCTTGAAGCCACCTAAGCAGCCTCCTGCTTTTTTCAGCAATTGCGTCCCCACTTGAATCAGTATGCAGCTTGCACCATTGCATTGGGTTGTTTGATCCCACATGCAAGGTTTTGCATTTGACTTTTTTGAAATATCTGAATTTCCTTCCAGCCAATTGCTTCACCTGGAGGTCCCTCTGACATGTTCCTGGTAAGGTAGGAGTAGATCATCTCACATCCAGACTGCTGATGGAAATGTTCCACAGCATTGAATGCTGAGGAATATAACGTTCAGCTGATCCATGTTACTCATTAGACAAGGGATTCATTCTGAAATGCTTACAAAGGTCAATATTAACAACATCCATTGCTCATCTCTTGCCTGCAGAGCTTTTCATTTCTTCATAGATGGCAGTGAGTGTGGTCAAGAACCACTTACCTTTAGTAAGGCCAAGATGACAGTTCCCAATAACCTTTCTGTTCCGGTTTCCAAAACATTTCAAGAGGATTTGCTTCACAATTTTCCTAGGTACTGACATTAGGCCTACCAGTTTGTAGTTATATAAATACCCCTCCTTTCCTTTTTTGAAGATGCCCATAGCTAATATTTTCATTTTTTGCATTCATTTTTTGCATAACACTTT
Organism: Edolisoma coerulescens; assembly: GCA_013397115.1. Lineage (NCBI taxonomy): Eukaryota > Metazoa > Chordata > Aves > Passeriformes > Campephagidae > Edolisoma > Edolisoma coerulescens. Next base: position 878,580 of record VWZW01005345.1, on the reverse strand, counting down.
GAAGACATTCATGAGCAGCCTCTCGACATCACCCACATGCTTCAGGATTCTCGGAGGACTTCCAACAGCTCACACTTGCTTACATCCACTTCACTTAAGCAATACCTAACTCAACTCACCTCTGCAGTGAGTAGTGCTTCCCCAGAACCTATTACAGCTGCAGAGAGCTGGGATTCCCAAGAGAAGGCCTTTCCAGATCAAGGGCCAGGAGACATAATTTTTCTCAGTTTTTGCCTTGCTTCTTTCGTATTGCCTATAATTTTCCTGAATGAGCCAAAATGCATTATTTTGGAACTTAAGGACTTGATTGCAGTCATGTGTTTTCTCACTTTGATCAGGATCTTAAACAGTACTGCTTCAATGTCAGTCAGTCAGATTAAGGTTGACAATGACTGTCACATCCTTGATTAGGTCTTCCCTATTTATATGTACCAGCAGAGTCTCTCTTCTGGTTGTTCTGTCCAGTCTCTGCGCCAAGTTGTCCCCAGTGCATTCCAGAAATCTGTGGGGTTGCTTGTACCCCACTGCATCACCCATCCAGCAGCAGGTATTAAAATTACTTCTTAAGTCTGCTAAAGGAAGAGAAAAAAGAAATGTAAGTCACCAATGTTCATCTTAATATTAGCATACCATTCAAACAAAAGATCAAGCAAATTTGGTATGTGTCTGCGGCAGTGAGGGAAGAATGCTACACAATCAATATGACTGGTAAAGCAAGCTTCGATTTGTTCGTGAATAGCGCAGCCTTTTATACACACTAAGTACAATAGGTATAGTGTGAGTGACAACAATGCCTTATGCACAGCATCTGCGTATGTTCTGTCCTTGTTGTATCTTTCTATGTTCTTGCTGTATCTTTCTTCAGGGTTCTTCCTTGTCCCACAGCCTTTGCCAAGGATTCAGTGTTCTTGTCAGTTCAGCTATTCTATTCTTCTTTCAGCAGGGCACAGCACAATCGCCTGTGCCTGCCTGCACGTCTGCAACATGGAGTGCGGCCTGCTCTGCTTAGCACAGAGATTGTCTGTAGTGTCAAGCTATTCTACAACATGTGTCCAATGCACATTTTGAATATTCTTATCAGTGAAAAGCCCAGTGCATTCAACATTACAGCTGAAATGTCCTCTATGTACCTTCACATTCTCTCCTTTAATGTAACTGTTAGCAGCTGCAGCAGCAAGAGAAACTCAGACAGCTGTGTTTAAAATTTTGTGTGAGACTACCATGCAGAGTACTCTTGAGGTCTCAGTCCTCAAAGGCTATTACAGGGAAAGTTTTAAAGCAGGCAGTGTCTGCTTTTTTCCCTGCTTTCCATTTTTCATTGGAAATACTCTCTAGAATGGATAGCAGCCTGACCTTCCTCACATTACTGCAATTAGGTCATGATTGGGGCAGATACAAAGAAAAGGGATCTGTCAGCTTTTCACAGTATAGTTTTAGTATTCTTTACAGTGTGCTACAAATGTATGAAAGAAGTGGCCATCCTTGAAAAGCAGTGTAAATTACAGGGGAAAACAAACACTGACACACAACCATGCCTTAAAAGGAAAAAAAAAACCAAACCACACAACAAAAAAATCACCAAAAAACCCACCACCACCAAAAAACCCTACCAACCAAAAAAACCCAACCAAAAAAACCCAACCAACCAAGATAACACAAAAAACCAAAACAAAGAAGAAAATAGCTTGATTTCCCACTTTTGAGAGATGGAATAGAGAAAAACAAGTCATTCAGTACTGCGCTGTCTGTTTTAGAGGCAGAAACCAAACATAGGACAAAATGTCTTCCAATTTGAGGTTTTTCTTTAAATCAGTTGACAAAACCAAGCATTTGCCAATCCTTTTCAATGCAAAATAGCAGATTAAATGAATACTAATAAATAAATTACAGTTGTGTTTCAGTACTGATTAAAATATTTTAAATAGACATATGAAAAAGAAATTTGTATTTAGCCCTTTGCAAGTATATAGTCGGAAAAGTTAGCAAGAGCTTTTGTTTTTTCCAAGAGGCTTTTCAGAGCGTCAATACCAACAAAGTTGAACTGAAGAAATATCCTTTCTGTTTGAAATTTGTAATCCAAATAAATTCTTCACTGGTTTGAACAGTACTGTTAAAATTTACTTTTAATTTTGTTTTAAAATTTTTCTTATTTTCACCATTTGTATAATTTTTATGTTTCTATTTTGGATTTTTTTATAGTCTTTCACTATTTCCAAATAATTTCTTTTTTTTGCTAATTTAATTTTTCCAAAAGAAGTAAAAGAAATTTTTTGAGAAAGGACAATTTCCAGCAGAGGAAAATCATCAGTAGAAATTCCATGCAGGCCACTGCCAAGATATGAAGTTCAAACACCATATGGATGTAAAATTACCATATATTCATATGTGTCCTTTGGAATAGAGGATATTTTCTTTTAATGGTGATTCTTTACTGAATAATACTAGTAGTTATTCCATTCTTTGTTGGGGGGAAGAAACCCTAAACCAGCCAGTTTATTTTCCTCAGTTAATTTTTCTCATCTGCCCTTGTATCAAGTGACACAAGTGTCAAGGAATAAATATGCACAAAAATGCTTTGATAAAGGATATTTGTGCATGTGTTTGACTTTATTTATATAGTGGAACTAATAAAACAGCCTTATTGAATGGACCATCTATTGAGTCTGGTCTGATATAAAAGTTCTATGTAGCAAAGTTATTCTGATTTACCTCTGAATAAAAAAAGTTAACTATTCACTGTCATTTTAAGCAATAAGGAGCATATTTTTCAGATAAAAATCTTCAACAAAAGAATTGCAGGGTTTTAAGGTAGGAATTCCAGTAGTGGCAGTTAATATATCCATTTATGTACAATCTGGTGACACCCAGACCTGGTATTACACTTATAATGACCTAATATACCTAATATGAAGCTGTGGAAATTAAAAAATGAAGTACCCAAATAATTGCATCATTACACTTCAGTGATATGCAATAAAAATATTTTTCTAGTTAGAAGAAAAGCAAGTTTTTGCCTGTGCTCCAGATCACATTGATCACAGAATCACAGAATGAGCTAGGTTGGAAAAGACCTTTAAGATCACCTAGTCCAACCTATGACCTAACACCTCCTCACCAACTAAACCATGGCACTGAGTGCCATGTCCAGTCTTTTTTTAAACATACCATGGAACGGTGATTCCACCACCTCCCTGGGCAGACGATTCCAGCGTGCAATCACTCTTTCAGTGAAGAATTTTTTCTAATGTCTAACCTAAATTTAAAAAAATCCCTACTTTTCCCATCTACGATAGAGCTCCAGAAGCGATAGAGTTCAGTTTGCCCTAAAAAACAAAGCTATTTTATTTAAGAAGAAAGCTCAGATAAAGCTACAACATCTTGAGACCATGCTTAGGAACTCGTGATGATCGAATAGCTAGCAAATGAACTGGCGATATTTTTTGATTGGTTGGTTTTGGGGTAGATTTTTGGTTTTTTTCTTTGTTTGTTTGGTTTGTTGTTTTGCTTTGTTTTTGTACAGCATTCCAGCTATCACATTTTAAAAATAATTTTACTGCAGTTTTTCTGTTTGGGAGGCAAAGACTTTTCAGTCACACCTGTGTCTCTTGGCAGAGATTAGCAAAGTAATTTTCCCTAACTATAAAGATGAGTAGGCTTTAATTTCTTTAATTTTGTAGTAGAAAGCTAAACAGAACAGAAAGTTTTGAAGAAACTTTAAGTGAGCAGCATGAGAAAAAAGGTTTACTTTGGTATTTAAGACAACAAGTTTTTCCTGGTTCAGTATTTAAATGCAAGCATTTCTGTTGGTAGCATGAAAATCACAACATCATGTAGAGTAGAATTGTAGCAGTGCGAAACTCCTGAAATCTATCTCCCAGCTACAGCAAGTTCCCGCAGCCCCCTGCAGCCCTATTCCCCTGCTATTTTTATGTAAGAGCCTATGTTTATGTACTACCCCTGTTCCATATGCATTGTGTTCTGGAATGTTCCCCTTTCCTCAGTGTCCCATTGGTTGTCTGTAATCCCGCCTCTGTTCTATTCCCATTGGCTGTCCCCCTGTCAACCCCTCCCATGTTCCCTTTCCCTATTGGATTATGCCCTGCACTCCGCCTCCCTTTGTCCCAGTATAAAAATGCCTGTATTTCCTCTGTTCCTGGTCTTGCTGCTTCTGCGTCTTGAGAAGAATTAAAGCCTCTGGAACCCAAGCAGCAGGCTGCCTCTCTCCTCCTTTGTCTCTGCCGGCACGCCTCACCACCAGCCTGGGGGAAGCCCCTTTTGAGTGAGGCAGCTGCGTCCTCGACCGCTTTTGTGTGTGTTCCTGCTGTGGCGAGGGCGCAGCAGGCAGGCCTCCAGGCTTCCTTCGTCCGGGCTCGCGCGACCCCCAAGCAGCCAATCTGGCAGACTGCTGAAGGCATTCCAGTAGTGTGGCCGTGCAGCCACATAGAATCTCTATTTATTAACACCTGTTTATAAATCTGTACTTTAAAACTCCTTATTTCAGTCTTCTCTGTTGAAATTACAACTGTATTTGTGGCCAGTAGTGTAACATAGCAAAATAGCCAGGTGGCTTACAAACCAGGAAAATAAGTGAGTCCTTCTGAATTTTGAATCCCTTGGTTGAGTCTATACTTGCACTCATTGCCTGTGACTAGAACAGGTAGATGTTATGACTTGCTTACTTAAAAAAAACTGAACAGCATAGATACTGTTGGAGACCTTGGGTTTTTTTTACGATTGCTCCCATTCCATTTCCAATGCCATTTTTATCCAGTGCTTTTGTACTGTTACTTTAATCTGCTTTGATTCGTCTGACATGTACAAAGGCATTGCCAGCTGGAAATAAGCATGCCCATGCGCGTGGTCAAGATAAATTCATAAGTGTAAGGATTGGAGGGAGTGGTAATAACTGATCGGAATAAGTGATACAGTTCAGAAAAAAATAAAACCAACCCAACGCAAAACCACACAGGAAAAAACACTTGTGGTCCTCCTCCCCTCACAACAGTCCCTTTTATGGTGTTCTAACAGTAGTCATTTTTTTTAACAAAAACTGGTCCTCTCTTGGCAATTTGACCTCTCCTAACTTCTTCAGCAATGATGGCATCAGCAACACTGTAACATTGTTTTTAAACACAGAAAAAAATCAGGTTTTAAAATCCTCACTGTAATTATCCTGCAGTAGCTACTATTTGACTTCACCCTATAGATGTGCTCTTCTTGAAGAAATGGAGATGAGCTGCTCAGCCACTACAAATATCAGATTCACCAAGGCTCTTTATAAAAACAAATGTAAGAAGAAAGGTTTAGCAATTGTTGTTCTCAAGGGTGCATGCACTTAACAGAGTTAGTCCAGGCACACGTGTGCTGTGTAGGAAGCATTAGAGAATTGCCAGACAGTAAAACTGAGATAACATCAGCATGGGAAGGACTTTTAACGACCTAAAATTAGAGTCCATTTTGCTCAGCCTGAGAGTATATACACAGGCAGATGCACTAGATTATCTAATGAATTACTATATATTTGTGCTTCAGAGCCCAGTAAAAATTAGAAACCTTATGAACACTCTTCAAAATGGTTATTGAGTTTCATCAAGAAAAATTAGTCTGAGTTTTCAAAGCAGCAAAGCACAAAAATTATTCTGTATAATTTCATTGTAAACAGCTTGTTTGCTTACTTTATGCCATATTTCAGTATACCAAGTAGATTTTATCATTATTATTTTATCATAATTTTTTCCTTCAGATCACAAAGATAAATCACTTCCTCCTTTGCACAGACTATTAATTTTATTTTTTTCATTGTGGTGATCATCTGTCCCTTATTTATGACTGCCTGGTATCTCTGTAGCAAAAGGTAATATTGCTTACATGGAAAACAAATAACAGAAATGTATTCAAAGCATTTAGCTAAAGTTAGCTGTTTGCCACTATAGTCAAGCAGCTGGAAATGGACTCTGTCATGTTCAGTCTGAGCCAAGGTCTTTGAGTCAAACATGTGGATTCTCATTAACTTTAGTTGGCTTTTCAGGTCTGTATTCCATATGTCTGCCAGTTTGAAAACTAAAAGTATTCTGTGAACTTATCTTTGCTTAGTTTAACTTATATTAAAATTTTATGCACGTTTTCTGAAATTTCATAATAAACATGTATGAATAATATGTTTTCATTTTAGACTGAATTAGGAATTAAAAAAAAAATCATGGTACTGGTCATGAAGTGATCAAGTAGGAAACATAAAGATTATAAAAAGATCAAAATATTATTGATGAAAGCTGAAAGAGACTAGATATTAATGAAGCAGATACTGCATATGTTAGATCCAGATGTAGAATGGCTCTGGTATTTCTTTTGCCAGTATTTGCCACTGAAGTGAAAATGCAATTTACAATAGTGTATTTTAATTCTCATGTATAATTAAAATTCCTAAGCAAACATATATATATATATACAGCTATATATACAGTTTTTCTTAAACACCTCCAGGGATAGTGACTACAGCACCTCTCTGGGCAGCCTGTTGCAAAACTTAACAACTCTTTCTGTGAAGATATTCCTCCTTATGTCCAGCCTGAGCCACCCCTGATGCATCTTGAGGCTCTGTCCCCTTGTCCTGTCGCTGGCTGCCTGAGAGACCGATCCCCATCTGGCTACAACCTCCTGGCAGGCAGTTGTAGAGAGCAATAAGGTCTCCCCTGAGCCTCCTCCTCTCTAGGCTGAACAGTCCCGTGCCTTTCAGTGGCTCCTCATATGACTCTCACTGCTTCCCAGAGCTCTGTCACTGAGCAGAGGAGTTCCTGCATCTGGGCACACCTTCCCCAGGGGTGCTCACTGCTGCAGTCCCGTGCTGACCTAAGAGCAGGGCACAGTCCGAAGCTGACACCAGGGTGACAGGGACACAAGCATGTCCCCAGTGGAGCCCTGTCTGGATACTGTGTCAGCCGTGGTGGGGGCAGAGCTTAGAGAGGCCATGGTTTTCTGCTGTTTGGGTACCCCACCACAACCTGGTTGGGCTGGCAGGGCTCCAGCTCCCTTCCTGTGTGAATTACCACACAGTGCTGTGCAGGGCCCTGGCTGATCGCCACACCCCATGTGCGGTTCTCCTGACCACCAGTGCTCCCCAAGAACTTATTTTATGCATTACAGGATTGGCTACTATTGGTCCTGTCCCTGTCCAGGTCTGTGGGATCGTGGTGGCTCTCTCGGCTCTCTCGGAGGTTTCCTCTGTTGGGAAACCCCCTCCCACTTCTGAGCCATTAAGTGTATACACAGGAGTTTTATGCTTGAAAAAAGGAATCAAGAAATTTAGTAGTAAAGGTTCAAGAACATCCTTATATCACTTTGATCTGTTTTTTCTAATGCTCTGATAAGATTCCAGAATGCAGTGCAGTTTGAGAGACTTTATGTATTGTTACGCTACCATTAACAACCAGTTTCATTTCAAGACATACCAAAAAAATCCTTGCCACTTTGTCTTAAATTAGAGCTGATTTAGGAGAGTTATTCCCATCCTTCCATTCAACCTTGCTTTTTCAAGATAAGAGCACTGTATGTAGAAATGGAAAGATGGAACAGATAAAAATAACTCTGTTCAATCAACTTTAAAAATCTGATTTACATTGACAATAGGAAAGAAATATCCTTTTTATTTGTGATTTTATGCACACTTATCTAGAGGACTAGGCAGCTCGTTGGACTGATGCACTATTTTCTCCTTCTCATTTGCTTTCTACCATATCTCTGGAGATCGTAGACTTCCAGATGTGAAGTTTTTCAAATAAAAAATGGTTTTTAAAAAATTAGCTTACTATTGTTATGCAAGTTCCCTGTGAATATTTTTTTGTTACTTCTAGTCATCGGCACTGTGTGCACGGTTTTAGTAAACTGCAGTTACAAAGCTGTGTATATATATATGTGTGGGAGTGTGTATATATATATATAGTGCTTATACATATACGCATATCTATACAAATGCATATATATATACATACACATGTATATATACATACGAACACACATATATACACATACACATATATAAATATATGTGTATATATATGTATATAGGCATATGTATATGTATATATGTATACATATACACATACATCCAGGACAATCAAGGGATCAGGCCCAGACAGCATGGGGTTAAGAAAGGCAGGTCCTGTTTGACCACACTGATCCCCTTTTATGACACGATGACCTGCCTACTGGATGATGGAAAGGTTGTGGATGTTATCTAACTTCAGCAAAGCCTTTGATACGGTCTCCCATGACATTCTCCTGGAGAAGCTGGCAGCCCATGACATGGACAGAACTGGCTGGATGGCCACATCCAGTGAGTGGTGGTGAACGGTGCCGTATCCAATTGGTTACTAGTGGTGTCCCCCAGGGCTCAGTATTTGGCTCAGTCCTGTTCAATATCTTTACTGATTATCTGGATGAGGGGATTGAATGTCCACTCACTAAATTCAAAGGGACCAAGCTAGGTGGGAGTATTGATCTGCTGAAGGATAAGAAGGCTCTGCAGAGGGATCTGGACAGATAAATGGTCTGAGACATCGGTCTGAGTCTGAGACTCTGGCATGAATTTCAGCAGCACCAAATTCTGGGTCCTACACTTCTGAAACAACAACCCCCTGCAGCACTATGGGCTGCGGGCAGAGTGACTAGAGAGCTGCCCAGTGGGAAAGGGCCTGGGAGTGGTGGTTGACAGCTGGCTGAGTGTGAACCAGCTGTGTGTCCACATGTCCAAGAAGCCCAATGACAACCTGGGCTGTGCAAAAAATGGTGTGGACAGCAGGGAAATTATTTCCCCCCTGTACTTGGCACTGATGAGGCTGCACCTCAAATAGTTTTGGGCCCCTCACTGCAAGAAAGACATTGAGGTGGTGGAGTGGGTGCCGGGACGGGCAATGGAGCCGGTGAAGGGGCTGGAGCACTAGTCTTACGAGGAGTGGCTGAGGGAATGGGGAGTGTTTAGCCTGGAGAGGAGGAGGCTCAAGGGTGACTTTCTAATTCTGCATCTACCTAGAAGGAGGTTGCAGTGAGGTGGGGGTGAGTCTCTTCTCCTAGGCAACAAGAAAGACAAAAGGAAAAATCCTCAAGTTGTGCCAAAGGAGATTTGGACTGTGTATTAGGAAAACTTTCTTCACAGAAAGGATTATCAGGCATTGGAGCAGGCTTCCCAGGGAAGAGGTTAAGTCGACAACCCTGGTGGTGTTTAAAAGATCCACAGGAGTGGCACCTGAGGTATGGTTTAGTGGTGGACTTGGCAGTGCCCTGTTAACATTAGGTTAACAGTTGGACTTGATGGTCCTAATGCTATTTTCCAACCTAAAGGATTCTATGATTCTAATAGTAATAATATAAAAAAATGCTATGGGTAAAAAAATATATATTGGTCCTTTAACAATATTCATGCTTTCATGCATGTTTTTAGTATTTGAATTCATTTTAGAATTATTTAAAAAAACAAAGAGACACTTACATTAGTTGGTGGAGAGAATTAAAACACTATATGGGTAAACGAAGAGGGGCTAAAAGCAACATCCTTTTCAAAGGTTTTCAGTTCAGTTGCATAACAAAGCTGCCACCTCATATAGGATTTTTTTCAGTGTTTCACGATTTACGTAGTCTACTTGAATACATTATAGCTGTTACTGAGTATGGAGTAGCTATATTCTCAGTGTAATTGAATTTGCAGATTTATCTGGTATCTTGTTTCATGACCAAATCAGTGGTTTTAGTCAAAAAACTTCAATCCACTCTGAAGCTATTTTTCATTCCCAGTTAATTTGCTCAGTGCAGGTATGGAGAAAATGTCATGCTGACAAACATGTACAGCACTTTACAGCTGTGTGGTATCATCAAGACAGTTCTATCATTTTGGAGAATTGCACAACTGGTAGAATTATAACACCCTGAGTGCTAGATGTAGAACTGCAAACAGAAAGGGGCATAAATTCTCTCAGGCAATGTGAGAAACAAGAACCTTTGAAAAGAAAAGGATGTGGGGAAATCCTTGTACCAGTTGTTTGGAAGGTACTTTATTTGTGATTCAAATTACTTAGTAAGCATGACTTCAGTTTTATAACCAACTCCCAGTGTTATAACCAGGTACTTTACAATCTCCAGACTGGGAGTTAACTTCTTTGTGGTGAAAAGCATCAGAACATGGGCTGCCATTGAGTAACTTCATGAGCAGCCTTCCCTGAACTGTTAATCAAAGTGATTGGCACCTGGATTTGAGCCCTCCAGGTTAATCCAGCCCACTAAGCCACTATGTTATCAATATTTCTCCACAGTCCTCTATATTTCTTGTATTTTTAATAGAAGTGCACCACTTACAACATCTGTTACAATCTCAGTAATTTAAAGGTAAAGAACAGCGTGGTTATTCCTGCATGATCAATGTTAGATATTCCTTACATATTTGTGTTCAAATAACAGAGCTGACTTAAGACACAAGCAAGATAGTTTTCTAGGGTGTCACATCGATGAGTGACTTGAAGTCATGGCTGAATCTGCAGGGAAAAGAAGAATCCTCCAGGGTTCATGTGAGCAGCCTGCATTCTGCTGAGCTTTTGGTGGTTTACTTAAGTGGCAAAACAGCTTTTCCAGATATTAGTCTTAGGTTGATGAGGACAGACAAACTGTTTTCTATCAGGCAGAAAACCATGGCTCTGCTACTGACAACTACTTCCCTTTGGTATCTGTTTCTTCTCTTGGACTGCTTCTGCTAAAAGAGACAGCGAAAGCAGTGAACTGCACAAGTACAGGGAAAGGGGTTATAGTGAGGAGAAAAGTGTTTGGAAGCTGGTTAGTCTTCACTGTTTACTCTGACACTCAGTAGAAACTTTTGGTAGGGAGGGATATGTTTTTTCAGTACTTGAAAAGGGCACCAAGGCAATAGATAGTGGAGCCTGGTGAGGTGTGCATTCGGGAAGGCAGTGTGGCCATGACAAAACAAAAGCCACCAGGATTTGTTCTCTGTTTTTCCAGCTCTGGTGCAAAATTTATTTCCTCATGAGATGTTCACTCACATCCATATCTTGTTGACAAAATAACCTGAGGTAATTTTTCAAGTATTTTATCTGAGGCATGAAAGGCCTGGTTTTACCATTCTTTCTCAGGTGTATTACTGAATTTTCTCACAAATCATCTCTTCAATTTTGGCATGCCCAAACATGAAATCTAGAACACTCCTTATGAAAATATGTTTTTAGTCTTTTCAGCCTACCCATAGGAAGCAATTTGCTTTGTTAATATTGCATTTTTTAATTCTGGAGATAAACTTGAAACTGTAAACTCATATAATTATTTCTAGTAAAATTTCCTAATCAAAACAAATTTCTGTGTTCATTAAATGGTCTTGGTTGTATTCATGAGAAAAGAAAATGTTCTAATATATATTGATTTTACACAAGTACAGATAAATTATCTTTTTTTCTTTGTTAGATTTTACTCTTTAAAATGAGTATGAAATAGTATAAACTTTATTAAGTAAATACATTTTCCTAGTTTCCTTGGTGAATTAGGATTTTTGGTTACATGAATTTATTGCCTATGTATCCACTCCCTTTTATTTGCTGTGTTTTGAAACTATGTCCTAAAATAAAAGTCAGGTTTGTCTTTCTTTATGCAATAACTGAAACTCAATCGAAATATTTTAAAGTTGAGAAAATTTTGTATTTTGCATGGAAAATATTAGGTATGCCTCAATTTATTTAGAACTACAGTTCCTGATTTATGGGGAAAAAAAGAGAACTTGTCCTAATGTATTTTGACAGAATCTTTTCATTCCTTTTTCTTTCTTCCCTTTTATGTAAGAAGATTAATTTATTTCTATTCTTTATTTCTTTCCTTTCTTCCAGGACACAGTCTAAATGAAAAACAGAAGGTAGCCCTAAGCCTGTATGGCGACTTTGCATCTTTCCTTCCTATTAAAAAAAGAGGAAAAAAAAGGTTTAATCGGTCTAACAATAGGTAATGTTGTCCCTTTACATTACGAAAATGTTTTCTGCTATAGTGTTATGCATAACTGAATCCCATGGAAATAGGTGTGAAAGCCCCTAATGAATTAACTGTCATTTCAACTGCATGTATTAACAGTTAAAAAATGCCTATTTTTCTGCAGAACAGCAAGCTTTCTTCTGTGTAAATTAATCAAAAAATGAAAGAATGCTAAAATGCAATTCAGACGCCAAAGACACAAAGCTACAGTGAGGAGTGTTGCACTGCTCACAGATAAAATGTATTAACCCAACTGATAATTTCACTTGAAGATACAGGTAACTTTACTCCTCTAGAACAAGTCATTTATTCTAGAATTGAAGCTTTACCTCTTTGTTTCAACTCTAAAAGCTTCTACTCTATGGTTATTTCAAGATATTAAATGTTTTATTTTGCTGAGGACATTTGGAGAACATAGTTACCTAGCTCTCATCTCCGAGGTCTACTCATGCTGAAATTCCATATTTGGATACTACTTTTATCTATTTGGAATGAAAATAAAGTTATATAAGGAAAACAGATATTCTCTGTAGTACTCTGAAATAAGCATCATGTTATCTTTTTTTTTTGTTTTTTCAAAAACAGTATTGAGAGCACTTTTGCTCAAGGGGAAAAAGTCTTGTGCTGCAATTGTTGAAATGAATGGTCAGCTTTCCAAGACCGAAAACTCATGTATTACTTTGAGTTAAAGACATTTTTTGTATCACTGCCGACTGTGATGAAGTGAAATGAACACTGCTCAACATGCCTTGGAAACGAAAATCTTGTAATTCACAAAAATACTATCTGTCATCTATTTTACTTATTAGACCTTTCAGCTATCCATATTTCTTCAAAATGTGACCTTCCTTTTACCCCAGCTCTCTGCAACTGCTTGGAAAATCAATGGCAAGTTTACAATAACCAGCATGAAGCTTTACACACTGTGGAGAAGAAAACATTTTGATAAGCAAATGGATTTCAATGTCAGCCTTCTAAGCAGTTGCTACAGACAAATGATTTGAAAGATTATTGAAAATATACTGTCTTTTTAGAAAGATACTTTTCTTCCCATGCAAGGCACAGGAAATTGAATCAGCTGCAGTACTGAATCGACTTTGCTGTCATTGAAATCTGTGACCCTGTAGTAAAATAAAATCAATGTCCAACTGTCCAACGTGTGTAGACCTTGCTGAACTTTTCAACCAAAACAATTATATTTCTCCTTTTCTATTCTGTTCTTTATTTTACAGCATAAAACTTTGTGACCTTTTCTGTCAGAGCAGTACATTGGAAATGGCACTATGAAAAGTGCTCGGGCAATACAGAACCTTCAGACCAAAACTATAATAAATCTCGTCCTTTTCTTCTTGTTTCAAAAATTAAATCTCTGCATTATTATTTTCTTTTGGCCTGGTGAAACAAACATTCGTCAATGATCAAGACCTCTGCATTGAGAGAAATGTCAGGATTGTATGAATATCATATTCTTGCTCTGTTAGCTTAAGGATTTTGGATTCTGTTTGAATGTCTCATGGCAATTCAGAAGTTATCTTTGTAAGTTATGATTACGCCACTTTCGGATGCTCCTGGTGGCACAGGATATATCAGGTGGCAGCAGCTGCAAAGAGTAAAGTCAGTAATTAAGCATATATATTTCAAAGCAGAAGTCTTTCACTGTATTAGTTTCAAAAGCTGTAGTGGCTGCTGAGGTGGGACTCATAATAAACAGCAAATACATAGCTGAAAGCCCTGCGATCAAGTGTTGTAATCTAGCTATTAAATGCACTGACACAAACCTGTTAAGACTGGATGCAACAATGGATGCAAATGCAAGATCTATGAGTCCATTGTTTCCTTACTGGAGAAGGTAGTAGGACACGTGAGAGAGGGAGATGAAGTTCTTGTAAAGTCTCTCTAGCCATTTGGTAAATTTGTGGAATATCAGTCCCACTTAAAATGCAAGGGACCTTTTCTTACAAGACAGTTTTGTTTGATGGAGATCTATGATAACACAAAACAAAATTCTCAGGCTCCTTCTTTTTCTCTTGTGCTCTTCCATCAGGCTTGAGTCTCACTACCAACCTTCTCTAGCTATGCCAATTGTTTAAATAATATGAGTTTCCCCTCTGTCTTGGAATTCAGGGATTTTTTTATGTAATATTCTCTTAAGAGAATGTGTCAGAGAAGAGAAGAACACAGACTTGGCCAAGAAATATATTACAGAGACCTCCTTTATGAGAGAGTGCAGTGTTTAGAAAATCCTTCTGTGAGTCTATGGCATTCATTCAAAATCCTCAGGAAAGAGTTTTCAAGCATTTCCACAGATATTTGTTTTACATGTTCACCTTTCTGCAGAAGAAATCCCTTCAGTTAATTTGTGAAGGTGAAAGACTGGAAGATAGTTTTGTTGTTCATTATCTTCTCATTTCTAACATTGAAGAAGACTCTTCTGGTCATTGTCAAAGAGGTTCTTCTATTGTTCATATTTACATTTACATTATAAATTTGTAATTTTCTGGTTTGCATTCAGGAGGCCGGGAGCAATCAGCCAAAAGAACTATGCTGTATAAAAGTTTGATGGCAGCTTTGTTTTCCTACACCTTGTTTTCCTTCCCAATAAGAATGTGAACATTGCAAGCAAACAAAAGTTAAGTTGAAGTTGAAATGATTGCAAGGAAAATTTAACAAAAGCTTTTTATCTGAGCTAGAAAACTGTGAAATTTAGATGTGAGAAGGTATTGTCAGTTGTGCCAAACAACATTAATAGAAACCCCATGAATTTCTATGTAATTCCTAGTTTTAGTAGAACACATCAAGTGTTTCACAACTAATCTGTTGCTATTGGATGGGAATAGTTTAAATAACAAAAAATCTGGGTTTTTCAGCAGAAAAAATTGATTTGCTGATGAAATATCAGATGACGTTGTGGGAAATGAAAAATAATTAAAGTTAATAAATAATCTAAAAGTGGGGTTTGCTCAGTCCTGACTAAAAAAAAAAGCAATGTGACTCTTCTGGGCATTACATTTAAGTTTTTGCAGGGTCGATGGAACCATAGAAATATTTTCCCTGAGAATGTGTTTTTCAGAAGTCTATGCTTTTGACTTAGGCTTAACTTTATGGTGACGATTTTGAACCTACACAATTAAAACTATTTTTCTATCAGAGTAAACAAAAATTTTCAAAAAGTCACATCAAAATGGTCGTCTCACATCTTCTGACTAGAAGCAGCTATATGTATAATGTTTGAATTATAGCTTCATTTTTCTTGCTTCTAGAAAACATATAAGTGCATATTTTGCACGTTATTTTTCCATTTAGTAATGAAAATGATTTATTAAGATCACCGAAAAAGCTAAACAACTGGTGAATTATAAGAGTCTAAATAAATTGTAACATTTTTCCTGGGTATTTAAGATATTTTGAATACTTTTTGTGTTTTATGGATTCTATTGGGATTTGGGTCAGGTGGCATCAAAATTGAATCCTTTTCCCTAAATTCATTTGAAGTTAACATCAACAGCAATACCAATTGCTTCCAGATGAGGTTCTGTTTCAAAACTGGATTCTGAGTAATCTGAGTTCTGGAAAAGGTGCATAAAGAATGACACAGATCTAAGTTAAGCAAAACTGTAACTTTGTCCTGCTTCTTATGCCTGCTTCTACTGTAATAGCAATATTGAATTTAGTTTTGGTGGGGATCATGAGTGAAGTGCTCAAGACAGAAATTTGACAACTACAGCATAGTACCTATTTTCAGAACTTTGTAATTGATAAGCAAGATATCTCTAGGAGATGGGTACACTCCATCAACAGATCTGGGCGTGAGGTTTACAACACCTCAGGCTAAACAGGCAAC
Source organism: Edolisoma coerulescens (assembly GCA_013397115.1). Classification (NCBI taxonomy): domain Eukaryota; kingdom Metazoa; phylum Chordata; class Aves; order Passeriformes; family Campephagidae; genus Edolisoma; species Edolisoma coerulescens. The sequence continues at coordinate 862,730 of VWZW01005345.1, read as the reverse complement.
AGAAATCTCTGAAGAGAAGTACTCAGGAAATTCTCCCTCTCTCTTGGACTTAAGCACCTAAAACTAGGGCTGAATGAGGTGCTTTGTGAAACTGGAATGTATAACCCTTAGCTGCTTTTGAAGCAGAGCAGAAAGCAAAAAAATCTTATTTGCCTAATCCTTACAGGCCTGGGGCTTATAAACATTCCATGTTGATAGGTTCACATATGCTCAAGAAAGTTAAACAAAGCTTATATTAGTTGAAGAAATATTTCTTCAGACCTATTAAACTCTACATGAAGAAAAAGAAAGCCCATTGGAACACAGTCCTTTGCCTAGGTCCTGGAGCAATGAACTTGCAAGTTTCATTACCGAAAATATAGGGGGTTTCCAAAACTCCAGAGTACTGGAGCTATTCATCTAATTTTCATATTCTGAACAAAAGAAGGAAAAATTAAATGTATAACAAGAAAAAAAGTCACGAATAATCAACAGCAAGTTCAATGTAAAATAGAAATTTCTCATTGTTAAAAATTTTGATGTCTAAAAGAAATTCACATTTGATTTTGTAACATTTCAGAAAAGCTGAAGTAACTTACATTCATGTTTCCTTGTTTAATTGTCTGCAGTAATTTTATTCCTTGTCTATTTTTGGGTTACCACGGATATAGGAGTACTTTCCACAGGTTCTATTTATAAATTTTGAACACAAGGTAGATGTAACTAAGATGTAGAAAAACTGGAAGAGAAAAGCGCAAAAAAAAAAAAAGATGTTATACCATTGAGGATTGTGTTATATCTCAAACATATCTATGTCATCTCTTTCTGTACTGATCATTGTATTCCAAATTGCAAATTTTACTATTACTCTCTGAAAAAATAACCCTTAGACTGCCGAAAACTGGTCAAGGAAAATGAACCTGAGACCTGAATTTTCAGACGAGAATTGTGATATCTGATAACAAGAGAGAAGGCATTGTCAGTCAATCTGGTTCATATTATTTTTCATAAATTACATGTATACGTTGGGATATTAATACATATAGATACATACGTATTTATAAATATTCATAAATATACTTTTAATAATATAAATGCAGATTAAGTGGCAGATTCGATGATTAGTATAGTAATATAGGTACACATACACAATTTACATTCTATTCTATCATGTCATCACAAGAACCTACTTGGCTATCTATGGATGTAATATCTATCACATTTAGGTGTATATATTTGTACCTTACTTAATGCGAAGAAAGTCTGTGTGAAACAGCTGCAGTTTTCTGTTCTTAAAGGGTATAGCATGTTATGCTACTTTTATTGTATCAATGTTTTCTCTCAGGTGAAACTTTGGCATTTGTACCTTCATAAAATCACCAGGACAGGTGATAATTGCTTCTCTGAAATAGTTCAGAGAAGCTGTTTAGAAGGTTCTCAAGAAGAAAGACATCATGTGGTGGCCAAATGAGCATTTTGACATCAGTTATTATTTCTCTTTGGAAATGGCTGAGAAGAAGCCAAAGACTTGGCTACATTGTGATCTTTTCAGTATGAGCTGAAGGATGATGCAAAGCAAATGTGGACCTTCCTTTGAAAACCAATCCTGATTTCTTAACGGAAACCGTGTTTTTCTACACAGCTTAATATAGTAGTTTATTGGTGTATATTTTTGTTCTGTAAAATCTGTTTTTGAAGGATTGTTACATACAGTACATAATATAAAACACTTAATATTAAGGACCATTAAAGAGAACTTAGAGAAAGAGACTTGGAAGACAGCCAGCGTGAACTGGAGTTTGGCTTTGCCTAAACAGCTCTTTTTTGAAAGTGTCACTGCCTTCTTTTGTGCAGCACTGAAAATATTGCTGCAATTCTTGACTTGATGACTTCATACCATCAAGGTACCCTCCACTGCAGTGTAGCAACATGTATTCCACTACTAAAATAAAACATCACCCCTGGAAAAGTTGCCAAATTAAACCAAAAGGATAGAAAATGAGCTGGTTTAAAGACTGAAGGATGAAGTTCAAATCTTTGTATTTTCAAATGTCTGGTTTTAATACTGTTAAGAACAACTAAGATAGAAGTTTTCATAATGGTGATATTTTAAGAAAATGAAGATATTAAAGAAAAGGAATGAAACTGAGGAAAACTGGACTTGTTTTTGGGTTTCACTCCCCTTTTTGGCTGGAAGCACTTCTAAAAGTTGATGCTGCAAATAATCAAAAAGGCTATTTTGAATGTGTCTCCTATGATGTTCAAGCAGGTCACACTGAAATTAATCTTTAGTGAGGTGAATTTTAGATTTTTTTTTAATCATCTGAATATTCTTCATTGTTAGATTCATTTGGAAAGTATAAAAAACCAGAAAATCATGCACAGGACGTAGTAATGGAGAATATCTTGTGATTTTCATAGACTCATTGATTTGGTTTGGTTTGGTTTGGTTTGGTTTGGTTTGGTTTGGTTTGGTTTGGTTTGGTTTGGTTTGGAAGGGATCTTAAAGATCATCTACTTCCAACCCCACTTGCCATGGGCTAGGACACCTCGCTCTAGACCATTCCCTGATCTCTAGTGCAGAGATATATAGCACATAAATCCTACATGGTGAAAGATAACATAAAAAGAATATTATTATCTTTATTTTTGAAAATTGCTTTTAGTGATCTGAACTATGAACTACTTTGGGAAATCACAGAACCTTAAAATTTTATATAGATTTTTTTGAAAGTGTGTTGGGGAAAATAATAAAATAAAATTCAATATTTATAAAATTTTAAGCCTAAAATAAATATCTGAATTTTAAAGCAAAAGAGTTTTGCTTTTGTATTTACACAGATGATGGCACTCAGGGCAACGACATGGACAAATTACATTTTCATCCTGATACTTTGCCTTGTAACTGTTGCTTGCCCAAACAGACACTAATAACTAGTTTTCAAGATGAATATTGATTGCTTATACATCAATGTATATGATTGCTTTATGTTGTTTTTTTTTTTTAGCTGTAAAATCACAGTAAACCACGGGTATTCACAAAATGCCCTTCTAATATGGCAGAATTTTTGCATGGATAATTGCACCAGAAGTGTTCATAATAAAGAGAAAGATTAAAGATATATTTCCCATAAATTGGGTTTTTTTAACTCCTCTTTCTATTACCCGTTGTAGTGAAGATATTTTCATATTTTTGGTTGGGGTTTTTTAATGTATTTATAAAGGAATTTATTTAGACCTGGCTGAATCTTACAAAGTAGCTTTCATAAAAATTCTTTTAAATTGAAAGCCAGATCCATCACATATTATGCATCTCCTATTTGATATCACTGTTTTCTTCTGGTCTGTGTGATGAAATCTATTTGCTTTTCACAGCATTTGAGTCAGAAATGTTGCTGGGTAAGAGCTAAACAGAGAGACAATCTGCTACAAAAGCCGACAGAAATTGCAGCAGCTAGAAATCAAATTGGTCTGAATAAGATAAGAAAATCGTGTATCTTTCTGAGTTTAAACAACAATCTTCCATCTTCATCTTCCGGAAGGGGGTTCAAACTCTTATCTTTGGCTTAGAGGTGAATGAGATATGCCACAATTCAGAATTTCAAGCTCTTGGGTCAAGATACTTAACCTTGAGCTCACCGCAAGTATAATCAGGTACTTCTGACGAGGCTGGCACAGCTGACACATGGCCTGTGCTAAGTAGATGAAAGTTGGGAAGAACTGTTTCTCAGAAGCAGTTATAAAATAGCAGGAGAATAAATGGTGCTGCAAGTGAGATGTTGAAATAGCATTACAGCAGAGAATGTATTGAGATAAGAATGAGGAGCAACTTAACTAGTCAGTGGCTCCTGAGGAGGCCATAGTGAAGGAAAAAAAAATAAAAACCAATCAAACCACAAAGCAAAAGTGAGCGAGATGTATTTATTCTTGGGTAGGAAAAGGTGACAGACATTCCCAGTATGTGAGCTAGGCAATTAATCTTAGATTTCTGTTGAGCACCATTGCTGGCAGGCTGTGAAGTACAAAAAGAGAGAAGGTCACAACTCCCCTTGAGAAGGAGTTCTGCCTAGGTTTAATCACACTGATACCTCCAGAGCTCCACATGATTGCAGGAACATAACAGGTGAAGAAAAGGGGGCATAGGGCAAATTAGTAATTGCAAAAAATATTTGCTATGAATTTGGCCCTTTCTCTCTGTTCTCTTCTTGGCTTGTGTGTGTTTGTTATTATGTCCGTTTACTGGGTAGTGCATATAAAAAGGCCACAATTTCTCTTAAAAAAATTTCTGTGCAACATGAATGGTATTTTTTTTCTCCAGCAGAAACAAGGTTCGACCTATAAGAAATGAAGAATTGTAAGGATCAGGGAATTAAACAACATCATCTCCGGAAACAGAATTGTGTTTATTGTCAGTTACTCTATACCCAGTTAGGAGACAGTTCTGAGAGTCTGAGAGTCTTTTAGATCTGTGCTTGGTGGAAAACAAAAAAGGCACACTACTCATTTTTGTTATTTCCCCATTTCCCAGACCAAGAACTAAATTACCACCAGTGACATCATTCCATACGTGCAACAAATGCAAAATTCCTAACCGTGTTCATAGTACAGCAAAATTCATCAGTGCATCAGCACTGCAGATCTGAAGATGTTGTTGCTTATGTTGTATTTGGAGAACATTTGTCATAAAGCAGAAGAAAATCAGATTTTTTTTTCCAGAGCATTTTAATTCAATGTCTCATTAAACTTACAGTTTTCTGCTAAATTGAGTAATCAGTTTGAATACTGAAAGTCTATTCATCACATAAGAAGTTACATTATGTTTTGTGGAAACAAACTGTATTCCGTTTGGAAGTAAGCTTTCTCATCCAAGGCATAAATCAATTTCAGGTTTTAACATCTGAAAAGGTAAAATTTTCCAAGCATACTGAATTGAAGTAATAATCTCAGATGTCAAAATACAAAAATAAATCTTAAATTCACTTTTGTTTTGAATAAATAAAAATATTTTTCGTTTTCAAAACCTGCACATTTAGTAATGGGGAATGAAGTGTTCTTTTCAGGACAAAACACTAATTTCTTATTTAGAACATATTTTCCTTAGTGGAAAAGCTTCCAAAATAGAAAGGGGTCAGGTGACTAGCACATGATTTAAAGGGACATTGCCTTATTTTATGAATATATATATATATGTATATCTATGCTTAAATACTTTTTAAAAATGTAGGAAAAGCCCTTTACAAACTACATATTTTTATTCATTAAATATATATATTTTATAAATATTTATCCTTAATGGTATTTTTTTTTCTGTGCAAATTAGTATACAAATCTCTAACAGAACCACAGACTTAGTCAATACTTAATTCAGTCCTAGTTATGTACTGAATTGATTGATGCAACTCGATTAGTCTTGCTTAAGAAAGAACCAGGCAGGATTGTGTTATGGAAGATTAGGAAGAGAATATAATCACATGCTGTAAAGACATTGTCAGTTTTTTATAAGGGCAGTCTGTAATGACCATAGACAGCTTTAATGGATATAAAATACACATGTGAAAACAGAGCACTTCCTGTACAATAATAAACTGAGTATGAGAAACTTGGATTAAATGAAACATTATAAAGAATAGGAAAAGAGCCCTTTAACGTGAGCAAAAAAAAAAGTATTTCTGGTTAATCAAATGCTGACTAGTGTGGAAAAATTTTGTAATTCAGGGAAAATGGATTTTTACACAAGGGCCAGTCTGGCATAAAAGCATTCCACTGATATTAATAAATTTGAATAAAATACATTATAAGCCCAGAACTTGGATATAGTGAGTAAAAAACTGTCTCTCTGCAAGTATTAACTGAGTTTTGAAATAAAATGTTCTTCTCCATGTCTATGTCCCTTTTATGATTGCTTTCTACTGACATCCCAGGAACAGGTTTTCTTCCATGAGAATAATCACAGAAAATGAGTCAGCTTTTACATAGTCCCCTTGACAAGAAAATCCCAAAGCTCTGCGTGATTCCTTTGGTTGTCAGAACAGTATTTAATTCCTATTTTATAGTAGCAAAAATGGAATCTAAGGAGTCAAATGACTTCCATGGCTTACTTAACAAGTTTGTAATTATTCCTATAATAAAAAACAATGCTTACAAATAATTCTTTTTCAGCTCCACAACAACAAAAAAAATCTAGCTTCCTTTACTTCCATCTTATCAAATGGATAAGGTTTGCATGGATATATGGTCAAACACAAGAGCAAAAGGTTCTTTTTTCCTGCACAGCCCTTGGAGATGCATCTGCAAGATTCCACTCCTGAGTGAGAGTGCTGCAGAGGACTCATGGCTACAATAATCACTGAAAGAGTTTCAGTGCATAAAAAACCAACAACTTCATAAGGGCTGACTAATGGAAGCTGTGACAGGATTAGAATACATGTTAATAAAAATACCAGCAATTTACCCTCAATATTGGTTGAGTCAGGCTGTTATTTAGAAGAAAAACACAATTTGTTTATGCTCTTTTTCTCATGTTCTAGGCTTTTTTGTTGGTATTCTTTCACGAAAGTCTAGATGCCGTGAGTCACGCACATTCTGTGATTGTAGACAGAAAAATAAAAAGTCATGTTTCTCTGAAACACATCTAAAGAGTTATGTAGATAATTTGCTGTCTATCCTGAAGCTTATGTGCTGCTCAAATATATACGCATATGCAGCTCTCTTAAGAATTGGTTGAAGACTAGAAATACAAAAGGAAGCAGCACATGAATAATAGTAGGGAGTTCAAAATGCTTTATGGACTTGCAAAGGGCATTTATTCTTCTTTATTGCGCTGCAAAAATGGAAAACTCTACTTTTCCCCTAAGAAGGTGTGCTTTCAAACTCCTAGCTTGAATGTATTGCAGTAACTTGTGAAAAGAAATTATGTTTTGAATGATTAAAAACTAGGAACCAATTACAAAATGTAAACTGACTGTTATTTTAAAAAGAAAAACCTCCAGACGCTGGGATTTGGTTTAGAAGGGAGGGCTCAGGGCACTGGCAAATACCTAAGACTATATTGGAAAATTCACTTACTGGTAAACATTACATCTCCTTATCTCTGTCAGTGAAGGTGCAGTTGGGTACGTCCTTGGCAAACTCCACTATTACCATTTGTCCACTGGCCTGTAGTACCGGCAGAAAGGAGGGGAGGTTTAAACAGGCTTTTTGCTGTTTGAAACCATGAATCTGTAGGCCATGTGTTCAAATAGGAAATGACACAAGCTAGCTGGTGGCAATAATCAGGAACACATTTAGAAAAACATAATAAATGAGGAAAGAAAATAAGGGCAGAAAAGAAGGACTGACCTTGCAAATGTCTGGTTCACATGTCAGTAAGTACTACATCAGTGGTTCTTCCTGGGCCTTACAGTGTAGGTGACATATGTTATCAACACCTGTGTTCAGTTATGTGTTTTTGTACACTGTGATTCATTCCTTGGGCCAACCTCACTCCTCGACAGAGATATACCATTTATTGTAGGTCACTTTTTCAGCTTGCAAACTATGAAACGAGTCTTTAAGACCAACATTTTCTTACACTGACATTTTCCTACACTTTCTCATATCTGGAAATTGCATAATGACAGATGCAGTTTAACACAGATCTAATCACAGACATGATCATACAAAGGAACTGGGTGTGATCAAGACTGTGGTTAATGATCACATCAGTTGATTAAAAAAGAAAAAAGCAAATCCTTTCTGAGAGAAGGAAAAGACAAGGAAAAATATCTCAGAACAGATGAACTTTAGAAAAGGAGAAACTCATTTTTTCTTAAAATGAATAATTATGGAAGGAGATTTTAAAATTTAATTTAATTTAATTTAATTTTAAACAAAGTTTAGTACTCTCAAAACTTTAATATACTCATATTTGAGTCCACCTTAAAAGATATTTATTTTTAAATATTAAGATTTATTAATATTTCTTACATTTACAGTCACATTTTTGTGAGCACTGCTTGGGATGCCTTCTGAGCCATTTGTATTTATAAAATTTCTCTAGAGGTGATCGCCAAGTGAGTTTGTTGTCAGGTCAGGCCATAGGACTCTCCTTTTTAGTTTCACTGTTGGAGATACTTTTCTTTTTCTCTCCCATCTTTCTAAATGACTCTTTGATGTTTTACGATGTGGATAGCTTTTTTCTCCTCCTTGACACCTCAGCCCTACAGAATCCCATTCTCTACTGTGTCCAGTTCTGACAACATGAGTGTATAGTTGGAAATACATAGAGTTTTGTTACTTCAAACAAACTTTGTAGATGCCAGACCATCATTTGTATATTCAGAAATTTCAATTTGGTAAAGTCATCTTGTTTTTCTTTTCTGCTTTAAGGATCTCCAGCTTCAATAAGTCAGATATTATGGTAAAAAAAAGACATGAAAAATTATCCCTGAAAAGTATGACCTGAATATGTAACATAAGTTATGTGTTTAATTCTTTAAAATTAGGTTTCCTCCATCAGCCCAAAGTCATTATCAGTATCCTTATGCAATGACCATTATGATGTCATCAGCAAACAGGACCAAGAACAAAGTTTACGATTTTCTTTTCTGCACACCATGTAGCCTAAATGGGACAGGTAAGGCTTGTGGCTTATCCTGTGATTTCAGTGTGAGAACAGGTATCTGTTCTCACATCTGATACTAAACCTGCTGTTGCCTCTGTCTGTTCAGAATTTGCTTTAACAACTGGGCTACAACATAAACAGTTTGCAGGGGATTGCTTCCTCATTTAGTTAATCTCCTTTCCTTCCTCTTTTGTTCAGAAAACCTGATGCTATCATTTTAGCAAATGGAATTTCTTTTTTTGTTCCTATTGCCAAAAGCCATGAGAATAAATCCTTATTTACAGTCACATGTAATAGTTTTTCCTAGATGTTTTTACTACAATTTTTTATACCTATTCATTAACATTCTCCTTAGCTCGGATATATTTTTGGCTAGAACAAACTGCTTTTTTTTGTTGTTTGTTTTATTTTTTGTGGTTTTGGTTTTTTTTGTTTAGGTAAAGCAATTTAACAATTTAAAACAGCTAACCAATTCAACACAGAACACTGTCAAAGTCAAGGAAGTTCTTGCTGTTCATTAGCTGTAGGGGTTTACAGAACTAACACAAATTCCATTTACTATCTCTATACAGAACCAAACAAGGACAGAATTTGAAAAGATATTTACATATTGCTTGATCCTCAAAGTTAAATTGATCATGAACTAAAACTAGTTATATATAAGGAAAGTAATATAATACAAGAGAATTTCAGCAGTTTGCAAGACCAAATAAATGTGGACAAAATACACAAAACTCACAGATCAGAGGGAGAAATGACAGCAACAGCAGACATGAATTTTCCTGTTTAGAATGAGTCCAGAATTATTCCTGAAATGAAGTGCTACTCAACAAGAGGAAGCATTTCAGACTTAGTCCTTCAGTGTTTGTGAAAGGAGTGACATTAATAACCCTGTCTTCACAGGCTGCCTGACTTCATTCACAAAGGCCTGTACTGAAGCCTCAAAGTAAGCAGTTAGGAACTGAGTTGGAAGCAGGCAGACTTTTCTCCTCTGAGGGCTCCTAGAGCAGCTGGACGGACATGCAAGACAAGTTACTGCTACACAAGAGAAAGTTCAAAGTAACTTATATCTCCTGTGGGGGAGGAGAAAACAGTGATGCTCTGAATCATTCTCTGCTCCTCAGGTGGCACAGCTACGTGCCACTCCTCATGACAGGCAGATCACAAATTTAAAGTTTAGCTCATACAAATGCATCATTTCAAAAGCCTTCAAGCTTTTTTGTGTGGTCTTCTTCTAAAGGAATCAAACTCTGTTAAAAATGGTTCATCTTGTCATGATAAATCCATCTTTGGCTTCCCTACTGAGGCTGCCATAATTATTATCAGCTGTGATTTCAATGGATGTTATATAGCCATTTCTTACCAAGGACTCAACCAGTAGTATCAGCTCCCTTTGCACAAGGCTCACAGTAGCTAGAAGAGAATATATCACCTACAGGATATATTCAAAATAAATATATTTATTTTAATTAATAGATCTTTTAAAATCAATATATTTAAAATTGAGTTTGGTAGTTAACCTCCTTCTGTTCTCTAAAACCATCCCCAGAACTGGTAAGAGATTAAATAATTTCAAAAATGAGTTCTTTCCCTGTCTGTAAAGAATTTTACTATTTGAGGCAATGATTTTCAGGAGTTTAGAACAACCACTTTGTTTTAACAGTTCTGTAATTTCCTGTGGTTATGAAGAATGCACATTAATCTTACAATCATCTGGCACAGAAGCTGAGTAAAGAACAGCAGAAAAAAAGAAGGTATATAGAAAAGCATAAACTGTATTTTATTAGACACTTAGATTTTAATAGCAATACAGTAAGAGGGTCAGAGAAGCATTATTGTTAGAAAGAGTTAATGCATATGAAACCATATAATATTTAATCAAGAGACATTTTAGGTGGCAAATATATTTAATCTGCTGGGAGGCATTTGGATTATTAATAACTGGATAATTCTTCTTTTTTTAAAATTATGCTATTACACTGAATATTTTGTAAGACCTTTGCACATTGTGTGTGCACATGCAAATCCAGTTCTGGGTCCCTCACTACAAGAAAGACACTGAGGCACTGGCACATGTCCAGAGAAGGACAATGATCCTGGCAAACTGTCCTGTAAGGAACATCTGGCGAAATCTGGGTGCTTTAGCTTGGAGAAGAGGCGGCTCAGGGGAATTTATCATTCTACAGCTACCTGAAAGGAGGTTGTGGTGAGGTGGGGGTTGACCTTTTCTCCCAGGCAACTAGTGATACGACAAATGAAAATGGCCTCAAGTTGCACGAGGTGGGATTTAGGCTGGATATGGAAAAATTTCTCCATGGAAAGAGTTGTCAAGCTTTGGAACAGGCTGCCCAGGGAAGTGGTTGAGTCACCAGTTCTAGAAGGATTTAAAAGACATGTAGATGTGGCACCTGGGTACATGGTTTCATGGTGGGCTTTACAGTGCTGGGTTAATGCTTCACAGAATCACAGAATCACAGAATCACAAGATATGCTGAGTTGGAAGGGACCCACAAGGATAACTGAACCCAAATCCCAGACCTGCACAGCACCATTTGCAAGAGTCACACCATGTGCCCAAGAGCGTTGTCCAAACACTTCTTGAGCTCTGTCAGGCTTGGTGCTGTGACCACTTCCCTGGAGAGCCTGTTCCAGTGCTTAGCCACCCTCTGGGTGAAGAACATTTCCCTAAATTCAACCTAAACCTCTCCTGACGCAGCCTCAGGCTATTCCCTTGGTCCTGTCACTGGTCACCAAAGAGAAGAGATCAGTGCCTGCCCCTCCTCTTCCCCTCATGAGGAAATTTAGACTGCAATGAGGTCTCCTCTCAGTCTCCTCCAGGCTGAACAGACCAAGTGACCTCAGCTGCTCCTCACACCGCTTCCCCTCAAAGCCATTCCCCATCCTCTTTGCCCTCCTTTGGACACTCTCTAATAGTTTAATGTCTTGGTTATATTGTATTGCCAAAACTGCCCCCAGCACTCGAGGTGAGGCTGTCCCAGTGCAGAGCAGAGCGGGACGATCCCCTCCCTTGCCCCGCTGGTGATGCTGTGCCTGATGCACCCCAGGACAGGGTTGGCCCTCTTGGCTGCCAGGGTACTGCTGACTCATATTATATATGTATAATATAAAAGTATTTTCCATCTGATATGATTCCTTGTTTCTAAGATTATTTTCTCTACCTTTCTCTTTTGCTATGTAATGCTATCAAGTAAGGAATGCAAACATTTTAAATCTCTTATTTTTTTCTAGTTTTTGTTTCTTCTACTGTGGACGTAAAGATCTCAGAAATCATTGTATTCAAACAATATTTTCACAGAATATTTTTCCCTGGGTCTGGAAATCTTTGTGAGTGTATTCATCCCTTTGGGCTAAAATCCAAATCTATAAGGGGCAGTTGAGGTGCTATGGACATATTTTCTTACTTTTATATTCATAACAATAAACAATGGCTGGCTTTTATGTATACAAATAGGTAATATTTATAAACTAAAGAGATACTCTAGAAGTCTGAACTAAGAGACTTCATAAAATAGTTATTTAATTTAGTTCAGCAGGAATGAGGTTATTTAATGCAATTTCTCTCTTTCATTCATGAGGGAAGCATAAAATATAACCATGCCTATTTCAAGTTTTAATGTGGACAGATTGCAGACATTGTAACTCTTTTTAAAGCAAAATGCTAGATGTCAAGCAGATTAGAGTGGGGGTCATGGTATGAAGTTAGAAAAATTAATGAAATTAACAAAATTTAAACACTGTATTTTAAACACTGTAAAATGCATCAATATTCATTTCTGAAATTACAATTTTTGAAGATGCCTAACTGAAATTCTGCATTTTGAGAAACCTTGGATTTTTGCAAAACAATTTTAGGCCAGTAATTTCAAAGGGAAGTTTAGACTAGCACTGTAATTCAAGTAGTTACATAATACTGTGACAAACAACAGTTAGATGAGTAAGAAAGTGACGTTGTCCATGCTAATTTCCTTTTTTATTGATAGATACTGAAATAAAAAGCATTATAAACAAAACTGTGGATTGTTCATTCTAAGTCTCCATGTAGGACATTCTTGCTTATACCATGTCTCAATGTCTCCGAACAGTATTTTCTACTTCTTTCTTGCTTTTGGATTACATTATAAATGAGTGAAGGAAAGGAAGCAGAATTTAGGCTCTGCATTGGAATATTTCATCCTATTTTGGCCTTTTCAATGACCATATGCAAGTCATTCATATTCCCCAAACCACTTTTTTTGAAATCATGTGCATGGAATAAATACATTTTTTCCTCAATACTCATGAGATTTTAGGTGTAGTTTAGAAAGATCCTTTTGTTCCATTAATGAATGCTTACACATGTATCTTGGCCCATAAAGTGAAGCTTGGATTTTCACTCATTTCAGAGAGAGAGTTTAACTGCTCTAATAAAACTGGATTCTTGGTTTCCTTTTTTAATGGTCACACATATAAAAACCTGTTCACTTAACTAGGCTGTCTTGAGCAGCTTTTTACCGGAGACAGTGTAAATCACCTCTTGAGCAACTTATTTTAGGTTCTGCACTGTCTTTGCTGTTCGAAATGTCTTGATTATAGAGAAACTCGTTATTTTTTAAATGTTATCATGGAAATAGGATGATATTAAATATCCCAATAGGCAACTAGAACATGGTCTTCAGAGGCTTTTAAAGGTCTCCATCAGTTTCTGAAGTTTGCACCTCAGTGGTGTAAGCATGGGCTGCTGTACAGCACAGTAATGGGTTCCAAGGGGTCTGTCAGATATGGCTCACTTCATTCTTGCCATAATTAAAAAAAGACCTTTGATAATGATGTTTTGTCTTCCATGTCCTGTGTCACACCAAGCTCTCAACAGCCTGTTGTTGGGTAAAAATATGTAACAAAGGATTGTTTTCCTTATAAATGCAAAGGAAGAAACAGGCAAAAATTTTAAAAATTGATATCAAAGAGTAAAAATAATTTCATTATGATGAAAGTTTAAAAGATAATAAACACTTTGAAACAAATCTGTCATTTTTGCAATGTACATGACTTTGTTTCAGACATGAAATTTTGTGGAGTGCTGACCTTTAAAATCTATCTATCTATCCCCATAAGTTCAGTTTCTTTTATTTCAGACCATAGTGCTAAAAGATCATGACAGATAGAAGCATAGCATGAGCTCTCAAAAAATAATATTAGACAAACAAGGATTGCGAAAACTCCTTTGATGAACTTTGCTAATGAGTGTGGGATTAAGTCAGCAGCTGAAGATACTCTCCTGATACATGCAAAAGCATCATAAACAATAAATGTTTTCCACTATGTACAGAAGACATATATGGTGGATGGTCTTAGAAGTGGAGGGATTTAGATATATCAAGGAATATTTTGCTAATACTGCTCATTAACTCCATATGGCACCTCCAGGAGTTTTGCCTCATGAAAATCACACTCGGTTAATCCTTGCTACTGCTTCAGCACTTCTATGATGAACCCCTATTTCAGTGGTTTATAAATCCTACTCATAATTTCATTCAAGCTCTACACTGGACCCATAGTCTCGCTTTATGTGTTAATGATCTCTTTACAATTTTGAAAAAAGTCTTCTTCACAGAAATCTACTTTTTCTCTGATTTCTCTGTCTGTGCAAATAGGGAAAAGTTCCTTTTGATCACTTGAATATAAAAGGTACTTAACTGAACCTGTTTCATACTGTATTCACATAAAATAATGAAACAATTTTGAAAGGCACCACTATCCTTTCTTCTTGGGAGAAGAGACTACACCACAGCTGCCGGGGTATCTTCAGTTCATGTAGACTTATCTGAACTATTTAAAACTCCCCAGGGCAGTTCTCTGCTAACAGCAAAATCATGTCAGCGCTGAACATAGTATAGGCTGCAAAAGTTACTGGTGTCCTAAATAGTGTTCTATTTCAGTGTGTTTATTGTCATAGCAGTCCCTGATTTGGGAGGTTGACAACTCTTAGGAGATACCTGCAGGTGCTGCAGAAGAGGTATCCTCTGTACAACACATATTCAGAAACCTTAGTCACCTGTCTGAAATTCATGTGACTTTAAGGGATTTGCTTCCTTCACGAAGGGCTAAAATAAAAATATAAACAGCAACATGAGGAAGTAATGTCAAAATTGGCTTGAATTATGTGACTTAATAAAGTCAAGGCTACTGCTACTTCATTAATGCACATTTATCAAGGGAAAATTACAGTATATAGTGGAAACTGCAAATTGTTTAGTGCCTTGACTCTATTGGACGCTGGACTAGACTTGAACACATTGACTGCTATTTGATTTCCTTTGAACAAATCTTTCAAAGATTATATACAACTAACAAGCCTGTGTAGGGAGGGGAGTTGAAACGAGCTCACACTACCAGCAAAAAACCTTACAAGGGGTTATGCTGAATAATGCTGAGTGATGAAACAGTTTACTGTACAAGTGTTTGACTATTCATGAACAAATACAAATAAATAAAAGACATTTTTATACAAGCATTATTTAAGTAGTTTCATTGAAAATTGAGGTACCCACAACAGAGCAATTTAATATGTTTAAAATTAGCTGAATTTGTTAACTCATAAGAAAAACATATATATATATTTATAAATTTTTTTTGGTAACTATGAGCCACTACAGATAAAATCTGGAAGCTAAACATTAGGGCAAACCAGTCTTCTGAAATAAGAACCATCTGTATGAATTTTGACAACAAAAACTTAGTTGTCAGAGTGATGAATAAACCATGAAAAATTCTGGCTTACTTTGTGCAAGTGTTGCCTTTGCAATAATAGAAGCAGTAGAAAGTAATATTTTGGGTTTTTTTATGGAAGCTCTCTACCCTTTGAATAGAAAGGCATAAGTTTGGCCACTTTTTCAGTGGTTAGTAAAATTACTACATTGCAATTTGCAGTGTTGGAATAATGTACTGCAACAATGAAAGCTTAAGCAGCAGAAGAAACAGCAATATGGAACTCAGCGTGATCTACTATGTCTTACAGAAAAGCTGTAAGCTATATCAGTCTTTCAAACTTTTAGGATGATACACATGATGGTTTTGGAACGTAAGCTAACATGCTTAATGAAAATTTGTGTAGATTTGCAATGCGCATGGGCTCTATATATACACTCTAAAATCAACCTTTATTCCAATTCTGTTTTCTTTAAAACATTATTAACTTTTCATCAATCTTACTCATATTAATATGTTAATTTGGATATAAACATTCCTGCTTCACCAGTCCCAGATCCACACGTGGGCTAATATATGATAGTGAGTTCTGTTCTTTGAAATCTGAAAGCATTTTCCTGTTTCCATTTCCTGATTCAAATAATTGATGGCTCACAGACAGACCAGTTATTTTTTGCATGCTTTCTATTAATTAGCTGAGAGTTAGACCGTCTCTTTTTTAAACTGTGCTTTAATTAATGAAGCAACAGAATCATGTGTGAGACAGGACACAGTTGCTTCTCCTCACTGAGAGTAAATATAGAGGCAAGTACTGTAATTATTTTCCTGCTACAACTGTAAGAAACATACAAATACCCTGTTCAAGATGGGGCTACACAGATTTGCTTATCTTCATGCATAGTCAGAGAAGAAATATTCCATGCCTGTGTTTAGTTAATGCTCTATTTATAGCCAGTTCTATCCACATTCTGGCTACTTAAGAAATTCTATAGTAGATAGATAGTTTGGCATTAACTTGGTGCCTGGTGAAGCAGCAATTTATGGGTAAATAAGTTCTAATACTCATGGGATGTTATTGATATTAGGGCCAAAGTATTGTCCTTTTCTCCCCTTGTTTTTACCCACAGCAGGTACAGGATTAGCAATCAGTCATTATGGCAATTTGTGAGCACGTTAGGTTGGTATGCTGAAACAAATGACTCCAAAGGGAGTGCACGTGCTTTACATAATTATAGGTGTGAGAATCTTTTGTTATGATATAATCAAATAGGAAAAAAAAGATGAAAGGATTTTTGTAAAAGTGCCATGTCACAGAACTATCATAAGTCTCAAAAGACAGAAGGCATGCCTGCCCCTTGTGTTTCTCAGCTATTGAAGTGAAAACCAACAGTCCTGCTGCTGCTGGCCTTAGATCCTTAGCCCAAACACTTGTTGCTCAGTAATACCTCTCTATATCCAAAATTCTTAAATGTATAATATAAGATCAGTGAACAATTCTTACCAATAATACTCTTAACAAGGGTAGTGGTTCTTCCCACCAGCAGAGTGAGAGAGCTTAACTTTATGTGTCATGCTATGAAAATGTTACCTCCTCTCTCTCCCTTTACCAGTGCCATGCAAAACCTTTGCAATAATTTTTCACTCACTGGAAGTCACACTCCACATTAACCTAAAAGGCCTGGAGTGGGCAGTGACTCGGCATCCAAATTGCTGCCTGATGGAAATTGTGGGTTACAGTAAATACTAGTCTGGCAACATAACTAGGGGAAGGAAGAAAACTTCCAAACTTTTACCCTTCTCTCCACAGAAAAAATAAAGGGTATAGTTAGAAATACTTTGAAATAACTCCCTAATATTCTGGGTTTTGAGAGAAAATTCTGTGTTTACCCTAATCAATATGGAACTTGGATGAAGAGGAGGAGGAAATAGGCACATATTTGAAAACAAATGACTGAATAAAAAGATAATATCAGTTTGGGCAGGCACCTCTCCACTTGTCACTTCCTTGATTTTTTCTCAAAATGAGGATGTATTTCTGTTAAAAGAAATTCCTTAATTTTTTTCCAAGGACAGTGAAGTATTTTTAGGGCATCCAGCAACACCAGAATCTTGTCTTTGTGTGACCTCCTTTCTGTGAGTGGCACTTTTGTTTTGAGTCGTGTTGCAGTTTTCTTGCCACAGTTCTTTGGAAAACAAACGTCTGTTTTTGAACATCTGTGGTTTCATACACAAAATTCAGTAGTAATAATTCTAGTTAAACTTTGGTATTACAGTTTATATTTTTACTGTGCACAGCTGTACACTGAACTGTTGGGGAAGTACTTTATCAAGGTACAAATTGTGTAGGGTCATTGCATCCATGTGTTCATTGTCTCTATCATACTAGCTTCAAGAATGGGTAAATGAACTCCAAAAAACTCAGCAAGGATGTAGTTTCAAAAATGTTTCAACAAGAAATGCATACTTTTTTTAAGGGGCAGGTTTGCAGAGAATTTAATCTGAAAAAATACAGGGAGGAAATTTAAGAAATATTTTAGCATGTTTTTAAAATTACAAAGGCATTCTGCCTAAAATGGTACTTCAGATTCTGAAAAATAAGTCAGCTGAGGGGGAAATAAATGTAGTTTAGGTGATTTAAAACTTTATTTCGTAAAGACACTGTCATACATGAAATCAGGGAATTGGCTTTCACATTTATTAAGTGACAAGTGAATAATTCTAAATATGAATGTGTTAATAGTTAATTAAGCTGTTAATTGATTTTAGAAGTTAAGAGAATTTGTAATTTGTGTATTCCTGAATGTTTGAGTGTTAAATATTACTTTTAAGTCTTCAACAAAGTCCAAGAGTTTAAGTTTTATTAGGAAAACCCAATAATATCTTTGAATAAATCCCCAAGTTCAGCTATGTTCCAGGGAGAAAACCCCTCGCCCCTGGCCCAAGGACTATTTTTAGACATCCGCTGTTAGCCAGTCACCAAGCTCCATGGCAACCATGAATTTCAATTAGGGAGCTTCCCGACAAAGACCCAGATGATGTCACCCAAAGACTGAGCCCCTAGTAACAAACGAGCCATTGGTCAGAAGATCTTACATCATCTCCTGACCCAAGACCAATGAAGTGGACTTTGCCAAGACTCTACCAATCATCTTCCACCTTGGAGGCGGGACTGGGGGTGGTGATGGGAGGAGCCAGAGGGCTATAAAACCCTGTGCACAAGCTGAGGAGCTGCTCTTTTGCCTGTTCTTTTTGGCTGCTGTGGTGATTGCTGCTTGCCTCTGCGCACCTTAGTGCAGGATTAGCCCAGGCAGAGCCCGGTGCTGAGGGATCCTAGGCCTGCTTCTTAAACTATTCTGCTTGGGACTAGCCCAAGCAAGACCCAGCACTGTGGGTCTTTGATTTGGGCTTATAGCCGGTTAGGCTAAAGTTGTCTCTGATCACTGCTAAACTGGTAAGTTTTTTTTATTTAAGGAATTTGGCCTTTTTTTGTTAATAAACCAATTTGGTTTTAAGCTTTTTGGCCTCATTCCTGACAGACTCTCAATCCAGAAACCATGGAAATTTTGGACATTTTAACTGGCAAATGCAAGCAGATAATGATCTTAGCTAAGCAAGGAATTTTACAGATCAGGAGGCCTGATTTTCTGTTAATCTTGGAAGACTATAAAACGGGTAAAGTTAATGTTTGACAGTGCTAAAAAATATGTGATTCTGACAGTAGCAGTCTGTATATTCTCAGGTGCATTCGTTGCACAGCTGATTAAGCAAAATTACAGGGATCTGTTGCATACTTTTCATCCCTTTATCTTATCCCCATTGAGCAAAGTACGCAGTTTAGAATATCTGTCTCTGGCTTACTGTAAGAAGAGTTTAAGTTCATTCTTTTTATATTTGTTTTATAAATGTAAATGTGGGAGCAGGTAATATGTGGAAAATTCTCGCCTTTCGGATCCTAGGCATATTGTAGTGATAAGATAGCTCTGGTTTCTAGAGGCATTCTGGGAAGGGAGCATTATCATTGATTACATATCTGCTCATGTGATACCCATTCTAAGCGATGTAACAAATTGGTGAGACTAGGCTTGTGGCCACAGAAGCAAAGCCAATTGGCATTACTTTGAGGAAAATGAAACTTGTTAAAATCAACTTGAAATTAGAGGTTTTGTTGATAAAGATAATAGTGTTTTAATGCGCTTGGATTTTCATGCAGCTTCATATCACATGATATTTTAATTGTGTATTAAAAAAGATTCAAAATTATAAGTTAGATCTGACAATATTTGTTATGGTTTAACTCCAGCTGGCAACGAAGTACCACATAGCTGCTCGCTCACTCCCTGCCCCACCCCGGTGGGGATGAGAATTGGAGAAAAAAAAAAAAGTAAATATTGAGATAAGGATAAGAACAGCTTAATAATTTAAACAAAATATAATAATACATTGCTATTACTAATGATAATAGTAATGAAAATCAGAAAGAGGGGGGAGTAAAACCCCAGAGAAACAAGTGATGCAAAATACAGTTGCTCACCAGTTGCTGATCGATGTCCAGCTCATCCTCTAGCAGCTCCTGGCCCACTGTCCTCCCTTTATGTTCTGGGTATATCGTTCTATGATATGGCATGTGGCATCGAATATCCCCTTGGCCAGTTCAGGTCAGCTGTCCTGGCCATGCTCCCTCACAGCTTCTTGTGCACTTCCTCCCCGGCAGAGCCTGGGACACTGAAAAGTGCTTGACTTGGGGTAAGCACTGCTTAGCAACAACCAAACATCAGCGTGTTATCAACATCATTCTCATACTGAATCCAAACCACAGCACCGCACCAGCTAGTAAGAAGAAAACTACCTCTGAAACCAGGAGAAACATAAACGGGAAATTTTCATCAAATGCAATATGGTGCTTCTAGTATGCCTCTGAGATCAGATTTTCATTGTGTGCTATTCAACATTTCTATCAAAAAGTGGTCCGAAGACAAAAAAAGAAAATAAAAACACAAAATCATTATTGAACATATCTGCAGATGACAAAAAGAGAAAGTAGGAAATAAGGAAGCAGATAACCTCTAATAAAGAATTATTAGAACGTTTTGGGATACAAGAAGCATGTATCCTTTTAAAGGGAGATGTGAAGTCTTGTGCATAATATGCTGATAAATTAATTGCTGGGTGAATTCAAATGATAATATCATATAGCAGATGGTATGCATTTGGCACTGCTTTTTATTGCTGTATCTTGGTGTTCAGATTTCTGCAGCTAAGAAGGGTATCGAAATAATTTTATAACTCAAAGAAGAACCATGAAAGTGATCAAAGGATTGCAAATTATGCTTAATTAAATATGCCTTTAGTGAACAATGCAGGCTTCTCAGAGGAATAAATGGGGGTTGGGTAATTTTGTCACAGATTGGGAATACTGGCATAGAGAACAGAAACAGGTCTTTGCCTGTGTAACAAATTTTAATAAGGTTGACAGGAACAAAAAGTTTGTTTCAAAATAAGGCTTTCTTCTTTTCTTTGTTTTTCTTTTCTTCTTTTTCAAAGAAAAAGAAGAAATCAATTAGAAAAGACATCCAGTGCTTCTTCAAATCTTTATTTCAAGGCAAAGTGGTTTTTTTTTTCCAAAAGTTGTTTTATTTCTGACTGGATTTGTTTCAGGAAAGTCTCCTGACATTTTTAATCTAAGTAACTCTTTATCATTAATGTTATACATCAATGCATTCTATCCCATGGCCAGTTCTGTTTTACTTAGGGGCAGATAAATCTTGACTATACAAATTTATCTTTATCTGGAATTATTATAATAATCTCACACAGCTGCACTGAAGAAATGTGCATGAATCAGCTAAATAAAAATTAAATCAATGTAATATTAGATAAAAATAAAAAACCCCAACACTGAAGACTTAATTAAAAGTATATATTTTAAGAAATATAGTACAACTCTTTTAATTTCCTTTCTGCTTTTCTTCCCTTAAAACTCATAGGATCAAGTTCCTTCATAAATTGGGGTTTAGAATTTTGCTCTCACAAAGGCAAAACATTAAAATTCTGATATACTAATATGATTTCATATATTAGGTTTTCCTTTGATGCAAGGACCAAAAGGCAAAACATTCTGTGATTAAAGAATATTGGCTACAGAAGACTGAGTTCCAGTGTCACGTTATAAGAATTGCATTCCCAGATAATTCCTGCAACAATTTAAATAGACAAATTAAAAAGCAGGATAACAAAGAAAATGCAGTTTTCTGGATTTATATTCCTGAGTGAATTCGCTACACTATGCCTTACTGCTGGTTGAATCTGGTCCTCTGACCTACATGTTCAAACCGTATATGAGTATACATTATTTTTTTGTGTGTACTAATGTCATAAGAACTACCATAGGTTTCATTAGGAGGTCAAATGCAGTGAAGTACAAAATTGCAAATCCCAATTTAATTCTAAAAGTCATCCTTTGGAAAAGATGCATTCTTCTCAATCTTTTTCTCTTTTCAATACTTGCAATTTCTTCATTTATTGTTGCAACTTTTTATAAAGTTCTGAAATATTTAAAATATTAACATTCACATTCTTTGTCATCATCAGTCACAAAGTCGAATGTTCTTGGCGAAGCTAATTAGCTGTAAATCCACATGCGCATACTTCTGTATTTTATTTTCATTTGTTTCTACTTTTAAGTGGTTTTGGTTTGGTTTGGACTTTTTTTTTAACATATATTACAGTGTTATGTGCATAGACTACGTATTTAACTGTTCTACCAACTAACTGAGGAAATTTGGTTCTAGAGTGTCACTGAACTGTGAGTGAAGCATCCTATGCAAATAAAAATTGTTCTTTAGTCTCTGTTTCTTAATAGCAGTTCTACGACCCCTCGTTTCCAAAATGTTTTATCCAAAATAGGAGCTGAGAAAGACTAATATATAAAGGTTTAAATAAATACTGACCTTAAAAAAAGAGCTATCTTGAAGAACTGCAGTTATTTATGCTCTATGATTATAATGTTTTATAAGCAGTCTCTCATTTGTGAAATTTATTTATAAATTAATAAAATTGAAAAGAAATATTGCAAATCAACTTCGTACACATGCAACTACTAGTCCAGGTGAGAAAAGGCGTGAGATGTGATCCACACATTTTCTATAAGGACAGTGTTTCTGAGGACCAAAGAAATACTCAGCAGAATACTCAGACCTTGTCAAGAATTTCAGCTATTGCTATTTATTCTAATGGGAATTATTCTCCTGCTTCTCTGGAAGAAAGGGTGAACATTTTACTCTGCATGTTAAGCAAGATGCTGTGCATGAAAATGGTGTTAATAAAGGACAAGGAAAGATGTTTTTGGGAAAAAAAAATTATTTCCTAGTTCTTTCTAGAATTTTTGCTGAGTTATTTTACACCAGAGGAATTAATAAACTCAGTCTTTCTTTGTCAGCATTTGGGACATTATATTTCTCTGCAGTGATGGATTTGAGGTAGGGGTTTGGGTGGTTTCTTGGTTTTTTGTTTCATTTTTATTTTAGTTTTTTGGTTTTTGGGGTTTTTTTGTGGTCTAAAGAATATAACTGTGTTGTTTTTCTTCATTGCCTGTTTGGTTTTTCTGTCAGAACGTGAAGAACTTGACTAAAAGACAGAAACAAAAAAGCAGTTCTACAGCATATTAAATACTTAAACCACTTATTTTAAGTTGCAAGAAAATTAAATCAGACTGCAGATTTATAGCTGAAGGGCTTGGAGGGAGGAAAGGATGAGAACACTTGCAAGAAAAGGATATTTTATCTGCTCCTCACAGGACAAACTCTTACTGAGCCTTATCCTTTATACTTCATTATGCTGCCTGGGAATGTCATTTTTGCTATCAAATAGTGTTCAGCATATGCACATTTTAAATTATGTTATTAAATGCTAAACCAAAAAGTAGTTCTTCAGGTAGGGGCATTTCCTTTAACCTTTTTGCTTAAGACAAAACCAAGAATTAATATGAGGACCACAAGACTTTTAAGGCCTCTGCCCTGCCCGCTTCCCAGCTGCTTTCTCCAGTACATAAAATTCAATGATTTAGGTACAAATCCTGCTCCATTTTGGTGGATGAAAAAGACATTTTTCAGTCAAAGAAGCCAAGGTGCTGTTCAAAGGTGATGTCTCCTACAGCATTAGGCACAGCTAGAGGTGGTAAAAACACAGACCACATGGAGGAGTTCTGAACAAAATACCTGTATTCTAAGAAGTCTTCTGCTGAATGTAGATTTTCGTGTAATGACCTGGATCATGGCTTCCAAGCACAGAAATGTAGTAAAGGGGAGGGGGAGGGGTGCAAGCCTCAGGCATGAAGCAGAAGAAGGTCTGGCTCCTCTAAAATGAGTTAGGTTCTTTGGCAGTATTTAAGCAGGACTGAGGCCTGTACGTTTAAAACGTCGGGCTTTAAAACAGCACTAGGCACTTAGCCCATAAGTAAAAGCTTCATATGTATCTGATTTTTATATATTAAACCCACTACTGAGCAGGCTACAGAAATCTCAGATTGGACATCAAGGAAAAGCGGACCGGTACGCAGGTGGAATTGGAAATAATGGAGAAGGAGGATCTTTCAGTCTAGTCCCTTGTGTAATGAAAACATAGGTAGATGCTTCATCCCTTCAGTCCTGATGAGAACCCTAATCATTGCACTTTGATGTCATGCTCCTTTTTTTCCCTCTTGGAAGAAGCTCTTGCTGGTCTGTTTGGTTGGTTGAGTTTTGAATTTTGGAACTTTAAAAGGGAGAGTCATGAGGCCAGTACAACTCAAAATACCTACAAGCAATTATGGCAGTGCACAAGTAAAAGACAATAGGCTGAGCTGTCCTGAAGCAGAAGGAGGAACTAAACACAAAGCTTCACATCCCAAGCAGGGGCCTGCTCTAAATGACTCGTTGCATAATTTTAAGAACACTGCCACCCTAAAAGAAAACATCAAGTTACTTTTCTATAAATGCATTTTTTGCTTAAAATTTTGCAGGGAAAAAGTGAGGACCACATGATGAAATTTTTCTTAAAGTAGGTGGAGACACTTACTTGTATGATAAGATCATGACCTTCAATTCTTGATAATGTATGAAAATGTTTGTAATATTGAAGTGGAGGATAAGAAATTTTGCCATCCATGGCATTGTGTTACTGGATGAATAATGTCCATCTAAAAAGTCTGGCTGGCTGTATGGAGTCTGTCAAACTAGTGCATTGCAATTCTTGGTACTTAACTCAGATTTTTAATTCAGAGCTAGGAAACAGATGATCTAATCCTCCTTTGTAGTTTAGACCTTAATGGTTTCCCAGGGCCGCACAGTAATAACAAAACAAAAAAAAAATTGTCTTGGAGCTTCAGCCTGAGAAGTTATTTTTGTTTTCTACTGTAGAGCAGAGTTACATAGCATTACTGCAGTCATGCCACTGAGAAATTCCACTCAAGATATGAGTGGATTTTTATTTTTATTTTCCCAAATTCACAGAGGTTTTCCCATATCCACGGTCTTTGCCACCCAGACATTTAGGCTAATATGAGTTAATGATTGTGTTGCCTTCAAGTGCATTGCAAGTGCCTCACTGGGTAAAATCTGCCAGTTTGTACTGCACCTCTCTCAGGAATAACTGAGAAGTAGGATTTCCATTTACTCCTTTTTTTTTCCCTCCTGAAAATTAAAGATCAATTATTGTGTTCAATGGGTTTTAAACAGCTAGTACATGTTACTCTTGGGTTCTATAGGAAAGATGGAAATTTTGAAAAAGAGTTCAAGATATGATTTTATAAAGTCATTCAGCGATTTATACTTTAAAAATGCAAGCATGTGGAAAAGTATAAAATAAACAGGAACATTCAAGAATAATATTTTCTATTTCTGCTTTTAAATACTAAACTTTGAATTACTAAACTTAGTATTAATTATTAAGATTCCTTGTTCTGCATTTTCATTCTTTGCTGCTCAGTTTGTGTTATACAAGGGATGTAGTTGGTAATGTCTTTTTTTCATTTTGTACCTAGCATGCCATATTGTTTTGATGCATATTATACTAACACAGCCTGTCAGCTGAATATATAGACATGTTAGATGCGATGTGGATATCAAATTCTACATCAAGTAACATAGTTATAATATACAAATACAGAATGTTGTGTTTTGTTGGGTTTTTTCAATTAAGAAGATTATTGCATAATGGAAAAATCTACAATCTTTGAAATTATACTGACATTTGATTAATTCTTAATTAATTAAAGAATTCTTGATAAATTAGGGTACAATCATAGATATCTGTGTGTATGGAGGAGGAAGATCAAGTAAAACACTTAGGTCCTCAAGGTTTACACATCAGAAAAAAAAAAAGAATGACAGTGTAGACAGTGATGTGTGTGAATGTGTGAGCACACCTGTTAGTCCAGAAGACAAGAGAAAAGAGGTATGGACACCATGTGCAGTCAAGGTATGAATGTGGAGCTGGAATTTTGGAAGTGCTCCCACACAGCAGAGTTTCATAACCTGTAAGGATTTCTGTCCATCAGAAGTGATGAGTAAATGTAAAGTAACAAAGATATTATCAGAAGAATAATAGTAATAAATTGACTAATAGAAATAAATAGTTCTCAACAATTGAGACATACAGCAAACAGTTGCCAAAAATTGTTTCTGTATTCTGCCTAATTCAAATTCTTTTTTTCCACACTTTCTTTCTTCCTACCCCTCTGGTAAAAGAAGTAATCAGAAATAATTGTTCTAAGAAAACCGCCTTGGGACTCCTTGTTAGGACATCATGGAAGAAAGTTAGAAGAGACAGTAATTGAAGGAGCATCAGAAACCATTCTGTATTCACTTTCTTGAGATTATTAAACACTTTGGCATAGGTACGATGCATTCAATAAAACGACACGTCTCTTACTTCATATGGTCAGGTCATGGCAAAGAGCTTGCAATGTTCTTTCTTCCTCTCAGAACAATAAATACTTCCCTTGTGTTTCTTGGGATGAATGTATCGCTCTTATGTGTTCAGAATTATTTTGAAAACCAATGGAGAACTTAAGAGAATATTAATGCCATCTTATATTCATCTCATTCTTTGTCATATGTAGTTTATACTTATTTTCCTGGCTTCCTGCACAGTATAAGGCAAACAAAAGTATGAGAGGCCGAATAGTAGTTTTCACTTTTTAAAAAATAGTAACTTAATGATTTTTAATTATTAAAAAAAAACTTTTAAAGCCTTTAAAAACATTTCAATGCTTTGCCTTTCATACAGAAATAGCAAATACAATAGCATTGTATTCTTGTATGTTTCTGTAAAATTCCTATTTACTGAGAATAAATCAACTCTGTAACATCTCTCTGCAGCAGTGGGTTATTTTGGTCTCTGTAGATATGTAGAAACTATTTCTTCTCTTTTGATTCCTTTTTTTATTTTTCTAGTTTCTACATTTTCTTTTGTTCAAACCATCACTCAACCAAGTATCATCCTGAACCATCTTAAGCTAGCTTGCCACACAGTGCAAAAAATGATTGTTTTCCCTTGCGGAATCACAGAATGGCCAAATTTCACTCACAATAGTTGAATAAAAATAAAAGAACCAAAATTATATGTTCTATGAAAAAAACCCCAAGATTTTATGTGTTGCTATTTACAGACATATAAATAGTTTTGTAAGTTCACTTCTGCTGATAAATTGTTGAGCTTCTTAGCCTATCTTTGACTGTATACATTCTTTGTGGATATCAGTAAACTATTTTCATAGAAAAAGTAATTTAGTTGTGTCTGTTACCTCAATACTTCATCTATGATAATCACCTCAGTAGCAGTGCTGCTTGCTCTTTGTAGGTGACTGGAATATTGACTACAAAATGAAGTAGGGTATTTTAGCTATATTTACACAACTATGAGCATTCTGAAACTGTTGACATTTTCATAAATATCCAGTGTAAAATATAATTTTTTTCAACGGCATTGAGAGAGAACCACATAGCCAAAATCTAGTCACACTTTTCTGTCTCTAATCAACAAAGTCAACAAATATGTACATCAATTTAAGTAAATAAAAATAGGTTCTAAAGTGCTACTTGTTAGTAAAACCCCTTTTTGTTTAAGCTTTTGTTTAAGTTATGTGCTTCACTTGAGCATAGTCTTTACACTAAACTGATGTTCTCTTTTTCAGTCTCCAGACTGAAACACCAAAAGGTTTTATATAATTTTTTTTTCAATGCTGACACCTGTCCTATCACTATTAATCAAACTGTGACTTCAGTTCCCCAGAACTACAACTATCTATCAGTGTTTTCTGGTTTTGCTTTTTGATTGTTTGTGATTTGTTGTGTTGCTTTTTTTTTTGTCTTGGGTTGGGGTTTGTGGGGTTTTTTGTTTGTTTTGAGTTTTTTAACTGTTTTTGGTTTTTTAAGGGAGTGGCTAGATTTCATTTAAATACAATCTAATTAATAATGATGAATGGTGGACAGAAATGGTGGAAAACCTTACTGGCATTCTAATGTGCAGAACATAGTACTCAAACACTCTAACGGCTTTCCAGGTTTGCTTTGCACGTGTAGCTGGCTTCAGAATGTTGAAATTCAAGCAGCAGGCAATTAGAAAATTCTTATGTTGTAAATTTCTTATATTGTAGTCTGATAATATTGCCTTTTATTCCAGCATTTGTTAAAGGTAGAGAAAATGATGTATTACCTTTTGTGTTCTTGTGAATCATAATTTAAATGAAGTATATAGTGTACATAGTACATGCATGTCAACGGGCTGTATAATGACAGTCCATATTTTTTTTCTAATATCTGGATCAAATATAAGCACAATTAAGTTCTATATTTAGATGAAAATTTCTTACATTCTTTGATCTTCTTGCCATGCTCGTCAAGTGGCATAACAAGTTATGCTTAAAATCGAGTACTCTGACACTGTTTCTCTCAATGGAGTTTGGTGCTCAGACATTTATGTAGGGAAGATTTGAGAGTAAGAATGATGACTTCTAATGTTCTCCTTTGGCAATTAATTAAGAAAGATTTAATAAAAGTCTCTGTTTCATTTGTCTACCTGTCACGTTGAACTACCATTTTCTCTTGAAGACAAACTTGAGAATTTTGGATTTTAAGCAATTTTAAGCAAACAAGCAAAAAAAAAAAAATCCAATCTCTTATTTCTTGTATGACATTTGTAAAAGTGATGGTGTGGATTATGAATTCTAAGGGGTTGCTTTCTATCCTTAGTACATTAGATATTTTAGAATTTCTACTCTTTTTTCCTGCTAGAATGACTTAATGGAAGTTGCAAATGTGAAAAATTTATGTCACAAATATTATTTTTTTTGTGTAACAAAGGCAACTGGAAGGAAACCCACATCAATAGGTGTTTCTAGTTGAACAATCAGGTAACTTTTTCTTTTCCCATATTTAAGGTATATGGATTATTCAAAACATTCCTTTAAAAACTCTTACTACAGTAATGCTTTAGAATATTGTTGTTTTCAACACATACAATGAGAAAGAGAAGTATAGAATGTGCATAAACTGCAGGTCTAATTCTGAAATCAAGTTACGATGAAATTAAGAGAACCTATGTCAATTGGAAAACAAGTAAAATTTTACATCACAGAAGTAGCAAAAAAACCCAGGGTATGTAATTATCAAACTTATGGATGATTAGCATGGTGCATCTATCTGTCACATGCTATTATTTACATCATCCTCATGTAACAGGATGTATTATGTATCATAGAGAAATTACTTTCACACCTGTTAATAACCCAGGAAATGAAGTCTGTAGCAACAGCCGTCTATATATCTTCTATGTACATTACTACTATCAAATAAGTGTTAAAAAGTTTATTAGTATGATTAATATATATTGATTTCAACTGTAACAGTAGACTAATGGTGAGCTCTTCTGAAAATGTCATGTATTTTCATCACTGCTTACACATTTCCTGGTGGATTACGGTATATTCATTCAGTGTGAATGAATTTTACAAGTCTGATTTGCAAACTTCTAGATATATTGGGTGACAAGAGATCTGTACAGAAAGCTTTTTGTCATCTAAATGAAAAGCATTTTTTATCAAATAATAAATTAATACCCTAATAGATTGTGCTGGTTTGTACTTATAAGCAAGGTGTAGACGTGCACGATTATTATACTCATAGATGTATGACTGATGATGAAAATCTCTCCTAGTCTCTCACGCTGATCAAAGGGATTGGTTAAATGTGTATCTGCTCTATAAAATCTAAAATATCTGTAGTCGTCATATGTAAAAATGTGAAGATTAATCTGTGGATAAACAGGAAAGACTAGAATTACTTATTACAATTTCAATCTGCTTCTACTGAAATTGTATTTCCTATATCTTCCATAAAGCAGATTTTAATAAGTGGTTGGGAAAAATACATTCCCAGGTATTCTACTTTGATTTATTATCTTTAATGCTCGTTTATGTAGCACATAAATTCTCCAGAAGATTAAAATTGATAAAACCTGTAGTCAGGAACGAGCTATGAATTTTAGGCGTTAAACAGATTCTTAGATTAGCAGAAACATACAGGCCTATGCCCTTAACAAATATTTTACATACTGAAGAAAACTTAAAAACTTAAACCAACAGGAATTTGATGAATGTTCTTTAAATGAATTAAATTTGTCATTAGTGAAGTGTCATTACTTTTACTAGCATAGATTCCCCAACTCTTTATGCATGATTGTTTCTCTAAGAAAAAGATACGTAATGAATACGCAAAAATACGTAATGAATTCTGATACAGAGCTGGTTGTCTCTGTGCTTAACCAAAATAAAAAGAAAAGAAAACCCTCTGGTTTTTAAGATGGTTTTATCGGACTAGTTGTAGAAGGAACACTTTGAGATCACACAGTATGTTTAAATCTCAGGAAATACAAAGATACTCTTGATTATTCATGTTGCTCTGTCCAGTAATGTAAAGCCTTTGCTCTGGCTGTTGTCAGTTTCAATAGGCAAAATGTAATGCTCAGAAGGGCAACATGATTTTTAGGAGAAAATTAATAGCTGAATAAACTGAATTTAGTTTCATGATAGTATACTATAGAAACAATTTTGGCTTTATTCAAAAGTTCCACCTTCTGAAATAGATCTATTTGTCTTTACAGAGGGAAAATAGAAAACTTTCAAGTGGCCTTTACACTGTGTAGAAAATCATTCCAGAAGCAGTTCAGTGGGCAGACTTAGAAGCATTTCCATTATTAACTTCTGCTCTCCGGGTTTTATAACTTAGCTGTAAAATTCACTCCAGACTGGAACTAGACATGAAAATTCTCACGATCAAGTATTGTATTTTTAGCATACTTACATAGGAAAAATAATTCCTATTACTAAAAGAATTCTGAGACTTCTTCATGAAGTTAAGTCAAGGCCAGTTTAACGGGGTAGAAACCCCACCCCAAAACCTTACAAATACTTGAAAATTAAATTTAAAATGGTATTTACAAAAGGGAAGATATGAAAGCTCTAAACTTTCTGTTTGTACAGCAATTCTGTAATACTACAAGAAAGAGAAAAATTTTTAATGCATTGTGTTGATGTCCTGTAACTCAAAAATGAGTGTCTAGCATTTACTTTAGCTCAAAGCAGTGGTTAAGAGTGTGAATATGAGAGAGAGGATTGAAAAGTGAAAGAAGGGAAGACAGAAAAGGAGCAGCCTTGTTGGAAAAGGTTCCTTCAGGATTTGTTCGAAGAGCATCTTGACTGCCAAGATCAGTCCTCATGAATCTTGGACCCAAGATACCAGGGTAAAAGAATGTTGGAAGGAGCACTTTCCCTTAGTCAAGGAGGATTGGGTTAGAGAACACCTAGAGAGACTTGACATCTACAAGTCCAAGGGCTCTGACATAATTCATCCAAGACCACCAAGAGAGCTGGCAGACACCATAACAAGGTGGTTCACAGTCCTCTTTGCAAGGTCATGAAGATAGGGCAGTGCTATAGGACTGGAAGATAGAAAATGCTGGAGGTAAGAAGGAGGACCCAGGGAACTACCAGCCAGTCATTCTCACTTCAATCCCTGAAAAGGTGATAGAGCATCTCATTCTGGAGGCCATCTTTATTCACATGGATGACAAGAAGATGATCAGGACTGGATGGATACACTATCAGGCAGCATGGATACACTAAAGGTAAATCCTGCATGACCCACATGTTGGCCTTCTATGATGAAACAACTGCCTGGATGGATGAGTGGAGAAAAGTGGATACTGTCTACCTTGACTTTGACAAGGCTTTCGGCTCTGCGCTCACAACATTTAATAAAGTCAGGAAGGGTGGACTGGATGAGTGGGCAGTTAGGTGGATTGGGAACTGGCTGAATGGCAGATCTCAAAGGGTCACAATCAGCAGCAAAGGGTCTAGTTTGAGGCCTGTCACTAAAGGTATCCCCCAAGGCTCAATACCGGGCTCATTGTTCATTAATGATTTGGATGAAGGGGCAGATGCCTCCTCAGCATGTTCACTGATGACACAAACTTAGGAGGAGCAGACAATACCACAGAGGTGTAGCCCTTCAGAAGGACCTCAACAGGCTGGAGAGTTGGGCAGAGAAGAACCATCTGAAATTCAACAAAGGCAAAAGCAGGGTCCTCCAGCTGGGGAGGAATAACCCCATGCACCAGCACAGGCTGGGAATTGACCTGCTGGGAAGCAGGTCTGTGGAGAAGGTCCTGGTGGTCCCAGTGGACAGCAAGCTGTCCACGAGCCATGAGTGTGTCCTGGTGGCCAAGAAGGCCAATGGTGTCCTGGGGTGCATTAGGAAGAGCATGGCTGGAAGGTCAAGGGAGGTGATCCTGCCCCTCTACTCAGCCCTGGTGAGGCCACATCTGGAGAGAAGTGTCCAGCTTCTGGGCTCCTCAGGACAAGATAGACAGGGAGCTCCTGGAGCAGAGTGGGTAACAAAGATGATTTCCTTATGAGGGAAGGCTGAGGGAGCAGGGCCTGTTCAGCCTTGAGAAGAGATGACTGAGAGGTAACCTCATGAATAATTATAATAACGATCTGAAAGGAAGACATCAAGAGGATGGAGCCAGGCTTTTCTCGGTGATGCCAAGCAACAGGACAAGAGCCAATGGGCAGGAACTGATGCACAAGAAGCACCACCTGAGTATGGAAGAACTTCTTTACTGTGTGGGTATCCAAGAACTGGAATAAGTTACCCAGAGATGTTGTGGAGTCTTTCCCACTGGAGATACTCAAAAACCATCTGGACACAATCCTGTGCCATGTGCTCTAGGATGACCCTGCTTGAGCAGATAGGTTGGACCAGATGACCCACTGTGTTCCCTTCCAACCTCACCCATTCTGTGATTCTGTGATTCTGCAATATGGTCTTGCCGTGTTTGATATGGTCACAGCAGAAGATGGAACAATTTCCACCTTTTCATGACTGTAACTACATCCTTTTGATGATGATTCTTCTGTTGTATGATGAGACACCTAGAATCCAAGATCCTTGAAGCTTGCGTATTAGGTTAGAAACCTGAGCTTAAACCCAAGCTTAAATAAGAATTAAATTTCAGAGTCTAGGTACATTTCTAATAATTCTAATAATACGGATTGTGATTTTCATGGTTTTTTTCATTTATGGGAATTCTTTTTCTTCATAGGACTCCTCTCTCATAAGTCAAAAAACCTTTATCACTTTCCTGACTTATTTTGAGTCCTATTATGTTTATAGATTTGCCATCTCCCAGTCACAGATAGTAGGTAATTATTTGACCTATTGACTTTTTTTAAATTTAACTTTGTTTTACATATCTTTCCCTTTTAGGGACACTGAATAAAAACAACTACCAGCCTATTAAAATCACTTATTTTGAATACAGGATTTTTGAAATTTGAAGAGAAGTGGCAATTGTTTCTTCTAATAACAAATAAAATTTCTTCTTTTTTTTTAGCAACATCTGGTAGATAATTCTCATGTCAAGCCACCTGGATGAGTGATTTCATTATAAAATTGTACTGGTATCATGTTAATGTCTACCATAGTTTAAAATCAAATACTAATGAAAAAATTAGAATCAGTTGCACAAAGTTGTAATATTTTTCCTATAAAATAATTAGAGGAGTGAGTAGTGAAAGTGTTGCTGAAGTTAAGAGAAAAGTAAGACTTTATTATGAAAGATTCCCATTATTTAGGGGAAGAAAAAAAAAGAAAACTAACAATGAAGAAAAACAACATAAATCATCTCTAGTTCTTTATTCACCTAAAACTGAGCAGATGTTAGCCCATTTTGGAGTTAGCTAGCATTGAGTTTTACAGAACTATTCGTATTTCACAAATTCCAGGAAATTAAATTCTTTTTTATATGACAGCATAAATTGCACCACCACTACTTTGCTCGTTGGTGAGTTCCTCATAGGTTTAAATTTTTAAAAAAAGTTTCAATGTATTGTTCAAATTCAACAGTATCATGAGTCATAATATTTCTAATCATGCCATATAATGTGTACTGCAGCACAGTCATGGTGTGGAAAAACAGCAAGGTGTAGTTCTCTTGTGTGAAATCAGGGGAAAATGATTTTTTGCCATGTGTTTTGAAGACTGCAGGAATAAAGGAAATTGCTACTAAAAATAAATTCCATTGAACTGGTTTATATGGAGATATTGCTTTTTTATTCATTTCAAATCTTGAGAAGAACCAGGCAATACGAATCGACCATCACATTATGTCTGTTAGTATATTATTTATGGTGCTGAAATATGTATTATTAAATGTAAGACCTTCAAGGTAAGCAAAATTGTCAAACAAGCAAACATGTATCTTGCAGTTCTGAAGAACACATTTGTTGTCTTTGTCTAAATGCCTTTTCATTTCATCATCAATGGCTGATACTTGTGAAAAAGAAAGCGTTCTGATATATCATATTTGCAGCCCAAAATTGTTATGAAGATCTAATAAGACACCCATCTGAACCTTGGAGAATTAATAGGAAGCAAAACTGAATTTTTTCTCAAAAGTGTTTTCCTCCATTACAGAAATTTATGGGAAAAGAAATTTTTTCATTTAATATTTCATTTTCTAGTTCATATAATTCACTAATATTAAAATAGTTTTCCTTGTAGACAGAAATTAGCTAAAACCTTAGGCAAAAACTTAGTGTAAAAGATACTGGGTGGTACAGCAAAATACAAAGTTCCAACTTCAGTAAATTAAAGGCAAAATTTCAAATTTTTGGCATCATATGACTAAATATTAGTTTCTAAACTACTGTAATAGTCTAAGTAATAGTACAGCTTATAGTTTATTTGATTTAGGGGTTCATTTAATTCATGCTGCAACTGAACCTTAATGAATCTTGAATGCACTCTCAGATATTCATGGTCAGTGGCATTTTGACCCTTCTATACAACTTTGCATCATATTTTCTAAAGCAAGCAGTTGATGTTACTCATAGAAGATTTAAACAATGTCATAAAAAGAGATATTGAACAATAACTACATCATTAATGCAAAAAGAAGTCTACATAAAAAGAAAGGCAAAAAGAAAGGCATTTTAAAAATAAGCAAGAAACTGAAACTCATTTTAAGATCTTAAGTTATCTCTGAACAAAAAGAGAGAAATATTGATACCATGACAGCACAGATAAGTTTTCTGCTTTGCAGATTTAGTTTTAGGTAGTATGAATCAAATCTACACCGTGAGAGCAACTTCAAAAAACAAAGGAAAAGTTGACAATGAGTGGTTTTCACCAACTTGGCTGAAGTGAACCTATCCACAATGTTTGATCCTAGCTGAGAGCCTGACTTTGAAAATTTTTCAAACTGTTAAAGTCTCCTTAGCTTTTCCAAAAGGGGACTGCGAGCTGCAGCCAGTGTTGCAGGAAATGTCATCTGCCTTTCTGAAAGACTAGCAATCAATCAAAAAGGGCATTTTGCTCATCTAAAAAGACCCAAAACATGACTTTGCCATAGCTCATTCTTTATTTAAGCAAAGTAAATAATGCAGAAATTTATTGCAATTAATTTGTTTTCATTTCTGCTGCATTACCTTGTAAGACAAGGGAATGTAATGAAATGCCTTTCTGTTTGTGCTCACAATGGGGCATGAAAGCTAGCTACAGGAAACCAAGTGATAAGTGATGAGATTGTGTGCAGTTTACTGCAGCAGGGATTGTAGCTTAGTGTAGGAGTTTTTAAAAGATATTAAGGTTTCAGATATTTCTCTAGGCATTTTTCTCCAAAACAACAATAAAAACCCAGCAAGAAAGCAGAAGGAGGAAAAATGATCATTCTCAGATCCCATATTAATACATTGTGTTTTAAACAAGTAGAAGCAAGCCTATGAAATGAGCATAGTGGGGATGCTTTGTGTCTGCTTATTTGCTCTTCTCCTGTTTTAATCATCTCTCAAGAGACACAGGCAATAAATACTGTCTGTGATGAGAACATTTTATCACACCATTGAAAGAAAGTTTTCTCCCCTGGGACAGTCCTTGCCTTATGGGTATTTATGACTATGGTGATAATGTCACTTCCAGCAAAATTACAATTAATTATGTATCATTGTTTGTTATTCTAAAAAGACCAGGGAGACTAAGATTTACATGATTATATATTTGCAAAGGCAGTTTTCTCTGCCTCCTCTTACACTAACATTCAGTGAATGTTATGATGTCATAAACCATAAATACAATAAAATTTACAGGTCAGAAAAAATACACTTTATAATCTATGCTTTGCTCTAATGTAAACTGTGCCCCTGAAATTTTCCATTCAGAAAAACATCCTTATTTAGAAAAACTAGTCCAGCAAGTGCCTTAGTTTTGCAGAACACCATGAGGCTAATGCTCATGCCAACAGGGTTGCCTGAGCTGGAGACAGTACTCAGCTTCAGTGTGACAGGCCAAGTGCATTTCATATTGACTTGCCCTTTCTTTTTAATAGATTTACTAGAAAGCCTAGCAGAATTGGAAAGCAGTATTTGTTGGAAATTTTTCTCCTTTTTTTCTTCCTTTCAATGTTTTAAAGACTTGATTTAAAACTTGTGAAAGTCAATGGTAGCAGACAGTGGATAAGTTATCAAGCAAGGTTTGTAAATGTTAAATACCTTGGACTCTTACAGTGCTTGGTCATCATCAGTATCTCTGAGAAGTGTTAGGATTGATACAGGCATGATCTCTGAATATGATCAGAGCCACTGTAAGTATAAATGCAAGCACCTACTAACACGCCCTGGTTTATGTACAAACAGTCCAGCATCCATAAAGTGCACTCCTGGTAGTTTGCACACACAGGAATAGCTGCTCTAACCATGAGATGTAACAGCCCAAGCTGGGGAACGGCCAAGCCGGGAGCCCTGCTCACAGGCTGGGAGCATTCCCAGCGTGCCTCACAAGCCTCTGCACTCCCCAGCACGCTTTCATCTTCCTTCACCTCAGGCTCCAGATGTGGGCGGCAGCAAGGTGATGGGAGTTCAAAGCAGCAGCCCATGAAGCAGGCTCATCCAGCCTCTTCCAACGGGGAGGCTCCGCCTTGTAGTGAGGCCCCTTCCCTATCTGCCGCAGCGCGGTGCGGGGCCAGGTGCAGCTGGCAGCTGACTGCGAGCCCCGCCGACAAGCTGCGGCTGGTACCGGAGACGGTGGAGAGGCTGCGAGATCAAAGGACGGAGGTGTGGCGGCCGCTCCTGGCTCCGAGCCTTGTCTGCTGCAGCTGCCTGTTGCCGCAAGGCAAAACCGGCTGTGCAGATCAGAGCTGTGCTTGCTTTGGGGAAAATAGGAGCCTTCAGTGCCCCTGCCCTTGGGATCCCGTGCACACCAGGGTGAAGGACTGGGAATAGAAAGGAGGCAATGTAAGGACAGGAGTTGCAGACTTGGGAGGTGGGTAATGTCATAGGAAGACCTGAGAAGCTGCAGCCCTGCATTTCTCCTTGCATGGTGGCGTGGGAAGTACATTGCAAGGTGGCATGAAGCTCACCGGATTTGGATATCCAGCCAATCTAGGTATTGGAGATGGGAAATGCTCAAAAGAGTTTTAGAAATCTGAGCCAATACCTGATCATTACTTGAATGACACTTTATCATCCTGAGTGGAACACAAATTACTGCTGCTGTTTCCTTGCTGGAACGTATTGCAAACATTTATTTAGCCTCTGTTTTCGGTAAGCATAAGCTACTCTTGTGTTAAAAGTAAGGTAAATCTCAGAAAGTTTTATCTTTTTTCAGGTAAGAAAGTTCAATATTTGCTGTCAACAGAAGAAATGGATTTTGCAATCTTTTGATTTAGTTTCTCTAAAACACACAGCTTGCAAAGAAAAATAACAAATATAATAGAACTTTCAAAATGTGGAATTAAAGTTTTTTCCAACAAGATGGCTTGACTGGAAATTTTTTTCTCTATTTTTCCTTTTCAGTCTGTCCAATTGGAAAAACTCTGTTTACATCACTTCATAGCAACACTGAGCATTTGAAAGAGAAATGAGATTTTGGTCAAAAAAATAAGATAACACTGAACCGTGGAAGAAATATTTAAGCATTTCAGAAATTTCAATTAAAAACAACATCAAATGTACACAAGACAAAGTGTGTCTTCTCTAGATGTAAAATCTCTAAGAATTTAAAAAGAAAGGAAGCTAAAAACCTTCCCATGCAGCTTTCAAAAGCACGAAAAACACCCCAGTTCTCATAAACAAATAAATAAATACAATTTTTGCAGTGTTAAAGCAGACCAAAGGCTTATGTATCAGGATGAAAAGGTGACAACATTTAAAATTGGGCCTTTTCTCAGGCAATATTTTCTTTTCCTATTTTCCCTCTCTCTGTCTCATTCTCTCTTTTTTCTTTTTTTCTTTTTTCTTTTTTTTTTTTAATAAATGCTATTACTTTGAAACTCTCCTGGAATTTCTCAAGCAATAAAAAAGGCAAGCAGTGTTATTTTCTGTAAATTGCTCCTGTCTAGCCCTCTGTGTTCTTGCTTA
The DNA here is from genome assembly GCA_013397115.1 of Edolisoma coerulescens. Taxonomy (NCBI): domain Eukaryota; kingdom Metazoa; phylum Chordata; class Aves; order Passeriformes; family Campephagidae; genus Edolisoma; species Edolisoma coerulescens. The sequence goes on along the minus strand of VWZW01005345.1, from coordinate 824,496 downwards.
AATGCAAAATGTAACTACTTCTATTCTGCTTTTTTGAGTGTGATAATTGTTACATTTGCAAGCAAATAAAGACATTTCCATTAGGGCAAAGGACTAGTGCTACAAAAAGAATGCTTCATTTTCCTTTCATTTAATATTTTATCCTTTTTCCTTTTGGAAAAAATTAAACTCTCAGACTGAATAAAAAGCTATATGGACCTTCCTCTGATTTTGATAAGATTAGTATATGGGTTTTCTTAATTAATCTCAGCAATTGCTTAATATCGAGGCTACTGATCTTTTCTTTAGACAGTGTCCTGACCTATTTTACAAATTAGTATCTAATCCAATCCCACTGGTAATAATCCTTCCGGCTTTTCACAACAAAATTTAGACTGACCCAAAGATTACCATACTCATTATTTTTAAAAAAAAATTTTTGAAAGTGTTCCCTATGATTTCAACTAGGCAGTATAAATGCTTGCTTTCTTCAGGCAATGTGATAATGATGGTTTTCCAAAGGAGTCCTTTTAAGTTCCAGGACAATTTATCTCAGGTGAAGCCATTCGGTTCTCTGACATGGCAAGTTTCTTAGTTAGATAACTCCAAAGAATTTATCTTACTCTCTCTCCATTGAATGGGCTCTTAAGCAAGCAAATATCTAGGCTGATCACTTGCCCCTTGCACCAGGTTGCTTTTCACCAACTCTTTGTTTCTGGTGGTAACACACATAGCCAGCTTGTGGCGTCCCTGCCTCCCCTCCTAGAAATGTAAACAATTTTCCATTTTACTCCCTGAAACAAAACTTCATTAGAAAATGTGCATGCAGTTATACTTTCTGCATTTTCATCTTTTGTCTTTCTGCAAACACCAGTTACAAGTAAAAGAGGAAATAGGAATTTTGTGCAGAGTGTTGCCAGTTTTTGCAGGGCTCCAGTAAGTATGCTGCTGTCACCTAGCAATTTTATTTTTTCCACTTCTCGTATTAGAATGTCAATAAGTGGAAAATGGTAGACTGTAAGCCAGCTATCCTTGAAATAGATCTTCAAAAATCCCTCATGAAACTGACTTAATTCTGTCTCCACGAAAATAACTCAAAAAAGAAGTTTGCTGCAATAAGGTACTGTTTTTCAGCCAGCGTTTCAGGTGTGCTTGTGGATCTGAACTCTCTGCTCCTGAAGGGGTTTTCCAGAGCATAGGGTTCTTTTGGGCTCAGCTTCAGAAAAGCATTTAAGGAGTGCTGAAGCACATCAGTAAGTAACAAGCACCTAAACACAGAACTAAATGTGAAGACATTAGATGTCTATTTAAACTGAAATGTGTTATACTTAACTGTAAGGAGTTTACAGCTAGAACTGTAAGAATCTTAGAGGATTCAATCATTCACTTTCTGGCTTTCTTCTGAATTTTATCAGTTGCTGAAACAAAAACTCCACACTTTGTCAAATCAAATGAACCTGTGGCTATGTCTATACTTTATCAAAGAAACAGACTAGAAATTTCATATTTAAAGGAATCTCTGAACAACTGTCATTGCTTACCTTGGTAATCTCTTGCAAGAACAAAGAATGTCCTTCTACAAATAAATCATTCTATAAAAATAATTTACCATATTGTTCCTATATTTGTTTGTTTTTGCTTTTCAATCACAGGAAAAAAAAAAAAAGAAAAAAATAAAGCTTCCTACTTTAGCATAGAGTTGCAACTATTCAACATCTGACCAACCTTAGTATGCAATTACAATAAAATAAGATATACCAGTACTTTGCAACTAGATGTAATACACGCAAGGATGCAGTCTGAAAGGATGTAGAACCAGGTGGAAAAAAGGCTAGGAGAAAAATGGTCTAGATGAGACAAACATGTTGGTATTCTTTCTCAGCTGGCTAAAAAGCTGTAACTTAGATTATTTTAAACTCTTTTAGTTAGACAATGTGTACGTACACCTGCAAGCCCCAAAATATTCTATAATCTAAATTAACATACATGTATGTACGTGCACCTAAAATACAATAAAAGTATAATTTAAATAATTGTTGTAATTCATACTGATCCTGAATTAAGATCTCTGCTCCTGCTCTTCCTTTCAAGTACTTGTAATCTGTCAGGATCTGGTTTTGTGAGCTAACCCCCAGCATCACAGAATGATTGCTTGATTACTTTAAATGCTTCATTACTTTCTAAGTATTTTAGACCTTATTATCTTTTTACTAATTTAGAAAGTAAGACCTGATTCAAATGACATTGACATTAAATTCCCGGGAGTGGTTATTTCGACTGACTTTGAATTTTAGCTCCTATAAAAGACTTTTTATATTTTACTGTCTTTTGTTTGGGACTTTTTAATGTCAGTGCTGATGATAGAGTTGACCTCTAAAATGACAGAGTATTTAAAACATTTTTAGAAAGAGATATAGTTCCAAGAAATTTTCCTTGTCTTACATTCCCTTTCACCACCCCCTCTTACAGCCTAATTCTGTAATAGCAAAGGTTTTGTTTGTTAATTCTTCAGCATTTACTAATGCTTGTGTAAGTTCAAGTCAGACCAAAATGTATAAACACAGGAAAATATGACAGTTCCTGCCTGAACGAGTGTGTGGTTTGAATGCAAGATTTTATGAGGGAAATAATTTAAGAATATTGTTTACATGATTAGCAGTTGGTGAACAGCTGTCAGATTTATTAAATATGTCGTGATTTTAAGAAGGGATTTCAGAAAAGGGAAGGAGATAAAGCTTTGCACATGTTTATATACTGCATCTCCATGGCAATCAGCATAACAAAGCAAAAAATATCTTTGAAAATCTGTGAAATGTTTGAGAGTGGTTGAAATCTCAGTCAGAAACAAGTCAACAGTTAGAAGCTGAATGAGAGGAAATAGTTAAGATAGCTATGAGAATCACTGAGACTGAAATTGAGAAGTTTTATGCTCAAAGTGATAAAAGAGCGGGAGCCAGTGGAGAGATGTTCACACACTAATAAAATGGTCAAAGCAATTAATTGTGAAAATAATTTCAGCAGCTTCCTGAAAAACCAACAGAGCCCTCCCATTCATGTGGGAGTATCAGCACAGGCCAGAGAGAAAATGTTATATCATAGGCATTTGAATTAATCTAGCCTTAAGGATGGATTGATACATCAGACCTAAGAGAGTGACAATACTTTGGTGAGTGTATGATATCTAATTAAACAGTATGTGTGAGAACAGCACTTCTGTCATCCCAGTGTTGAAAGTTAATTTCTGTGCATGCTGTTTCTTTTGGGTATCATTTAGTAAGACATGACCTGCTTGGCACAGTATGTTTTATGGATGTGTTAAGGTGAGGAGGTCTTGACCACATTATTGTACAATACTGTCCAGAAAGGGTACCTTACACCTCTCAACCTCAGCTCTTTCATCCTTACCAAAAGTGTATGATCAGGATTTAACTTCAATGGTGGGTTAATTTAGAACAAAATCTTGCCTAAATATGTTTCTTACTCCCGGAATTTTTAGCAGGGTTCCCTGTTGGTTGATAAGTGAAGGTTAACTTCCAAAATAAGAAATAAAGAATTTCCAATTCTTTTATGAACAAAAATAGTTGCTCTACACAAAATATTTGCTGTTTTCACTTCAAGTTTTATGAATCTGAAAAATATCCTTGACACACAGAGGAGAATGCATATGGACCTTTATATTTGGAAATATCTAACCAACCTCTTCTGTCATGTATAATCTGCTGGCAGTGTGTTCTTAGAGTTTAGCATCTCATTTATATGAAAGAGGTAGTTCACATTCCTCAGGAGTATTGTTTTGAACTGCTTGGGTGCTCAGAGTCTAATTCTGTTAGGCATATTTGCAATATAGGAACACAGACCTGATAAAATGAGTGCAGACTTTTCTAAGCTACACATATCTACCTTCCTTAATCTCAGCTTCTGCAAACTTTTAAAGTTTAAAAACCTTAGGGAGAGAAGGTGACTTTGAAGCGGTAAATGAAGGCCTGAAATGTGTTCCTATGGTTTATGTCAATTTGGTCCTATGAAATAAATGTCCTATAATTATGTGCCCTATATGTCCTGTGGCTGATGGTGAAGTATGGATCTGAAAACACTTTTGGCTTCCACAACCTCCTTCTCTGAGACTCCTTGTATTTCTATAGACCTGTGACATTCAGTCCCATTCTGAACATGCATATACGTTTGGGTTTTTTCAGTTTACGTTTCAAGAAATGGTCAGATCTTGAACATATTTGTATCAATAAATATTTTTCTTTTAAATTTTAATTATTCCAGTTAATCATTGGTGCTGCATTCTTGGTGGCTCAATGGACTAGCTTTCTGTCTCTTCCAGAAAGAAAAGATGTATTGCAAATTATCTGTGAGTGATGCAGTTTTTTCTAATTTTCATAGAAAAATTAATACATGTTATGAATGTTATGAATTTATATAATATTTTCTTAGACTATTTTATTCAGGCTTCCACATGCAATTAGTATTTGCAGTGTCTGATAATGTCCTGTACATGGTATTTAGCTTCAAGATAAATTTTATCCTTTCTCAAGGACTAATTTGTGCAACTTATGATACAGTAGACTGAATTTTTTAAAGCATTACTGCAGACATACTGAAAGACATATTTTAGTCTCATGAGAAAAATGTGTTTCTGCTGCAAGGTTCCTGCTTATTTGTTTTATCCTTTTTTCACCTTATTAATTTTTCTTTTTTTTGGCTTCAAACTTTCTGGTATTGAATATTATCCATTCTGAAGGGACCTGATTATTCCTCAGGGACTGAAGATACTGTTGTAAAAATCAGGACAGGATATGGGCTGGCTGCTGTTTTCAGAAACAGTGAAGGATACCTGTTTCAATGTTCTTTTTAAGCTATAGTAAGACATTTGAGCATCTGAATCCCTGTTACAGTAGGTAACAGTCAAATCCAGGCATATTAGGAGGCCAAGCTGCAAAATAACGAAGATTAAATCTCAAATCAGAGTTTTAAAATAAGTCTGAACAAAGAAAGAAGAATCATATGAAGTAAAAATAATCACATATGTTTACCAAAGTGATAAAGAAGTTTTGTGTGAGTGATGATCATGGCCCTACTCATATGGCAGGCTGACTTGGTATCTGAACTTTGAGTTATTCTTTTCAACTTTTTAGTGGAATTCCAACTCCAAATGTTCTCTGCCTGTAAAAGAAACCTGAGATTTGTCAGGAACTGTCAGTATTTATCATAGAGATGTGTTCCAAAACAGTGTTTGTATTTCTTTTGTTTCTGCTAAGCCTTTTAATTTTCAATTTTTAACCCTCTATATCTTCCTGATTCAGAAATATTTTTGTTTATTCAATGTGTGCAGAAAAAAAGCTAAGTGAGGAACAAGAATATGTTTGCCTCATCATTTAGTTCTGAGCAAGGACAAAGCATTTTTTTATTCCCATATGAATACTCAAGACTGAGGTTTTGTCTAGTTCAAGAGGTAGTGTGAAGCTACCAGAGTGAATTTACATCATGAAACAGTTTTTGCCTGGTGTCTATATTGTCCGTGTTTTGAGGGGAATTTACTTCAGATTAGTCTTGGTTTGGTTCCATGGTCTAAAAGACCAGGTAAAGAATGCAATTTGTGCTCCTGAACTCGATATTTTAGTTTTACATCATCTGTAAGAAATCCAGTCTGTCTGTCTCTTTCAAGACTGTTTCAAGAGTGCACCATGGAGTCAAAGAACAGAAGTAGATGTGACTGGGTGTCTGACTGTGGCTGAAGTAGAGTTAATTTTCTTCCCAGAAGGGGGGTATGTTTTGGATTTGTGCTGAACACAGGGCTGAGAATGTAGAGACGTGTTTGTTATTGCTGGGCAGGGCTTACACAGAGCCAAGGCTTTTTCTGCTTTTTGTCCTGCCACACTGGTGAGGAGACTGTGAGTGTATGGGACATTGGGATGAGACACAGCCAGGACGGGTGACCTCAACTCACCAAAGAGATATTCCATGTGGCATCATGCTCAATATATAAAGTGGGGGGAAGAAGGAGGAAGCAGGGGCAGGTTTGGAGTGATGGTTTTTGTATTCCCAAGTCACTGTTATGTATCATGGGGCCCTGCTCTCCTGGAGATGGCTGAACACCTGCCTGCCCATGGGAAGCAGTGAATTTGTTCCTTGTTTTGCCTTGCTTGTGTGTGTGACTTTTGTTTTCCCTATTAAACTGTCTTTATCACAACCCATGAGTTTTCCATCTTTTATCATTCCTATTCTCTCCCTAGTCCTGCTGGTGGGGGACTGACTAAGAAGCTCCATGGGGCTTGGCTGCTGGCTAGGGTGAAACCATGACATTGGGACATTCACTTCAAGTTCATTATCGGCGCTGAAAAGCAAACAGATGTAGTTCAGCTTCCAGAGATAAATGATGGAAAATGCTGCCTTCCTTGTACTGAATCAAATAAAAGGTGTGAGTGTTCACCAAAATGTCAAGTGTTCACTCCAAGTTTGATGTTCTGTGCCTCTGTTGTCTCTAAACCAGTGGGATAAGAAAGAGGCATGATCATTTTATTCTATCTCCATGCAGTTTTCTGTTCTGTCAAGATATTGCCCCAATTGCTTTTCTTTCTTGTGGGATATTAATCAATTTTATAAGTCTCAAAGCTTTAGAATATAAACAGAAACCTCATGGGTTTTTTCCTGTATTTTCCTAGCAAATGACACGTCTGGTAAATATGTTTAAGTGTAGCATATACTTCAGTGTGCGAGGCTATACAATGATAAAAAGTGAATTGTAACAATTAGCCAAACCATTTATGTTGTATGAGCTTTTCAAGCTTCTCAAGCATGTTTACTGTGCTCTATATAGGAATGCTGTGAAAGGCCCATTAGACCTTTCACTGTAATTAACACAAAGTGTGGGAGCATGTCAGACAGGAGTCAAGGGAATTCTCTGAAAAGCTGAGGCATCATTCAGGAGACCAATGTGCCTTGGCAAAATGAAGATACTAAAGATGCTACAGTAGGTGTGGTACGTGACCCTTGCAGCTTCTGTGATTATGCATGGTAGTAAAATACAGCATACACATAGCATTACACGTAGTAATGTGCAAAATATGTAAAACACAAGCAATTAGAGAAACTGGAATATATAACATGTCTTTAGACCAGGAGTGCTGTTGCAAGCTCCTTCATGACCAAAAGATAAACAGATGGCTGGTTCTATATTTTGCATATCTGGTTAGGAAGCTAAGATTGATTGACCTGCATTTCAGTCAGCTAGCTACAGAGAGATTATTTCAAAAGATCATGAGATACTTCTAGGGACTTTTGGTACAGATTTTTGCACATTGAAAGAGTGATATTTGGAAACTCCCTTGGAAGCATATTCTCTAAAACAGCTTGAGCAGATTTAGAGTAAACTAGAAACAAGAGAGAAGAGCACCCTTATGTGGAAAAGTAATTAAATTTCTAATTTTGTACTAGTCTAATAAATAAACAAGAAAATAGAGATGATCCACTAGGGAAAAAAAAAAAGCTTGAAATATAGCTAAAGGAAAATCACCTGAATTTTAAATTATTATTTGCAGGCAATTTTTTAGAAATCCAGAAGTGCACCCTGCAAATAATAGAGATTTCAAAGCATCAAAGCCCATGGAAAAAATGAAAATAACTTGGATAAGGACTTATTTTTTATGATCAGTTAAAGATCGAAGATATTACTATACAGACTGTATAAATGCCAAAGATAATTTCAGCATGATTAAATACTCCTATACACAAAATCCAGGAAGACTTGTCTCTCACCAACTTGAAGTTTAAGAGAGTTTCAATCTCAGGAAAAAATGCCAGCTGAATAATACGAGAACTCTTCAACAGAGATCCTATTGGCCTTAGTGAAATAACAAACAAACAAAAACTAACAAAACTCAAACCCAAACCAACCAATAATATAACAACAACAACAACAACAATGAGAAAATCCAAATGGCAAATGACTAAGAAGAACTTCAGAACTTCAGAGAATTATTTATAAAGACCATGGTGGTATCAGACACCAAATACTCCCATGCAACACCTTCAAGAACATAAAGGCATAAAAAATGTTGTTGAATGTGTTCAAGTATTTTAGATAATATGACCAAGATGCAGTATGTACAATAAAGTTCTATTTCTAGATCTGAGATCTTGTACTAGAGTGTTCCACGTATTACTATCATCCATCTCAGCAGAGACTGCTTAGAAAAACGAGAGATGTTGTTTAACCACTGTGGTTTGGGCTGTCATTTCTTAATTTTGATAGTTCCTGAATGAAATTGGGATGCTGGGAAAAAGAAAATTTATTCCACTTCCCTTAGTTATAATACTTTGGAAGAGAAAAAGATATTGTATTTTATTAATCCCACTGGGTTAGAAAACAAGTGCAAAAGAAACAGATTTTATTTGTCTTATGTTAGAATTTCATTCATTACCCTAAGAGTACAAGTCAGCAAATCACAATGGCCTCTATTCAAAAGCAAAGTCCATAATTTGTTTTTTAGCATGAAAGGTTACTCAAAATATCAGAATAGAGAAAGAATACAGTTTAAAGTCCTAGTTATTTATGTCTTCGTTCCAGCATAAGTCTTTATTGGTCTCCTGAGACTAAGATCTTAGGTGCTTTGATGTGAGCAGTTTCATAATGCACATTCTTCTGATCTTTTCTTGTGCTGACCGAGCTTCCCTGACTTGTCCTTCCTTTCCCCGATGTACTGCAATCTCTTCATCTTCCAATATTCTTACTACTAAATCTAACTCCTTATCTTTACCTGTGCTTCCTTCAAGAGTATAATGAATACATCTAGTCATGCTTAAGATTTTTCCCTCAGTATCTGACTCGCTAATGCACTTCCCCTGTTACTTTTCCTTCTCCATTCTCTTCATGGTAATTGCTATAGCTTTTATTTTTCTGAACATATTTTTTCTTTTCTTTTTGTACATCTCCTATTGCTAGTTCTGTCACTGTCAACAATGTAAGAACAGCTGTACTAGATGATGATAAAGATTCACTTAAATTAGTGCTGAACAGAGGACACTTTAAATACACCAAGTTTGTTCCCATGACGGTCTCCCAAATTCAATATATCTCACATATATTGGTGACGTGTGATTGTCTGTAAAACAGATTCTCTCATGGGTGATTTTCTGTAAACCAGAAGCCATGTCTTTTTGCAGAAAGACCGCAGCATAAATTGTCCANGGGAGAAGGGGAGAAATGGGAAGATGCTTTCAGAATACTCTATTTTTCAGCCAGTTTTGACACTCAGTAATGTAAAAGTGTTTTATGTTAAGTTAAAATTGCTCTAACCCATGTATTAAGGCTATGGTATTATCTTCTCATAACCCAGTTGACATGACATTTCTATTTAAAATAAGTGCAAAATCCTTAGAATGGAATCAAGAAAAGGGAAGGTAGAAAATCTGATGCATTTGCTCTACAATTGCTTAGATATAATCCTTTAAATCTGCCAAGTGGTTTGAAATGCAAGTCCATGAATATGAAAGTTGTTTTATTATCTTTGCTGTTCAATGGAAATGGTATCTTTCAAAGTTCTATCTCAGAGTTTTTCAGGTTAGATTCACTTCTAACTTTGTAAACCTTCTTCCAAATGGTGAGGTCAAATTAAAACACACACACACTACAACCAGAAAAAAACTGAGTAATAAAAACAATTTCCCGTCCAGAAACACGCTCTCTTATCATCCCATTCAGGAAGTTATGAAGACTTCCTAAATTTCTGTCTGAAACATTTTAAATTTGGCTGAATTTTATAGTGTTCTTTTGGCAAAAGTCTTCAGACTTGTATCATAACCATTATTAATAAACTTTGTATAGTTAGCAAAGCCAACCAAACAGCGGTGAACACACCTAGTGAATTGCCAAATGGAGCGGGTAATATAATTTTGTTTGTGATTGTCCTGATTTTGCCTGGGACAGAGTTTATTTTCCTCCTAGTAGCTGGTATAGTTCTGTGTTTTGGATTTAGTGTGAGGCTATTTTTAATAACATGCTGATGTTTTACTGTGTTGCTGAATAGTGCTTGCCCTAAGTAAAGGACTTTTCAGTGTCCCGTGCTCTGCCAGCCAGGAAGTGCACAAGAAGCTGGGGGGAGCATGACCAGGACAGGTGACCCAAACTGGCCAAAGGGATATTCCACATCACAGAACATCATGCCCAGTATATAAATGGGAGCTGGTTAGTTTCTCAGCAAGTGGTGAGCAATTGTACTGTGCATTACTTTTTTTTAACTTGAGTTTTGTGTCTCTCTTTTTTGTTACCTTCTTTATTGTCAAAATTATTATCTTTAGTAGTAGTAGGAATAGTAGTAGTAGCAGTAGTAGTAATAGTATTTTACTTTATTTCAATTATTAAACTGTTTTTATCTTAACCCGTGGATTTGACCTTTTTCTGGTTCTCCTTCCCATTCCACATTTTGGAGGGGTGGAGGGACTGGGGAGGGAGCAGACATGTGGCACTTCGTTTCTAGCTATGGTCAAGCTATGACAGAGGTCTTCAACAGCTGAGAGTGCAATTAGTGTAATTTCTTAAAACTTAAATAAAAAATAAAATCAGAAACAATTAATCTCTGCTCAAAACAGATCCAGGGCCCTGATTTATCAGTCAAATTTCAAACTCAGATAGCCTTTAGGCATCTGTATTTTACTTTTCACAAGCTTAGATTGAAGGCATTCACAGATCTCAAAAAAACATCAAAGGGGCATGAGGAGATGAATGAGACAAGTTTTGGTGCCAGCTTCTTTCACTCAGCCTGTATGATAAATACAAGGATTATTAGTTCTCTGTTATTACCTGGTCTGTTACCTGGGAGCATTTGATATTTATATATGGATAGGAATACATACACAGAAATGACAGTAGCTGGCATGAGTTAACATCCACAGTCCTGTACCTGGGGGTAATTTGCTAGTCTACCTATTCCTTAATCATATCAGAAAAATGTCCTTGAGTTCCTGAAGACACAGAACCAAGGCTATCTTTGAAAATTCCTCCCAGTTTTTTATTTTAGGATTACATACCAAACTGCTGAAGACACAGAATTTTAAAAAACGGAAAAAGTGATTAGTGCTTTTCATCAAGACCACTCAGATTCAACACTCTTTCCCTCATCATGATTGTAAGCCTACTTGAGAAAGTAGGCTAACTGCCACAGACAACACAGGATGTAACAAGCAGCACTGTGATTGAAAATACAAGATTACCATAATGACCATGTAATTCTTTATGTATTGGCATCTGCCAGCATAGTTAGATGAGCTCATCTCAAGCTGATAGCTGTACACGGTCATGAATCTTAGAAATATGATTGATGGTAAGGTAATATATATACATAGCTATGCCTGTGAATACATTGTCAAACACACGTGCAGAGTCACAAAAATAACAGTACAGTGTCATGCTCTTTGGAGTGAGGCTGGTTTTGCTTGACAGAATGGTGATGGACACATAGAAGAACTTCTCCTTCATAATCTGGAATAAAATTCAAAGCATCTCAGAGTTAGATCTGCCTATTTGGAGGTTGTTTACTCAAAGCTTAGTTTTCATCCAATTATGGGCTCACTGACAGTGAGGAGAGCAGGCCCTTGCTCAGACCCTTGTCCCAGTAGGAGTTTTTATGGCATTTCTGGCAAAGTATGTATTCTCAGCATATTTTCATTGTCAACAGAAGTGGGAAAGAAAAAGCAAAATTGATTCCCTTTATTATTAGGTGATGGTTAGTAGTTTACTTGCAGAAGTTTTCAGCTCCTGAAAGTAAGAGCATTTCATATTCCAGTGTAGACAGTTGCTGACTTACAATGAAGGTTTGTGTCTCTGAAGGCAAAGTGAGCTGCACTGGGGGGTTCTAGACATAAAGAACTGACTGCAGAAACAGTATCCAGTGCCCTCATTAAAGAGCTGGGCATCTACCCAATTAAGCTGGGGTAAACAAAGCTGTTTCAAAGTCCTGTCTGCTCAGAAAGCATAAAAGGAGCATAAATTGTATAGCTATGATATTAGGATGATAAAATCGAATAACTGAATCAAACATAGATGTTTTCCAATTTAAGTGTTTGTTTCCCTTCTTTTCATGTAATGTTAAATGTTTTCAGTTCTTATTCAGTCTTTTTAATGACAGTATTTTAAAAATATTTCCTCTAAAAAAATGATAGAGTATTAATAATGAACCTTATTTGAATCTTAGGTATTGTGCTTATGTATCTTTGAGTAACCATTAGCCTTTAATATTGAAGTAAGTTCAAGAGAAAGAGCTGAGGAGGAAATTGCATACTATTTCTGCTCTATTCCAAGCCAGTTATATAAATCTTTATCTGGGATGAAAGGGCAGTATGAACCAAAACCAAAAAATAAATGTTATGTCCCTCTCCATCTCTTTGTGCACAGTAGCCTATTCTCAGGCTGTTGGTGCCAGCAGTCAGCTTGAGGTTGGAGAACTGGAAGCATGTCAGGGAGCAGATTCAAGTTCAAAGGCTCTGCCAGCTCACCCCGGCCCAATGCCACCCTCAAGCTGGCAACAAGCATTTCTAAATCAGGACATTGGCTTCAGTTTACTCCTAGCATGTAATGCTAGCACCACAAAAGGGAGCCAACATGCATCTTCCTGTTTCCTGTAGCAAAGAGAAAGGTGTAGAAGCAGAAGTATTAGCTTTGGTACAAATGTTCTAGATGGGAGGATTTTTTCAGGCTTAAAGGATCATTGAAGTGTGCTTTTTTTGTGTGCCTGCTTTCTTTTTAAAATGGGACTTGTAAAGTATTTGTTTATGTAGCCTTATCTCTTTTCTCTGTTATAGCAGTTTCCTGGTGCGTTAAGGAAAAGAATCAGTTCAGCTTACAGCCAAATCATTGCACTTATCTGGGGATAGTTTTGCTGCCTAAGGGCAGCTCTATTGGTTACTTGCAGTTCAAAAATCCTTCCCGTATATGTGCTGATCTCAAACACTGAATTAAACAGCAGTACTGCCCTTTAAAGAACATTCACTATTTCAACAGTATAAATGTTCAGATGACTATATATACTTTTCAATAAAATTCTTCCTCTATTGGCAGCAAAAACCCTTTCTTACACTTAAACTTGATTTGTTTTATTGCTTGTTAGCTTAGTTTATAGAAGATTCTACAGCATTTTTATTGCCTCATGGGTTTATTGCATTTTTTAATTGTGATATAATGTGCCAAATCCCTTGGCAAGGAGGAACTATATTGTAGTTTTATAATGCTTTTTTTTTGAGGAGCAAAGTCTAGGAGGAAAGAAAGTCTACGCTCCAGCATAAAAACTGGTGACCTATTTGGTTCAGCAACACAAGACTGAGGAATCTGAGCTCAACATTTCCATCTGAACATCTCTTTTTTTCTTCTGAATTGGGACAGTCTACAATTAAAGTTTTATTTATATAAACAACAATTCCTTAAGTTGTACATGGAAGGGAGTCTTTGTTGGGAGTCAGAACACACTCTCACACAAAGAGCTGTAGAAATAGACACATAGTCTTTGCCGTATCTTTTGTAATTGCTGCAGATAGCTCAGATATGTTTCTCTGATTTTCCATGCTGCACTTTTGAAGTTAGGAGTCGCCATACAAAAAGGTTGTGACTAAGATCTAGATAAAATCTTGAATTTCTAGAGTAAGCATAGCCTCTCTCTATGAATCACAGAATCATAGAATCATAAAATCATAGAATATGCTGAGTTGGAAGGGAGCCATCAGGACCATGGAGTTCAACTCCTGGCCCTGTCAGAACAGTCCCAAGAGTCACACCATGTGCCTGAGGGTGTTGACCAAATGCTGCTTTTGAACGCTGTCAGGCTTGGTGCTGTGACCACTTCCCTGGGGATCCTGTTCCAGTGCTCAACTACCCTCCAGGTGAAAAACTTTCCAGACATCCAACATAAACCTCCCCCAACTCAGCTTCGTGCCACTTCCTTGAGTCCTGTCACTGGTCACCAGAGTGAAGACATCTGTACCTGCCCCTCTGCTTGCCCTCATGAAGATGCTGAACACTGCAATGCAGTTTCCCCTGAGTCTCCTCTTCTGCAGGCTGAACAGACCAAGTGACCTCAGTCACTCCTCATATGGCTTCCCCTTAAAGGCCTTCACCATCCTTGTGGCCCTCTTTTGGACACTCTAATATATTTATATCCTTCTTATATTGTGGCCCCCAAAAATGGACGCAGCACTCAAGGTGAGGCCACAGCTGGGCAGAGCAGAGTGGGACAATCCCTTCCCTTGCCGAGATGGTGATGCTGTGCCTGATGCATCTCAGGACACGGTTGGCCCTTCTGGCTGTCAGGGCACTGCTGATTCATATTCAACTTGCCACTGACCAGGACACCAGATCCCTTTCTGCAGCTCTGCTCTTCAGCCTCTCATTCCCCACTCTATACACACAACCAGGGTTGCCCTGTCCCAGAATCCAGCACTTGTCTATGTTAAATTTTGTACGGTTTTGTGCGGTGATTGCCCATCTAATTTGTCGAGGTGTTGCTGAAGAGAACTTGAGAAAGTTTAAAGCTCCTCCCAATTTAGTGTTGTCACCAAATGTAGTATTAATGAAGATGCTGAAGAGAACTGGGCAAAGGATGAAGCCTTGCAGGGCCTGATTAGTGGCTGGACACCAGCCTGATATCCTGTGTCTGACCTGTTAGCCAGTTGCTCACCCACCACGTAGCACAGTTATCAGCTGTATGCTGGGTATTTTGTTCCAGAAAGACACTGTGTGGGATCATATCTAAAGCTTTGCTGAATTCCAAAAAGATTACATCACCTGCCTTCCCTCAATCAACTGGTGGGTTACTTGTCATAAAAGGAAATCAGGTTTGGTAAGCCAAACTTTCCCCTCATGAAGCCATGCTGGCTGTGACTGATGACTGTGCTGTCCTTCAGGTGTTTTTCAATATTTTCTAGAATAATCTTTTCCATTATTTAACTGGACACTAAAGTAAAACTGACAGGACTGTAGTTTCTGTGTTTCTCCTTCTTGCCCTTCTTGCCCTTCTTGAAAACTGGGAAAACCTTTGCCAGCTTCCAGTCAGCTAGGACCTCTACGGATTCCTAAGGCCATTCAAAAATCATTGAAGGAGGTTTTGCAATGACATCAGCCAGCTCCTTGAGGATTCTTCGATGAATCCCATCAGGCCCCATAGTTTTGCTGGGAATCAGCTGGAGCAGCAAATACTGCAAAATTTCAGGGTTGACAAGGAGTTGATCATTCTCACAGCCATGATCCTCCATCTCAGGGCACTGAAACCCCCTTGGTCCATCATCTGTGTTGAAGACAGAGGCAAAGAATGCATTAAACATCTCTGCCTTGTCTCTGTCCCTGTTTGTGAGGTGACATCCTCAACCTGTAACAGGCCAATGCTATTTTTACACTGCTCTTTGACATTAATACTTTTGAAAAAACTCTTTATTGTCTCCCACATTTCTGGCCAGCCTCAACTCGAATTAAAATTTGGCTGCATGAATTTTCTCCCTACAGTGGCAAGCAGCATCTTTGTATTCTTCCTATGTCACCTGACCTTGCTTCCACTGGGCACAGACCTTCCTTTTTCATCTTACTTCCAGGACAAGATCCCTGTTCAGCCAACCCAGCCTTCTGCCTCATCTGCTTGACTTGTGATATTTAGGAATTGCCTGATAATAAATGAAATAAGGGAATAGACTCAAATCCAGAGATTGGATTGAATTAATTATAAACTCATTATTTTTTATCTGTAATGATGATTAAATTCAACAAAACTATTCTTGGATGTCTATCAGTGTATAGACATCTGTGGTTGTGTAACAGTTCATTTTTCCTCAAACCATTCCAATCTCACATGCTCATTTTGCCATGTTAATAAAATTAATAAAAGATAATATACACTGCCCAGTGCATTTACCTTTGCTTTATAGACTTTTCTTTCTTAGCCACCTAAAAGACTTGGTGCTTAGCCTCAAAAAATGGTGAATCTAAAAATAAGTCTACTCCTCTCCTGCAGGACCAGGAGTCTTCAGCTACAAGGACACAGAGTCAGAAAAAGTAGGTCAAAAGTCATTGCCGTATCTATGTATTCTACAGTTTGATTTCTGCTGCTAGTTTGTTTCTTTTTTTCTTTTTAACCTAGTGGAAATTGGTTTTTGTCCAAATCTGTACATGTATTAAGTTATTATGTCCTCAATAAAATAATGCTGTTATTATTTTGATTGTGTTCTTCTTATTTCTCTTTTTCCAGCTTCTCTTCTCTTCTGTGTTTTGTTTTTGTTTCACAATACAACTCATCATGTTCTAAAGGCAGGAAGGTATTTAGAGGAATAAACTGTCTTTTTCTGTAAAACTTTACCGGCTCATTGTTGGAGTACTCAAGGAATACTATTACTGTAATTATTAAACAATATGGTATATTAAATGCTGTAAATGAAAATATGATTTCCAGATGAACATTTTCTGTTTTGGACTAGAAGTTGAAATTAAATCTGACATTGCAAGTTTTACTTTCAATGCTTAGAGAAGTTCATCTGCAGTCAATTTGTATGCCAGCTTATCCCACCCCACTGAGCTTCCCAGAGAGACCCTGAGCTTTGAGTAGTATCATCTCCATCAACGAGCATCGTGACTTGTCAGAGATCCTTAAAAAAGAATCTTGAAACTTTCATCGTTTTTACTGATGCTTGAATGGATCATGCAGGAAAAGACATCTAAATTATATTCTGCTCTTAACAATATAAACTGTGTGTTGTGTCGTGCCATCACCAGTGTACCATGACATTTTGCTTTAAAGAAAAAAAACCCCATTTATCATGAAGAAAATAAATAAATATAGGGTATGTAAAGGGCAATTAAGACAATTAATAATAGCTATGGTGGCCAAGTCATAAAGGAAGTATTTTACAACTGAACTCCTTTTTGAGGCTACCTGCCCTATGCACAGGATGCTCCCAGAACTCACTGTCAGTCATTACTGCATTCTAACTAAAACAAGAAAATTTGGTAAGATGCTCAACATGCAATTTCTACAAAGTTTTACAAATATGTTCTTATAATTGTAGACACGGGTGTCCTAGAGAACATATTTGTTGCTCTTATTTCTCATGCTCACCTTATGCCACATGGTGGCTAAGTAACTTGTGGCTTTTCCTAACAAGTGGTCAATGGATAACTCATAATTTCCT
Source organism: Edolisoma coerulescens (assembly GCA_013397115.1). Taxonomy (NCBI): domain Eukaryota; kingdom Metazoa; phylum Chordata; class Aves; order Passeriformes; family Campephagidae; genus Edolisoma; species Edolisoma coerulescens. Next base: position 807,354 of record VWZW01005345.1, on the reverse strand, counting down.
CAGGATAAATTCTAATTTGGCCTTCATCATCCAGGACAGATTTGGTACAGCTATTTTTAGAAAGAAAAAAAAAGTCACTTGATTACTGCTATTTTGGAAGTGCAACAGCTGTCAGCAGACAGAAACCTCTATTTTTCATGCAGAAGATAAAAGTAGGTCAAGCAGCCTTTTTTCATGCAGACAACATTCAGTAGTTCAGACTGCGGTGAGAGTTTGGCTGACACTCTCAAGGCTTTAAGCAAAAGCCAGTTGAGTTTTGTTGACACTGTTGTCCTCACAGTCCTGTAATGCCTTCTCATTAATGAATGCACTTATTCTTCCTGCAGCAAAACACATAATCTAGAAATGCTCTCTGCTGACATATCTATCTCTATGATAATGTTCCAAGGGATTTGCATACTCGAGGTATATAACTGTTTGGCATTTCATTCCAGGCTGCCTCACAGCTGAACAAAGGGCTCAGGCTTTGTCACTGAGGTCAGGGTCAATGTACTACCAGACTGCTTGCTGACCATTTAAAGGACTCCATCCCATTTGACTCCCTGAATGGCTGCTTTTGGCCAGGCACAGCTTTAGAACACTCCAATCCTGCATTCAGCTGTTATTAGGGCTACATTCAAAAGGATCCAGCAGCAATCATTTTTTCCTCTCTGACAATGCTTTTTGTCCAATTGCTGATAAAAAAAAAAAAAAAAAGGCAGAATCTAAGAGTTGTAGAATGGTTTGGGGTGGCAGGGAACTTTGCCTTCTACTCCAACCTCCCTTCATGAGTAGGACACCTTCAACTAGACCAGGCTGCTCAGAGCCCTGTCCAACCTAACCCTGAATATTTCCAGGGATGGTGCATCTACCACCTCTCTGGGAAATGGTTTCAGTGTTTCACTACCCTTATTATAAAAGCTTTATTCCCTATATCTAATCTAAATCAACCCTCTCTTAGTCTGAAACTATTACCCCTTGTGCTATCACAAAAATCCCTGCTTAAGTGTCTGTTCCCACCTTCCTTATATGCCCTCTTTAAGTACTGAATGACAACAATAATATTGTGTGTTTCCTAGTAATAACAGAACCAGAAATTATTTCTCTCTTTCTAGCTTTTTTGGTTTATTTGGTTGTTGTAATTATTTTTTAAAGTAGCAGTTAAAAGTCTGGCTATTTTATTTATTTTTCTGTGCAAAAATTTGGAAGTTGTTAAATTTTACCCCAAATAAATCTATTCTAAAGTGAATCTGGTTTCATTTAAAAATCTCAGTTGTGGTGGAAAAGTTATGAAGTGCTGCTCAATTGTCAAGATGTCAATCTCACATCACAAATGTGAGATCACAGTTTTGCAGCATCCAAAATAAACAACTGGTTCAGGCTAATGAGTTCCAAAACAAGCTAATAATGGTCTTTAATGCTATAATTTTTTTTTTTTAAAGTGAGATATAACAGGGAATGGATGGATTACATTCCTTGCCAATACTGTGTACTGTAATCTGTAGCTACTCAAAGAACTCCTATATGGCACTGTGTTATAAACAAACCAGAAACTATTTTTTTCATTTGAAATTTTTCTTTGAAAAAGAGGAAAGACAGAGTAGTTCAAGAGATCCCTCTCTTATATTTATTTGTATGTAGCAAAAAATCCAAAGAAAAAAAATTAATTTTTTTCTCTAGCTTATTTGATACACAAAGAACGTAAAAAAAAAATCTTATATCCATTTGCTGTTGGGACATTTCCAGTCTTCTGTGATGTTGTTGGAAATGGGGGAGTGTAAAATGGAAGCTTCTGTTCTAGCAACTCTACGACTTGACACAGAAATAAAAGCCTTTTACAGGGAATCCATTTGTATTCACTCTGGATTTCAAAATTATTTCCATTTACTGACAGCTCTGGAATCTGTGTACTTGTAAGATGTGCAGATGTCAGGAGAGGCTGCCAAGAGTCTGGAAAAGCAGCAGAAGCTGGTGTTGTCTGGTTTGATCAGGAAGGGGTTGACAGTCAGACAGTGAAAAGATCCATTTTTGTGTGACAAGAAATATTTCCATATATAGAGCATCAAGATGTGTGATCCTTATTTTTTCTGAAACTTGAATGCAAGTATGCCCATGAGGATTTGTCTGCATATTTAGAATGGAAAAAGACACTGCTGCCTGGAAGATCAGCAAAGAGGATGTGAAGGGAGCTGAAATAATAAACACATTGATGCTGGAATTTTTTCTTTGTTTCTTCATTCATATTCCACTTGGTATAAATACAGTGATTTTTTAACCATGGAAAGTAGGGAACTACTTGGAAAATATTTCATATAGTGGGAAGACATCATTTCAGCTTGAGGGATACACTGCAGCCATTAGTTTTGTACTTGTTTCAGTTCAAATACATAAGTACAAGAAGTACTTGCCAATAAATATTTTAGTGTACTTTTGTTAAACAGTTAGTCTGAAAATACATTACTTAAGACACCCAATACTTATTTTTTTCTATAGACTAAGGGTGGAGACTTAACAGATTTGGAAATTTTAGAAGAATGGTTAATTTCATTAGTGGTTTACTTGTAAAATTTTGTGATCTGTAGCTTTAGGTATTATTTTAGTTGTTCCTACATGCAAATGGAACTACCTAGAAAACTTGTGAGCTTAAAAACAGGCCTCTCAGTTTTTTTACCCTCAATGACATTTAAATTACAGAACTGAGATAGTAATTAGAACAATGTGGTCTACTGGCCTATTACCTAACTAAGTTAGCCTTGCACAGTAGTTCTCATTACTCAGTAAGGGATGGCAACATAGCCACTGGTGTGCAAAATGTCTGAGGAGACCTGCGTATGGTAAAAGTTTGTGTAGTTGGTGCCACACTGTTCCTTCCATGAGCTCAGGTATGGAACCTGTCCCAAGAAGAATGGCAAGAGGAAACTTGAAGGAGGAAGAGGAAGGCAGGTGAAGGCTGGAAGCCGGTGCCTCCCAGTACCAGGAAGAAGGCTCCTGCTACACCTGAACGTTTGCAGCTACTGAATGGGCTCACTGCCCTCCAGCTGAGGAGAAGCTGACTGTGCTTTCATGCAGTGCATCTGAACCCTGAACCACAAAGGAGCAGCAGGAGAAAGCAACAGCTGCTAGTAGTGAATGACTCCCTGCTGCAGGGGCCAGAGGCCCCTGACCTGCTGTACAGAAGAGCTTGCTGCTTTCCAGGGACTCAAGTTTGGGTTGTTGTGTAGCAATTGATGAAGCTTAACTAACCCAAAAAACTTCTTTCAGTAAAAGTCTTATGGTAGTTTTTGTGAAGTTGAAGTAATAATACAGCTTGTTTTTCACGCACTCTGACACAAGCTTCCTTACCTTGTGTCCAAGCTCTTGTAGTTTGTGCTATTCAGTCATAATTACTTTTGAACTAGGCTTGACTGTAGTTCAGAACAACCTTAGTTATAAATATTGGCAGCTTGAGTGGTCAAGCCCTGAGGTAAACTAGAGTGACATAAACTTTTCTCACATCTCACAAATAACTTACGATATTATTGATTACAGGCTCAGACTGTAGAACTAATATCTTTCCTTTTTCTCAGGTAATTCATACTTTTTTAATTCTTGCTTTTCCTCCATATGCCTGAATTGCAATGTCAGTCATCAGAAAAGGAGTAGGAATATTGAGACATACATTCCTTGTGCAGAAACTAGAATGAAAAATTTGTGCTGGGCTGAGAAAGAATGTATGTGTATATAGTTTTAGGACTTCCAGGGCTTTATATCATCAGTGTATTCTTATAAAATTGCCAACGTACAGCTATAATATACCATTACACTGATAGGAGCGCTGGTTTCTTATAACACTGTTGTAAAGATTAACTATGTAATATGTAGGATTTTAAAACAAAGGAATACATAGTATGATCATTTAAATGATTGGCTTCTTTGGTGTTTTGAGGATGCGTGTACTTACCAAGTAAAGGAAATAAACATTCATATTTAATCTTTTTGTGTGTGTGAAAGTGATGTTAAATAATATATGTAACAAAAATACAACTTTACAGAAGAATAAACATTTAGTTTGAAAACACTCCTGCACCCTGTTTAAAATCTAAATGGGGATTAATAAAAATTTCCAGGTTTTTACCAGCAGTGATTAGATGGAATGACCCCCTTACTTGAAACAGATCTTCATTTAGTTCTTGCTTGTATCATCTAAAAAACCAAACAAATTATACTCGGTGTTAAGGTTCCTTTCAGTCATAAGAGCAGAAAGTGAATAGTTCATCCTTTCTAAAGTCTGATTCATTCCTTTTTTGATAGCAGAAGAAAGAGTGAGAAGTGGGAGACAGAAGCATGGAAAAGACTACTCACCAACCTGAAACCTTCTTTCTCTTACTCTGTAAGGGTGAGACTTATAAAACTCATATTTGAAACAGCAGTTGGTCTAATGGCAGGGTATTACTGTCTCAGTGATTATAAAGAAAGCCAAGAATGCTGAATTTGAACTTTCTAATGGATTAGTTGTAGGTAAGATTCTCAAAAAAAAAAAAAAAAAAGAAAATTCAAACTTTTAAACAGCATAAAGGTAGAAGAGTAAAAGCACAGAAAGTAAAATGTATCTTTTGAAATTCTTTTCTCCTTTTATACATTCAACAACCGCCTTTCTGCAGTGTCTGAACTGGACAGAATTTTCCTCTACTGAAACTATAGCTTGTTGTCCATTTCCCTTGTACAGGAAAGACATTTCAGTATATTCAAGGCTGTTTATTATTTTCAAGGGAACAAATTTTCCTAAGGCTTTTATATATATGCATACAAATATATACAGACTTAGATTTGAATATGCACATAAAAGTCAACAATTATATGTACAAGTGTATATATATATACTAATATATATATGTAGTTTTAAAGGTACATATAAGGTCATAGGGTGGTTTAATTGTACTTTTTTTCTGCTTATAAACTTTAGATTGAGGGATTTTTCTCTTGGCAGCTGAAATTTAGAGAGATAAAAGGAGTAGCTGTACTGCTGGCAAGCCGCTCACATTTATCATCATCCTGGGCTGACATTGTGGAGGAAAGTCTCAATACATATTTAATTAAACTTCTTGTTCTTCCTCAAATAAGGGCTTAGGATATAGGGAAACATAAGATGAAATGTGTGCTGCAGCTGTATTTAGCATAATGCATCTATGACTCTCAGTTTTGGAAGGAATCCAGCTCTAAATAACTGGTAGCTAAATAAAATGGAGGGTGGGGGGCAGGGAGGATTATCGTTTACCAAAAGGTATTTTTATTTTAGTGAGATCTGGAGTTATCTTTTATTGCTTTTACTTTGGTAGAATTAGAATCAGAAATGAATCTTTAATTTATCTTAATATAAAGCAAATGAATGAAACTAAATTAGAATGATCATAAAATTATAGTAGCAACCAAAAAAGTAAGAGAGAATTATCACTCTGTGCATGGAAGATCTCCTTTATGAACATCAGAAGTAGCACCATGTCCCATACTGAAACAAAGCATATAATAAAAAAGGGGAAATTATGGCTGTTTCAGGGTAAATACAAATATCTTGTGAGCTATTCCAGATTATCAAAAAAACCCAATATAATGGAACTGTATTTATGGACTATCTAAATACAACATATATCATGTTATGCTCAATGTAGAGAGTTGTCTCCAATATTTTTTCCCTTCAACACCTTGGATTCAAGTCTTACAAAAACCTGCAGGGGTAAATAAATTTTTTACATATTTTTTGACACATAATTTCAAAATTATTTTCCAAGAAATTAGAGTTCTGGATGTATTCAGCACTAACAAAACCCTGAATAAAGAGTTAAGCCTATTCTCAACTTACTAGCACCCACTCCAGTATAAACTGTGGAACCTTCACCTTCTCTTTCCTTGTTGAAGACATATTTCCATTTTCATATATCCTGAAATGCATGATATAACACAATTAGCAAACACTTTGACATTTCATGCCCATGTCCTAGATGGTAAGAGCAGTCAGTGTTTCCTGTAAAGCATTTAGATGCTTGTGTATGGGAGTGGGTGCTTGTTGCTGGATGTATGTCTGAACACTTTTTTCCTCATCCTTGAGACCAGCAGAGAGGGCAGAGCACTGTCTGCTCATCACAATATCCTTCACCATCCTTCTTCTTCTCAACGAAGGACTAAGTATTGGCTTTCAGATTCTGAGGGATACTTCTTAGATGTGACTACCACACCAGGGAACAGGGAGAGCTACTAGGAGTGACTAAGTGCTTTTTTTTAAATAAAAATTTTAGTTGTATTGTTAATGAGGCTTTTCTGCATTAAATAATCTGGAGTACTAAATTGAAACATTAATGGGACTACCAAAAAAATCTTATCTCTCTGTAAGAGATGTATTCACTTTTGTTCTTTAGAAGATTTTGAAGTGTAAGAATCATTTTGCCTACTTTTCCTAAGTACACAGTAGCCTGCCTTCCTTACAGTATAACCCAGCAAAAATAAATTTTCCTTGGTAAATGCTATATGGTTTGTGATTATGTGATTATATACACCTCAGGTAACTTTGGCTGAGTATTTCCAAGCTGAGTGAAGCATGTCTTCATTCCAAGCTAATTTGTGGCTCATATTGCATTCTTTCATGCTTTTGAATCCGCTGGTATAAAAAGAATAATGAGTTTGGGCCTCAGATTTGATCTTCCCCAGGAAGTTTTTGAATGAAACCAATGCAACTGCTGTGATTCAAAGAAAGCTCAAAGCTTATTCATGGTCTGAGTATGACTACTGGATTGTGGTTACCATGAATTTAGGTGTCATTTAGTCCTTTTCCACTTGATTTGTGAATTATGATGGAGCTTAGTCAATTGCTGAGTGTCCAGGTGCTCCAATGGAGTGCATGTGTGTATACTTGTCTGTAGGTAGCTATGGCACTTGCACTCAGGAGGCAGTTCAAGTATTTATGTTTAGATGCAAGATTTAATAGCTGAGAAGTAGAGGTGCTATTTAATTTATGCACTGTCAGACTCAGTATTAGAGAACAGCCTTCCTAACTCACTCAATGACCAGCACAACATACAAAATCTTACTTTTAAAACTCAAAACACATAAATGAACATTAAACAGAATCTTCATATAAAACTTTGATTTTCACCTGCAAGAAGAAGATACCATTACAATTTTGAGATATCTTTTGAGAAAATAAAAATGTATTTTTTTGTATATGCATGTGCGCATGCGTGCATACCATATTATTTGGTTTCTTAAAATAGCTGCTTTGATACATGCTACCCCTCAGTATATATATGGTAAGTAGCTTAATGGCAGTGTGGCAAAGAGTGATCCTCATACAGCCTTACAGAGGTTCACTGAAGAGCATGTAACCTGGAAAAACCAAATCAAGTTTAATGTTGCTGTAACTTCTTTGGAAATTATTTTTAGTGAGAAAATTATATTTTGTTTGGAAAAGGTTTCTTATGTGTCTGCAGACAGAGACAGAAAGAGACACTGCAGAGCCTGCAGTGGGTGGATGGCCAATGTCTTTGCTCTGCATTAGAATCTACTCACAGGAACCTGAACTTATCTCAGAACCTGGAACAATGAGGACAGCACAGAAGGCTATGGAATGAAATGTATTCTTCTTACCAACAGTACATTATTACATTTATTATTACATTATAAACTTACATTATAAATTATTATATATATTGCATTATAAATTCTCCACAAAATAAAACAAAAAATGTCCACCATTTTGATAAGTGTCCTCCCAACTCTTGGTCAGGGAAAAATCTCAATGAAACAATATATTTGTCTAGCAGTTTAAAGGCAGAGTTGGGTTTCTAGCATGTATTTATAGTTTCTGTGGTGGCAATGGAATAACACGGAAAAGAAGAACAAGGACAAGAGGAAAATGATAAAGGAGAGGAAGTGCATCAAAACAGTGTTCAGCCAATATTCTAGTTGGTACTTCACTGTTGTGTGACAACATGAAAAGCATGCTGTCAGCTCCTCAGCTCTTATCTAATAACCTTTCTGCTTTACCACTGTGAAAGGTACTCAGTAACATTGTCATGGGAATTGCCAGAGTGCAGCACCACCAATTCCCACCTCATCAGTGGAAATCTACTTGCTGATAATTTGTGAAATTGCAGATTCTAAGGTGTGTAAAAGAACTTGTTGATAGGAGAGGAAGCAATGACACATCATCAAGGAACACTACTTGGGTTTTCCTAGTCCTGAAAGTGCTTTTTATAACACGCATTTTTAGTTAATATATCCTCTTGAGGCAGTGTGTGCTGCCACCACAATCCCTAAGGGATGGTGGACAGCCGCCCCAAGCTCTGATATTCTGTGAACATATTAGAGTGAACCCCCTAGGAAACCCTACACGGTTCAGTTAATGTTTATTCATGAACTTTCATCGCTATTCACAGAGTTCGGGAAGCGTCAGTGTTACTCAGCTGTTCATTGGTTCTGCGTCAAGGGCCCTCCTCCCAGGGTACCTCATTGGTTCTTTGTTTGTCCCCTCCTGTTTTGTGCCACTTCCCCATTGGATGTGCCCCTTCACTCCTCCCCATTTCCCGGTTGTATAAAACCCTGTTCGCAGCCCTCAGATCTGTCCTTTGCTGCCCGTTCACCGAGGTTGATAAACCTGCTGTTCAAAGCAAAGGTCCCTTCCCGTCTCGTCCCTCCTTTGCTGACGTGCTCGGACTAACGGTGCTCACATCGCTGGTGAGCTTGTGGCAGCGCCAGGATGCAGCTACCCAGAGGGGGTAGAGGTGCGAGCTGACACCGATCAGGTCTGGGAGCTGATGGCCTGCGTCATCCTCTAATTCAAGTAATAAAACTAACGTATCTGAAGACCATCATAAAGAGTCCTTATATTTTGAGGTTTTTTTGAACAATGCTTTTTTTTAAAGAACCTGCAGTTTCATGTGCCTGCTGCTTCTGATAGTTGTTCATTACATCATTGCCTTTCAGAACAGGAAGTTTAGTAAATGAAATTCCGTTTATCATCATCTCACACGCATTAATTTCTTATATGGCTGTGGACTTCCTATGTTAATCTTATTCCAGACAGTTTGGAGCTGGACACACCCAGAGAAGTACAATGTGTCCACAGGCAGAAAGCTGCAGTAAATGTAAACAACCAGGAATAAATTTAAAATGGAGGTAGAGATCGCTCAATCCCATCTGTAGTTACCAGTTTTTCACTGATGTCATTATCTCAATTTCTTGAGCTATAGTAATAGCACACTTTGTGGAATTGTGAGAACATGAAATTTTATTTTTAAACTTCTAGAGCTCTCTGAGCTGGCAGTTGGTTTTTAATTTTCTACAAGACTCAGTTGCTTCTGAATTATGTTATTTTTCTCCATAATATGCTCATTTCCTGATATATTGGCACCAGCTTAAGATCTGATGCTGCACACTCTGGGAAAATCAGGTATATAATGAAAAATGTTTGGCTTTTTTATTGGAGTCACAACATTTTATGCCTGTGTGACATATTTTTTTATTTTTTGCTATTTCATATTTCTTTTACAAGCTTAGACAAATTGAGCTAATTAGTCTAAAATCAAACCAGAAGATTTACTGCTGAAATAAAAAAAAATTTAAAATCCCTAAATGATTTCTTTTTAACAGACAATTATGATGGTATAATATCAGGTATCAACAGGAAACATAGTCATACAGTAAATCTTTTTTATTCAAAATTATTTTTAATTACATTAAGTTCAACTACACTTAAACATGTTCTATGTAAAATCATTGCTGATCTGTGCACTTACCAAGTATATAAATTCAAAAAAAAAAAGTTTTGCAAACTAGGAAGAGGGAGGAAATCATATCCTTTACTGTATACCTAGTATAGGTATTTTTAAATATCAGAATACTATTTCTGGACTAAAGATTTTTTAAAAAGGGACGTAGGATGAGAAACGAGACACATTAAAGGAATCTGAAAGGCATACCATCATATTGATTTATATAAAAATGTATTATCTTAGTTCATATAAATATTTTTTACCTTGGCTTTTGGATTTTTACCTTTTACATTTGAATCTCTCTGCATAGGCAATAGAAACAGGTAAACCTTAGATAAGACTCATCCTATCTCAAAAGGAATGTTTCAGGTATTTCGGATGAAGTACTTATAGCATGACCTTGAGTATAAGTGGAGCGTAGTTCTCAGGTGAGTTTCTGTGGGATGGCAATATTTAGGTAGTGTACTGCTAGCATAATAATTCTCAATTCAGTATGATTGAGAAAAGGAGAAAGCGCATCCTAGAAGAACAGAGATCTGAACATCCAATCTGTGTTTGAGTGTCTGTAAAAAATAAGTTCCATTCCTTTTATATCCTTGTTATAATACCGTGGGACTGTATAAGTCTAATGTAACTATTTAAACACTGGTTTGGGGAGAGAAATAAGAGAAATATTGCAAAAGAGCAGGAAATATATCAGATGACACTCTTTATTAAGAAATGAAGCCAGGCAAAGATCTTTTTCTAGAAGGCTGTAATAAACCTTTGTTTATCTGTGCTAGAGTTTTGCTCATTTCTAGGCTGTAAATATGAAATATTTATGACATTATATACCTATTGGACTAAAAATGTAGTACTTCTCTCTATAAATATGGCAACTAACAAATAAGGAATGATCTGATCCAAAGAACACAAAATGAGATTTTTAAAGGTAAATTTTATGACGTTAGGAATAAATATTAAAAAAAAAAGAACAGACAAAAAAGCCAAAAGCAAACCAAAACACATTATCAGGACAGTGTGTACAAAAAAACCCCTCAGAACTTCCATGCTTTTCTCAGCTTTTGTACATAAGTTGGGGAATGGCCAAAATCTTTCTTGCTTTTGTCATTTTTAATTCTGGAAAACAACTTGTTTGGAATTAAAGTGACAAGCAAACTAAGTAATTTTTCTGGACTAGTAATTAACAAATGTGTTGGTATTCTTCAAGGATCAAATATAATCATGTCCAGAGTACAGGTAAGAATGTTTATTTTTCTATTCCAAACTAAGGAATTAAGTTGGTCAAAGATTTGACAGTTGTTGTAGAGCCTCATTTTTATTTAAAGAAAATTCCTCAGTAGATTTTAAGGATTTCAGACCGGTCATTAAAACCCAAACTACAAAACATTATCATCAGCCAGAAGGTTCCAGGACTGCTGACCAATGTCTTTTCTCATTCCTTCAATAATCAGGCTTCCCATTTGCTTCCATTTGGAGGTTTATGTCAATCTCTGTGATTTCATGCACCATTGGCTGAGTTGATACATCTTAATGAAACCCACAGGAACACCATAAATTTTGATCTTTTTCCTATCAAGATGGTTATGCATTTATCCTGTGAGTTAGTTGAGTATTTAAAATAGTATTTTTAGTTTTCTAGAATTTTTATTTTAAATCTTCAGATTTACCATTTTCTGAAACTATGTTAAATATACATTCAATCTTTTCCTCTAAATTAAACTGCTGTCCTACTAAGAATATTATAAACATATTTTTCAATTTTGTACACAATTATGTCACTACATTTTCATTTTTTTAGAGTTAAAGAATATATTGTTCATAATCATCCATAATTTGCACAGCAATCCCAGAGTTGGCAATAGGTTTCTTTGCAGAAAACTGGTTCAGAGTTGTCCCATTTTTCTGAAACCCTCCTCCCTAGGGCTCTGATGTCTGTAATTTATGCCCTAGTTTGGTGCCACATTGCTCTGTGACCTTGACCCAGTCTTACTAACAGTTGTTAAGTTGTGAGAAAGTCTGTGAAGGGAAGAGATATAAAACAAGTAAAAGCACAGACAAAAGTACAATTGCTGAGACAGTATTAGCAACGCAACAATTCACAAGAAGAAATATTGATGTGAAAGTTTACAAAAATCCCAAGGATAAGGTCAAAGAATCAGGAGACAAGAGGTCAGAGCCCTTGGCAATTTCTCCTGACCCTGGCTGCCTAGCTTGCAGACACTTATCAAGGATGGTGAACGTACTAATGCTTAGCTGAGGAGTTTGCTAGTCCTTGCAGTTTAATGTATCTCTTGGTCAATAAATATATTTGCACTCTCAGTTGTGTATATTCTGCTTACAGAATGTCCTTCAGAATGGCAAAAATTGTCAGAAGGAGATGATTTGGAAAGGAAATATTACCATTACCACATAATTGCAATTTGTCTCTTTCAATGTTAGGCAAGGCTTATAGATATCACAGAAACAGATGTCGGTATTACACTGAGGTAGCGCTTTTGGTAGCCATATTATCACAAATCACACGTCTGTAGAAACAGGGTGTCTCTCTTCCAAAAATTTCCTCCAAGTCCGAGTTGACCCATACTAAGGTATTATGTTTATGCACAAAAAGATTTGATATTTAAGTCTAATTACTGAAGTCTTATTTCCTAGAGTGTGCTTAACGAAAAAAATTGAAAACTGTCTTGAAAAATTAAATGAATAAAAATGGAGCTAAAAAGGATTTTATGATTATATAAATTTCCAAGGAAAGTCCATGAAACTCAGCATGTCATTTATTCTGTCTGAGCACAGGCAACGGGTAACTCACAGCATCTCCAGGTTAGATGATTAGTTAGAAGCCCTAAGTGATTTTTTAATTTTATGGTCACAAATATATCCTTGTAGAAATGTTACCATCATGTCCATTTCTCTCCTCTTGCACCTGCATACAGTACACAGCCATCCTTGAAACACCTGAGAACTGGTGAAGTCTGCAATTGGTAGGTACAGAACCTCTTTCTTAACTGAGCTATTAATGATAATAGCAATAATAACAATAATAATAATAATAATAATATTAACGTAAAGTAATCCAAATATTTTAGATGAAGCTGTAAGTAATTACTCTGAACACACGATCAAGCCTTCTAGACCTTCCTGATCAGAGGCAATTACACCTAAGTTTACAAAATAACAGCCGGTACTTATAGGTAAAAAAAAAAAAAAGCAGAAAAATCACAGCTATCATTGTATCACCATAATTGTCAAAATGCATTTTCTTGTCTTTTCTGTTTGAGTTTCCCAGAAGAAAGCATTTCTTTCTTTTGGAATGAAAAAAAAAATCTGTTTACTTTTTTGGATATACATGCATTAAAAAAGAAAATTTCCCATCCTCATCAGAAATTCAAATCCCGTGTTTAAAAAGTGCCATGTGATTTCTTCCCAGGAACTGCAGCAAGAAGATAACTTTTTAAAAAAATTATTTTTAAAATGACTTTCAGCAGATGCTTTACATTCCTTCATCCATCTGATGAGCCTAGCAGCTTACATGAAACCAAGATAGCTCTGTTGTCTTTCAAGACTTGTGGCGGTGACTNCCTTCCCTCTCCTTTGTCTCCGCGGATCACTAAGGTTACAACAGCTCCTGCCAGCCCCAAAGAGGGCCTGAGAGCAAACAGCTCCATCCTCACCTTGCCACAGACTGCGATCTACCAGTCTGTTCCACAGCGGAACACTTGGCAGGCCGAAAGCTCGCCTCCCGGGCGGCGGAGCGAGCCAAGCGGCAAAGACTCTGCACGTAAGAGTATAATCTTTCCCCTAGTTACTACCGATGCATGATAAAACATACTGTAATTTTATAGGGTTTTGACACATTGAAACATAAAAGGCTCTTGAATGGTTCTGTGCTGCCTTTTCTATAAGGTCAGGTAGTTTTCTTGATCACTTTTGTCAGCTGTATTAACCTTCAAAAACTACTTCTCTTTATTGTAGTTAGGATACTTAACCCTCTAAAGCCTAATTTATTCTCTGCTTCTAGGCAATCAGAATTTTGCCCTGTTTTGCTAAGCTACATCAATTTAACCTGAGTATGAGTTTGACCTATTTAATATTACTGGAGTGTTGATGTGACCCCTCAGAATGAAAAATTTTCTTCTTCCAGTACTGAGTGGCAAGTAGAAATTAAACTAAGAATAGAGCAAAACAAAGGATAAATTAGGAGAAAAACAGGTTTTAGACTGTAAGTCCAGGAACTGGAACTAGCACTCAAATACCTTTAGAAAAGTCCTGATGTTTTATAAGAGTCTGAGGAGTCATTGCATACTACCTGTATCACCTCAATTACCTTTGCCTGGATACATGAGATATCAAGGAATAAAATTAAGCTTCATAGCCAGTGGAATCATATGACAGAGCTCCCTTCCCCTGGGGTGACACCAACAGGAAGATGGTTTTATGACTTCGTAGGGTATGGTGCAAAATATGTGCAAAAGAAAAGAGCTAGGCGCCAAGGGAGTGAAATTTCAAAACGAAAATTCTGTAAATGAAAGCAAGCTTGTAGCTGTACATGTCTGCAGTGAAAGTGGGCATATAAAAAAGTCTACTCTTTGTGGCATCAGGAGACTGTGTGAAGCATGTGAACACTCATGACTCCAAAATCAAAGTAGTAAAATGACTAAAGAATAAAATAGATATAGTAGAATTTTCCATTTAAAATACATGCAATCACCTACAATGATCCTCTATTCTCTATTCTCAGTGAAGAAATACTTCCTAATGTCCAGTCTATACCTCCCCACATGCAACTTTGAACCATTCCCACACACTTCCTACCACTGGATACCAGGGAAAAGAGACAAGCATCTCCCTTTTCACATCCCTTCCTCAGAAAGCTGTGGAGAGCAATGAAGTTGTCCCTCAGCCTCCTTTTCTCCAAACTAGACAAACCCAAAGTCCTCAGCCATTCCATGCAGCACAGGCTCTCCGGCCCTCTCACCAATTTTGTTGCTCTCGTCTGGATGAATTCAAGAACCATCCCACCCTTTTTTAATTGTGGGGCCAAGAAGTTCATACAGTACTCAAGGTGAAGCCATATTAACATTAAATAGATCAGAATAATCCTCTCTTCTGACCAATTGGTTATACTGTGTTCGCTGCACCCCAAGCTGCAGTTTTCCCTCTAGGCTCCACGGCCTACTGATGACTTATGCCGATCCCTCTGTCAATCAGCACCCCCAGATCCCTTTCTGCCAAACTGCCCTCCAGCGACTTCTCTTCCAATTTATGGTGTGTGCAGGGTGTTAAATCACTCTATATGCAGAATCCATCATTTTGACTTGTTAATTTTCATCCCATTAATCATTGCCCAAAGCTCCAATCTACCTACATCAATCTGCAAGGCCTCCTATCCTTCAAGAGAGTCAATAGCACTTCCCACTTTGGTATCATCACCAAACTTGCTAATGGTTCTTTCAGCTCTTGCATTCAGATCATTGATAAAAGTTTTGAGCAGAATTGGTCCTAGAACTGAATACTGAAGAACACCATCCAGATGTACTCCCACTCGCCACAACACTTTGAGCTCTGCCCTTCAGCCAGTGCACCCAGCATCCCTGCTGTCAGCTTTTCCTGGTAGGAGAAATGCTCTAGGCCCCAAAAAATCTTCATGGGCCTCTTTTGGACTCTCTCCAGTATGCCCATAATTCTTATATGGTGGAGCCTGGAACTGGACACAGAACTCCAACATGCAGCACAGGGATTCTCTTTGCCACAAGTGCACTTAGCTGGCTCATGCTTGACTGGGAGCCATGGGAGCAAGGACTGCCAGGTCCTTTTTTACCCAGCCACTTGGGGAACAGGGGATGGGCAGCCCCTGTGTATACTGGTGCAGTGGACTGGTCGTCTCCAGGTGCCAGACTCTACATCTGTCCTTTGTTGAACTTCTTGAGGTTCCTGTCAGCCCATTTCTTCATCTTGTTGAGTTTCTGGATAGCAGCATGATTCTCTGGTGTATCACTCCTCCCAGTTTTGTGTCTTCTGCAAACTTGATGAGAATATGTTCTGCTCTGTCATCCTGCTCATTAATGAAGATGTTGAACAGGACTGAACTCTGGGTTACCATGATCCCTGGCTACACTGCTAGGCAGTTACCAGCCTCCAACTAGACTTCACACTTCTAATTCTGTAGTTGAAAAAGATTGCCTGTCTTCCCACTGGTTTTGGAAAAAAAAATAATACTGAATTATTTATTTTGTAAAGCACCATGCTATTATGAAAATGTGAAACATCCCAAATGCCTAGAGATAGGTGAAATTAATCAGATCTAGGTTAGAAAAATAGTATCACATTAACAATAAGCAAAAGAAAGCACAGACTGTTGCAGAAAAATGAATGTAATTCCAGCAGACAAATAAGAAAAGACTTCAAATAAAAGTAATGGAAACTCTTCTCAGAAAAATAATTCTCATGGAAGAATGCACTCCTTTTTTACAACAGTATATAGAAATATAAAAGAAACAATGAGTGAAGCAAAAATGTTCCTGGATATGGAATTGGACAGTATATTCTCCTCTTCCCCATAGCCATATAAAATGTAGTTTGAAGAACTGTCAGTCTCAGGGTAGTATGTCAAACCAGATTTTGTCACAGGTCAAAAAATGTGTGTGACTGAGAAAAAAGGCTGGCAGTAATCTATGAGGAGAAAAGGGCAATGTTACTATTGAATGAGCTGAAGATCAAAAGATAGGATGCTCTTCAGCAGATATTTTTTCCTTTTAAATTGAGAGATGTTTAAAACTGTTCAGGCTGTAAGGAAAATGCCCTTCAAAAACTTTCAGCCAGAGCACCTAATCAAAACTGGGGAGGGAGCGGGGGATGGGAGGAGGGGAAGGTGTATGTATCTGTAAACAGCACATGAGATTCACTGGTATCACATGGGTAGATGTAATAGGCATTATTTACTGGAACCTAGAACTATCATTTCTTACAATGACAGGATCATTTTAATCTATGTTCTCATACTCAAATTTCTTGTTATGTGACTAATAATTTTATTTTTTTTGTCCTAGATCTTAGATCAACCAGGGGGTTTGGGTTTTTTACATTTTTTGGTCATTCAACACCTTATATCATGATGAAAAGATTCTGGATACTATGCAAAACTAATCCTAAAATCGGTTTGAAGGAACTTCTCTAGAAACCTCCCTATGATCTAATAACAGTCACTCCAAAGCTATCAAATAAATTGTCCTGTTATTTTTTAAGGCATTTCATTACTTTCCTTTTGAATGAATCCATATTTCCTTCAGTATAATTAATAACTTACTGTGGGCACTAAATATCTTATAGAAACCTAAACAAATCATTTTTTTCCATTAGAACTACTGCGCCTTTAGAACTAGTTGCTGTTGGATCACCCATGCTTCTTACACTTGCTCTCTACAGTCACCTCGAATAAAGACGTGATAAATCCAGTGTCGGGTTAGTTTATGTAGCTGAGTAAGTTTGAATAATTCTAGTACCTTAAAAGATGTGAAAGAAACAGCTTTTCCAGCAGCTATTTATGATCGGCGATCGAGCAGTTACATCTTCAACAGCTTGGACTGTCAGTAGCAGTCAGTAGGACCTGGTTGTCAGCAAAAAGTCCCAGGACAGAAAACATGTTAAGTAATTATCAATGTTCAATATGCTTGAGTTAGTGAGTGAGTTAGGGATCCTATGTGATCTTCATCATAGTAGAAATACTTCATAACTTCTTGAAGTGATAGAACATCTTACAGAAGATGATACATTTAATATATATAATACAATAACATGCATAATGTGTGTTTTGGCAGCTACAGATTCCTCAATATTTTTGAACAGCTTTACAAAAAATTTAAAGTAGAAGTTTATTGTAAGTGATATGTGATGTTGACTTGTTACCTCACTTGTTTACTTTTCATGTTAGAGTAGATAAGCAAGAGAAAACTACACAAATTTTACCACCTAATAGCAGATTTATTTTCTTGTCATGCTAATAAAATCATTGTCATCTGGAGCCAGTATACCAGCATTACAGACAGATTTTTTTTCCCACCATTATTTCCGATGTTGTATTTGTATTAGTCTTTTGAAGGATGGAAGGAGAAGCATGTAAAGGAACAATAGTTCTCCAAAACCAATACCTTTCATGTAAATATATAGGGTTTTAAGAAATCCTTTGCTGAAGATTTGTCTTGGTTTCTTTCTGAAAAAGCAATGGACACACCAGTACAGCCAATAACGGGCAGCTTGCAAAGGCTATTACTTTCCACATCAGCAACAGCAGTCTGTGTTTCTTTTCTGACTGAGGCCTTTGTCTCAGTAACCAGAAATTCAGTTACAAAATTTTAGCAGTTTGTGGTACTGGCAGAACTACTCTATATCTCCAAGTACACAGTGGTAAAACTCAGTAAAGCTACAGTTACTGAATTGTGCCCTCTGGTTCTTGTTAACATAATGTCAGATGAACTATCAGTTCTTGACTTGAAGTGTGTCAACTTGCATTATGCGTAACAGCTATATGCACAGATGTAAATTTTTGAAATGCAAAAAAGTCAATATTTTATTTCATTTGGACTGCTGGTTCACAAGTGCTTGACAGAAATAGTTTGTGTTGCCATAAGCTCAGTGTCGTGGTTTAGGATTGGTACTCCCCAGTTTATTGCTCCCATTGAGACTCTCCAAAACAGGTACTACTTGTGCACTCACCCTTCCTCTCTCGCTATCTACCTTGTGGCTGGCTGGAGAAGAGAACTGGAGGCACAAAAGGTAAAGACCATGGGCTGAGATAAGAACAATTTACTGGAAACAGCAGTGAAATAGGAAAACAAACAGGAACAGTAACAATATTATAATTAAAGCGTACAAAAGAGACCGTGATGCACATGCAAAAAAAGCTCACTATGGAGCTCAGCCCAACCATGCCAGCCCTGCTGCTTCATCCAGCTTGGTATTGATGTCACCCCACCGCTCACTCCAGCTTGGGACTGGCATTACCCAACTGCTCCCTCCAGCTCAGCACCAGCGCCACGCTTACTTGACCAGAAGGAGCCCCTTTTCCTCAGGAAAGAGTCCCTTTCCCCCCCCCCAGTAATAATATGAAGTAGTATAGAGCAATCTCTGGGTCCCAGCTATGCCCCCTCCTGCCTACTGCAAAAATTAACCCTGTCATGGCCAGAACCAGGACACTCACACTATAGAAATTAACTGAATTAGCATTTAATACATTGATTTTTTGAACTATCCTGAAATTTCTGACAACAATACAGGTTCAGCACTTCTTTTATAACCTGAATGATTCAATTCACAGTAATGTATTTCCATTTATTTAAAGTTCTGTGTTTGGTTTTGTTACCTCCCCTATCTTCAGCCACCAAAAATACAGTTTGGGGTTTTTTTTAAGACATAAGTGAAACTTATGCTTTCATGCAATCTGTAGAAATAGACTATCCCATTGTTAAACTTACAACTTTCAGGAGACTGTACTAGATGCATTACAATAACTAATGTAGTATCAGCGTGAACAAGATAACTGGAATTTACCATTATAAATATAATAGGAAAAAAAAGTAGGCCCTGTAGACTAAGTTCTAATTCAGATTTAGCACAAATTTTTATAACTTTTTTTGCAGTGGCCATTTATCCTGAATGGTGACCCATAGATAAGTGTGCACTGGCATTTGTAGAACAGACTACATTTTAAGACTATAAGAATGAAATAGCCACACATTTTAGCTGAATATTAATAACCTCTATATCTGACTTATGACTAGTGGTCTAACTTTCCTGTGAAAGAAATTCCAAGAAAACTGAATGCAAACACATTTTCAGTCTTTATAGCCACCCTTGCAAATATTAAAATATTCTTTAAAAACAAATTTACTTCTTGATTCCAAGAAGAATTATCCACCTAGATATAACAATTTTGTGTGGCACTGGCATGAATTCTTGATCTTGGCCACGTTAAATCCTATTTTAAAAAACCCCAATTGTTATGTATTTCTTTGGAAAAAAATCAAGATTTTTACTCTGAGCAAAATAATGCTCAATCAAAGCAATTAACAGAAGGTATTTGGGACTGCATTTACAGAATAAGTTAATTTAGTGCTCTATTTATTAGTCAGTATGTAATCTATATCAGTTCTGTTCAGAGCTCAGTGCACTCCTCATGCCACACAAATAGTAACAGATAAAACACATCCTGACTAGAAGAGATGGGTGTCAAAGGTGAGAGGAATTTCTTTATTAAATGCTCTTATTTGTGTGATCATTTCCATGAGTGTGCCATAATACAGTATTATCAACATGGCTTGTCATATAAATAGTCAAGGAGAGTGGGGGAGTAGCTATTAACGTCCATGCACAACTTACACATTTTTCTTTAACCAGTTTTGACTGTGTGGACACGTTCTGCGAGCCTTGATTGTGTGTCACTTTTTTTTTGAACATCATTTTCAAACGTATTTCAATTCCTGACAATTGCACTGGTATTTTTTGGTAAACATTAACACTATATTGATTATGAACTTATGTCATGAGTATTTCTAATGCTTGCCACAAGTTTAAGAAGATGCTGTATGTTAACTCTTGCAGTCTTGTGAAAATTCCATGGAATTCAAACACTGGCAGCAAGATGAAGGTAATGTGTATATTATTTTCATGCAAATCCCTTAGAGAGAGAAAGAACTCGTTTACACACACACACACACACACACACGAGAGAGAGAGAGATGTGAAGGTGAAAAGCAATAGCAACCAAATCTTCATGTGAAAGATGAGATAATTCCACAAAATTGTATCCCTTTATCGCCTTTAAAAATGGAAAATCACCCAAAAAAATAGAAATAATCAAGCATTAGTTCACTAGGTGATTTCAGATTGTGCTAAAACATGATTCATATTTAAATGAAATTTTCTGGCTTCTAAGTCTAAGAGAGAGGTTTTATCACTTTAGCTGAGACCAAAGAAAGGATCTTCAGCTGGTGGTGAGTTTCAGGAAAAGGAATGTGTGTGTAGTCATAGGAATTTTGAGCTAGAACAGTGTTTCATGTCTCATGAGGAGCATGCACAGACACTGCCTGTGGGCACCATTCCTGCCCAGGGTGGTTCCACCATTCAAGTTGTACAGACCAGGTAAGTACCAATGAGTATTCAAGCAAATATGTTTAAAAGATTCTTTTCCCAAAAATAGACATATAAGAATCACAGAAAGAAAGTGAATGTGTTATCAGTACTTCTTAGGCTTTTTGCAAACAGTCTATAAAATAATTTCAGTATAAAGTTAAACTGGTTTACTTTACAATGAACAGAGTACAGTTAAGACTTTGTGGATACATGGTTTAAGTCAGTTTGCAGGATTTACTTCAGTTTTAAATGAAGTAAATGACAGTATGCTCTGGGAACACGCCAAACTCAGGCTGGCAATTTTCAACTCCTGCAATCATCTCCCTCAAGAAATTATGCAGGAGAAAAAGAATTTAATAAAGTATCATTATCAAATCACAAGCTTGTACGATGTTTTATGAACAAATAGAAACTAGAAAAATAATTTTTCATATGTGCAACAAAATAATTAGGTTTCCAGGTGAAATGTTTGCAGAGTACTGTAAGTTGTGTCCAGTTAGACCCTGGTCTCTAACACCATGTCTTTTACACTGACTGTGTTCACAGACATAGCAAACATATGAGTGTTGTTAACTTGGTCACATTATTTGTAAGGTTTTCATGGTAACTTTGAAACTAGCAAACAACCAGAAAATTGATCCTCACATTTAAGCAATCTTAGTTTCATTTTGAACAGGAAGTATTTCAGTATAACTGACCCACAGACTTTGAATACTTAAACATTAAATATTTTCAGAATTGTTCTGTAAATCATGGTTGTTTCAATCCAGAATGTATTGTAATATCTTGGTGCTGTATGAACTGTGTTCCTTTTTCAGCATGTGTAGCCAGCGTTAATCACCAACATGTTTAGAAATTTATGTGTACACTAACATCACTCTGGACGCATCATCAGCGATCTTCAAACACTCATTTCTCAGGTCTAGGAGACAGAACACCTTTGGTGCTTGTAGCAACTCTGTTTGGGTTGTTTTGATAAAGGTGACATCTGAACAGTTCTTCTGGTACTGCTGCTGATTATTAGAACTTTTTAGCAGTTTCTCCTGGACTCAAATTTTTACCCTTTATTTCTGTATGACATGGTACCTCAGACACTATGAGAAACCCTAGGTCATTCACTGGCTTTGTTTCTACAATTTGAAATATTCTTTCAGTAGAATTCATTGCAATTATGAATGTTATGTACTTTCTATTAAATTACGCAATTTGAAACTGTAAGCCAAAATTGTACAGTGTTCAGCACGATATATAAACACTTTATCTTTTTAATTAGAACAGAGTAAGGTGTTTTGAAAAGGAACATTGGTGAAAAGACCAAAGGCAGTTTGATGGTTAAACCTCAATAATTTTGTCTTTAACTCACTTTCAAATGAATATGGTTGAAAAACCTACCAGTTTGACTTGTAATTTAAAATTTCTGATAGAAATGCATAATCTTAAACTGAAAGCAATAAAATAATTATAATCAACAGCATTTTACATATATACAATTTATAATTATATATAATTATAGTAATTTGCTCACTTTATTTACTCGCAAACAGAATAAAAGTCCGAAGTACTTACCATATCACATAGAATCTTTGAAAATATCTTCAGTTAAAAAATGTGCTATTTGTTACAGTTTTGACAATTCCAATCTAAGAAAGTTTTATAATTTCCTGCTTGCCAAAGACTAAGTTTGATGAAAGGAAATCTAAGCACCAAATCTTATTTGCAATAATTGCCTTTTATATGGCTTGTCTTTGTTGATTTTTCTAGTTTTAACACTATGTCAGTGAGAAAAAGATCTGTAGAGGTGGCTGTTATTTTTATTGTTCTATGAAATAATTGCTTAATTTCAGGGCACAATATGTAGATAATTGTTTTTGGTTTTTGCTGTTTGTGCAGAAAAAAATCTGATGGACTTGGTAAAAAGAGATAAAAATCAGGGTTGTTACAGTGTGTTACTTCAAATTTTGGATTCATTATGACTAGGCAAAAGACCTGTGTGACTTCATCTTCTCCAAAAAAGTAATAAGAACTACTAAAATACTGTCACAGTAATTTCTTTCTGCTATCATCCTATATATATTTTATTAAAAATAAAGAAAAGCCATTATATAAGAGCAATCATGAAGCTATTATTTTCTTCTCAGTTGAAAAACAGATTTATAATAAATGATTTAATAGTTGACTACGTAATTTAGATTTTACATTCATTGTTTCCAATTAAAAGTGTATGCAGGAAGAGGACAGCTCAGGCAAAAATGCTTTAAAAATATACAACAGCCTTCTTTGAGGAAAAAATGTTGACATTATCATTTAACATGTATTCAAAGGAATTACTTTCTTCTTTGAAAAAATACAGCACTTACCCAGTTACAGAAAAAGCAAGGATTTGTGTATATTTTAAAATCTACCAATGATTTTAATATCCATTGATCTATACTCTCTTTGTATATACAGCTGGGGCATTAAATTTTACTTGGACCAAAACAGAAAAATGTTCGTTGTGGATTGAGAGCAAGAGTAGGTTACTGACATTTTAAAACAGTTGAAGACCTAGAGACTGCATTTGAATATTTCACCTGAGAGCCTACCAAAATTTCCCTTAGTTTCCCATGCCAGGACTACATTTGAAAAAAAAAAAATTAAATGCATATATTCAATTTTTGTCTAACCATAATCACCGTTTGGTTTGCTTTTAAGTCCAGATCCCGCTGTATGTAAAAGAAATCTATTGCTTGCTATTCTCTAAGGCACCATACCACAAACAATGAGAGATGTTTCTGGCAGATTTATTGTGGTTGATCCTTCACTAGGAATGAAAGTGGAGCATCTGAATTAATTCTTCTCTACTGCTGCTGCTTGTTACTTTTATGATGGAAGTTGATTACATGAATGTTACATGCATTTTGCCCATCTGAAATGTGCCCGTTAGAGTTTCCTGAAGATAGCACCTCTAGTGAGAATGAAGGCCTGACTACTAACATGAGAACACTTCACAAGAATACTCCAGATTTTCATAACTGTAGAAGTCTGGGAGGATGATCTTCCTTGCTAGTCTGATGCCTAAAAGGTTTCCTAGGAAATAAGCCATCAGCTTTATTTATGAAAAACAGGCAAAACAGCAACTTTGAGAAAGAGGAACCCTATGTCACCTCTGATTTTAGGACAAAACAAATATTACTGAATGGATACCTTCGTGAAGTGCCTTTTATTCTGTTTTTCACAGAGAGACCTTAAAAAATAAACTGTAATGAATAATAAACATGTATTTGTAATTTTCTGTTTTTATTTTAGCATCTGCTGATTTTATTTTTGGTTATTCTTTATTGCCCTAATACATTAATAAAAGAATACCTTTGGAAAGGCTGTCTCAGGATTGGTTTATAATGATAAATGTTTTAGGCAGTGCTTGCTTTTGTTCATTGTTTTCTGCCAGGCACCTGAGTA
Organism: Edolisoma coerulescens; assembly: GCA_013397115.1. Lineage (NCBI taxonomy): Eukaryota > Metazoa > Chordata > Aves > Passeriformes > Campephagidae > Edolisoma > Edolisoma coerulescens. Next base: position 783,070 of record VWZW01005345.1, on the reverse strand, counting down.
CTGAAAATAGCAAGTCACCTCTAAAGATGTGCCAAGTGACCGTAGCTAATTTGAGAACCCTGTGTCATTTTCAGGTCTGTGAACACTGCAAATTTCAGCTCCCACGGATGTTTTAAAAAGGGATCAGCATAGTAATGATGCAAAATTGTGCTCAGAATCCTCATAATTAGACAGCATCAGGATTAGTATCTGTATAGTACGTATTTTTATTAATAAATTATTATAGAAATGTCAGAAATCAATGTAATCTTCTGAGGAAGAATGGTATTTTGACTCATTGCAATTTCTCAGACACAGTTTGTACTCTTCTGAGGTAGAAAGGCACTTGAAAAATGGCTTCTTACAGAGTTTTAAGTCATGCACTCTACAGACTTGGGGTATCTACTTCCAGCATTTTAGGATTGAGCTATCAATTATGTGTGTTTTACTCTAGTAAAATATTGTGTAAAACTCACATTTGCTTGGTATTTGAATAACAAAAAAGAATGAAGATAAAATTTATATTTAGAAGAAGTGCTGAAATTTTAAAAATTAGATTATGACCCCTCAGGAAACAGGAAACCAATGTTCCAATAATTGTTTTGTTCTTTTTAGTCTTGGATTATAGTTTTTCCTCTGCTTTTTACTGATTTGCTCCTTAACTTGAGGAGATTAAAACATAGTAGGCAGAAAAAATTTAGATCTTATCTAAGAGGGGGATGTTTTTTCCCACAGCAACCATTTCTCAGACCAACTGGTACTTCCCTGTTCCAATTTAAGCAACTGCTTATTTCACTGTTAGTGCATTTTCAGGAAAATATTTCTTTGAGACAGGGAATATAGTAGGAGTTTATATCTTCCCCAGGGTTCGTATTTGCTATGCAGATTTAAAGTATCAGTTAAAAATATATGCTTATTTTAAACAAGAAGTTATTTATACTGCACAATGACTTAAAACATGGATTTAACATTATGGAGTTCCTGTATTTGAAAGTCTTCTAAAGGGCAAACATACTTTTGAATCCATAAGATTATGTTACGTTTTTTAAGAACAAAAATTACATTACTGTATTTCAAGCACTGGCACCATATTTTTTGTTACATTTCCCTTACTAAATTTTCCAATGAGTATTTTAGGATTACAGCAAAATTACAGAAAATTTCTAAAAACTAAGGATTTGAGGGATGTTGATTTAAACTTGTGACAACAAGCCAAACTTGAGTTTCTCATACATGTCAAAAGAACCCTTGGGCCCTCTCAGGGCTGAAGCTTTTATGCCACTTCCACAGAGCAGAATAACCTTTTCAACCTGCAGACACTTGGTGAACTAGGATACAAGGGGTAAAGGAGGACTCCAGATTTCCTGTGCTCTTTCTGAGTTACTAGTAGCAAATTAGCCCAAGGCATGAGGTCTCGGGCTGCATCCTGTAAGTGGGGAAATTGCAACTGTACTTGGGCCTGATTACAGGCACTCCAGTTTCTTTAACTATTAATATAAGGCATACTCTTTCTTTGTGTAAATAAGAATTTAAAATGACCGGTTCTAGTTGTTCAAATTGCTCTTTTGCGTTGGCATTTTTGTAGAGGTTTTTTGTTAATCAAACCCTGGTAACCAAAGGAAGAGCAACTATTTTGTCATCTGCAAAAAATGCGAGTTACTCATCACAGAAAAGAGCCCCAAGGGTGTAATGGAAGGCATGCAATCTCTTACACCCCTGCCTGAGGTCATCTGATAGTTCATTACTGAGTAACTGAATGTAACTATGTACAGTTGATGCAAAAAAATGTGCATTTTTCCAAATTTTCTCAATAAATGTCTTACCTTCAGCAGGCTGCACAGTTTGCTACTCTTGCAATGGACTCCAGAAAGCCTGAACTGATCCTTAAGTGGATTGGTCTGTTTTAATGGGCTTTTATTTCACTTAGAGTCCATAAATTCCACTCTCAAGTTAAAAAGCAAAATCAAACAAGTAAAAAAACCACAGAAGAAATACTTAATTTGTCCAGAAAAAAAAAAGAAAAGTAGAAGTTGATTTTGTGTGTTTGTTTGTTTTCTTTTTTTTTTTTTTATGATGTGCCATATACCATAAAAAGGAACACTTCTGTGCAATGAGATGAAATATTTACTGTATATTCAGGAGGAGATATTAGTGACATTCTTTTATTTCTTCAGAGATATTTGATTTGCGTTTTGAAGACCTCAGTTCACGATGAATTGTATCTTGGCAAAATAAAAGTTTATTCTGTCCGTATTTATCTCCTTTGTAAATTGGTGTCTGAAATAAATATAAATTTTTTCCATGTTGTAATAAATTACATAGTACACATAGTTGAATTGTAATCCCTAGCTATGTGTATAAGAAGCATTCAGATATATTTCGGATTATTTATCTGTTATGTGTTTAAAGAAATGCTGTGTATTGTGTGTCTTTGTGGTGCTTTATTTGACTTTGCTATTTAAAATAAGAGGTTAGATACTGGAGCCACTATTCAGGCAACCTTTCTTTAATATTTTGTTCACAGAAGGATTACAAGGCCACTTCTATAAAGAAGTGTACCTCTTTTTGAAAGTTGTCTCACTGGACAGTAACTACTAGAATGACTGAGCTCATATCTATTTGTAGTAGCAACTTAAAATACTGTACATACTTCTCTATTCAATCAAGGATTTCTGTGGTTTCTTCTTTATTCATGCTTATCTAACTTATAAAAGAGCTAGTTCTTTGCGGCTTTTAAAGAAATCAAAGTATTCTACTGAGAGAAAAAGCTGAATTGACCTCAGCCAAACAAGTGACTGACCTTACAGCACATTCTTGGAAAAAGAAACACTTTAGAGAAGAAAAAAATAAGAAACCCATATTCTATGTACTGAGCTCAGTAGACTAAGTGCTATCATGAGCTCAGCTTCATTTAAAGTGGATGAAGTAGATTATGGTTATATCCTTTCCTTAAACCTCTATAACAAAGGGAACTGGGAGAAAGTGCCTCTTGTTAATATCAGGGTTCAGTGGCTCCTTCAGACCCACAGCATCAATCCTGCTGTTCTTCAAAAAGAATATGTTCCTATTACTTTATGAACTGTACCAACAAACCCATCATTTTCTTAGGAAATAGACTGAGTTCAAATTTTTCATTTCATTTCTTGAGATCATTGCTGCATTCATGAGTAACATTTCTCCCACCTACACTGCAACATGAAACCCCTCAAATGCCACCCCCACAAAATGTATTGTTTTTCAGTCACGGTGCAACCCTTGTGCTGTGGGGACTGTGTCCCTTGGAGTTTTTACATATTCTCTGTCTCCCATCTACCAGGGAGTAGCAGGGAGGAAGGCAAGGGAGGACCTGAGGCCCTGGGCAATGCCACTGGAGAACTGCCTGTGCTTAAGGCGTGCAAGCCTGGGGATATTCTCAAACGTACAACATATTTGGGAGCTTGGTGCCTGCAAGGTCAATTTGGCAACCTCACTACTCTCTCGGGATGGTGCAGATTGCTGATAGGTTGTAAAAGTAGGCACTGCAGCAGAGAAATGGCATTTACAGACTTGAGGCCAAGTTCAAAGAGAACTTAAATATCATCATGGATTCAGCTGCTTGTGTGTGCCTCAGGAAAGACCCAGAGAGGGGACTGTATCATAGGCAGGCAAATGCTTTTCTTTAACTCTTCACTTCAGAAAATGGAATTTGGGCTGATTTTTTTTAATCCAAGCTCACTTTTCCCTTGTGCTTTCTTAGCCCTATCAATCTGAATTATTGGAAGGCTTGATGGTTTTAGCTCACCAGGTAAGCTAGGAGAAAAGGTAGTAAGAAACACAGATAAAGAGGTGCAGAGTGTCACTGTAAGGTGTTTTACGTTAACAAACATCACTAAACTTACCATTTGTCATCTAAGTTACTATAGTCATATAAAGAATATCTCTAGACTCATCTTTGATTGCAGTGTTGGAGTCATTAAGCCATTCTTGAAAAAAAACATGGAATGGGTTACTGAAACTAATAGTGGGAGGAAAATAGTGAGGACTACAGCTGTGGTATATATTTTCATGAGTCAGAGTCACTGTGCATGACTTTGGTTGCTAAGAATTTATTGTTTATTTTCCTGCTTTTGAAAGTGAATGAGTCAACAGGCATGTTGCTGATTAATTCCTGTCTCTACTTTGCCTGGTGAGAAAAATAGTACGCCTGGGTAAGACACCCTCCTTCCCTACTGTCATCTCACAGCCTGAAAAAAATTAGCTGGGGAATTTGAAAGAGTGTACATCCTTTCGTTGTCACAATGATATGTGTAAGGTAAATAATGATCAACCATTATTTTCTGAACAAAATCTTCTGTCTCCAGGCCTTGCCCTGGACATTGTTGATTTTAGGGGTCAGGGTTTGTGAATCTTAATTCTGTGACAGAGAGCTCTAATGAGATATTACTTGGATAAATTGGAGTTGAAATAAACCTCTCTGGCAGACCATAAAGGTGTTCTTCAGCTTGAAATACCACATTAAGCTTCAAATGGTCAAGGGGAAGATAGTAAGAGCTTTTTTCAACATGAGTTCCATCCATTTATTGTGACTTTTTTCTGTATGGGGCATTAGCTGTGTCCTGTTACAGTCAAATAAATAACCATTATCAACTGAAAATGGATCTTCTTGAAGCATGTTCACATAACTGATAGCCCTCTTTAGTGTGTAGTCCCACTAATCCCTAGTTATCAACTGCATTAATAGTTAGCAAGTGATTTTTTCACTTTCTGCTAGATTTCTGAAGCCTTTTTGCATAGATGTGCATATGACTAAAGCATATCCAGGAATATAAATCAGACACTTGGAAAATCAATATCACTTATCTGACTCCGATTCCTGTGCTCTTTGCAGACATTTAGAATTCAGTCTTAAAATGCCAGGTTTCAATTAACTAGAAACAGTTTATCCTAATTACATGAGTTACCATTCTAACAAGAAATAAATAATCTCAGCACAGAAGGTGAGTTTTGTGAAATGCCAATGGCCATCTAAAACCATTTTGTAAAACAGTGGGAGACTGGGAATTTGAGTGTTGAAGCAATAATATTTGCTACTTCTTTATTCTAACTATTCTTGGTGTTACCAAAAATTGGTAAAAATTACAAGTCCTTAACATTTGTATTAAGACATGTATGTAGTATTAAGAAGCAGTCATTCTTTATTCATCTGGATCCATGAGGGGAATATCTTCTCTGAAGTACGTGCATGATGAGTACAAAAAACCTGCTATTTATATACTATATTTTACAGACATGTTCCTTGATTTTCACAGAATAAACATACATATGATAATAATTTTCCTGAGATCATTACCATATGTTCCCTCCCCTTTATGGATGTGTTCTTCTGTCCTGGGAGTCTCTTTGGTGGTCCCTGGTGGTGGTCAACCCCAAAGTCATACCTGACCACCTGGTGAACTGGTAAAAGTTGGCACAAATGGGCTGGTTGCTTTCCAGTTCTTCTTCCTACTGGATAAGCATTGTGCAGTTCCATCCGTAGGCCAGTGGTTTTTAAAGAATACACATTGTATTAACCCACCAGGTGCAAATGATTTTTCAGTTGTCAACATTGGCATTGTGGAAAACACTGAAAAACTAGATCACATCCCTGTATTAACTTGAGCCCTACAAAAATAAGGATCATTTTAATTTCCATCAATATTCAGTAAATACTTAATAAAAGTATTTTTAAGGTCAAAACTTCCTTTGCTTCAACTATATTCAGCAGAGTATGAATACTAACTGTAAGTAATCCATCTAGCAACCCAAAATCTTCTGGCTTGCTCTCTTTGTCTACTCCAATATTCACAAAGAAAAGAGGGCACAACTGATAAGACTGAAACAAATCTTCTACCTTCCTGGCTGTCAATGAGATAGATTTCTTTTTTCCTAATCTTTTCTATCAAGTTCCTCTGCCAAACCAATGTTTGAAGAGATTTTTGTAAGATTAAGAAAAGGGGAAAAGTCACGTTTAATGTCAGCCAAAGCCATTGAAACTGTACCTTTACATTTTTATGAACAGAGGCATTAATCACCTTCATTTTACTGAAGTCTGTGAATAAAATCCCTTGCTTATTCATCATATTTCTCTCCTTTTGAGCTCCTAGAATAGTTCACAAAAATCCTGGTCCTGTGTTGCCTGTTCCAGGGATGAAATGTAGCCAGAAGTATATCCTGCAGGTGAAGGTCATATACAGGCTTACACTTAGTAAATACTCTCTAATATGTCATTCTGAGCTTATTTAAAAACCTGGGGTTCTAGAATTCAGAGAGAAAGAAAAATTTTATAAAATTTTTCACTCCAAAGAAGGCTCAACTCACCTTGTAAAATGCTGTTCATAGAAATCAAAGAAAGATGGAGATGGAAAACCTGACGGCTGAATCAAAACTGCCACTGATCCAACAGGAAAACGGTATGGCACTTATGTCCCTGAAGGAATGGAAACTATGGGAGACATTCAGGTATCAAAACAGATTACTACAGTGCCATTTTAGAGCTCTCTGGTATTTCCATCTTTCATGACTTGGTGCAGGACCTGCAGAAAATTCACGTCATTCTTGAGAAGCATCTGGATACGTATGTATATTACCACGGCATCACGTACGTCCTGCATCCTGGTGTTTACATAGGCACTAGGAGCTGTAACTTACACTTGGCTGACAGGTAAAATAATAGAAGAGATCTCACATCTTTAAGTTCATAATGTGATACTGGTACTGAAAATTCAAATGAATTGAAACAATAAGTTCCTTCTTATGGATGTCATGCCCTAAATCACATGGGACACTAATATCCATCTGGTTGTAACTGGGCATTTGTCATTCCCTTTCTGCAGGTATTCTGAATAGAATGAATGAAAAATACTTCATCTTTCCTGAGAAACAATTTTGGGCACTAATGCACATTTGCTTCTGCTTAGTTACTTCTGCATCCTTATTCCTAATTCCCCTTTTACTTTCTCTTCATCATTTTTCATTTTTCTTTCCAATCTTTACTTTCCTTGCCTTCTGTCAGAAATAACGTGCTTGCATAGCTAACACTCCATTTTCACAGCACCTCTGAGAGATTAAGAGTGAAAAGATAGCTAAAAAATATGTTTTAGGAACTCTGGTATTGGTACAAATGTGACAGGCCTTTGAGCAGTTGACAATGTTGAAAGTCTGTTTTTCCTCACTGGCAAGGTTGTATGGTAAGTCAAAAAAACCTCCAAAAAACCAACCAAAAACCAAAACAAACCAAAAAAACCACAACACCAAATCAACAAAACCCAAAGCAAAACAACAGAGCTACACCTAGGTCTTTCTGTATGTATGTAATTTTATCATGTTTTGCTTTCAAGAAAATAACATTATCCTCAAACAGTAGTAAAGATAATAGCCTCAAACACACTTTAAATACCTGTTCATCTTTTCTAAGTAAAATACTTTTTTAATACCATTTACAAACCCATCAAATAAGTTGTTTTCATTTGAAAAAAAATCTTAGTTTAAGGAAAAAAATTAAGGAATTAAATATGTGCTTACTGATTTTTAAGTACCTTTTTACACATCATATATATGTATTTTTAAAACACACACAGCATGTTAAATATCAGTTTCTTGCACTGGAATAAAGCACAGTAATCATATGTATTCAAAACCTGAAAATTCCTAAAAATTTATGGTCACAGTCATATGTCACTCTGAATCCCACTTACTTTACCTAAATATGATATTTATATTAGCAGTACCTTAATTAGTTCCCTGTTCTGCTTTATCAATTGGTCTACAAAGCTACTATAGCTCGCTGTTTCTGGGATTGTGAATAGAGTGTGCTTACATACATATGAAACAGTCTTGCACTGCCTTTACTCTGCAGTGTACAACAAACCAATCCTTGTTCTTGCAATAAATCATTCCAACAACTGACATTTGTTATAATTAACACAATTTGTCATCTCTCTTTGACAAAGCAGCTCCACAGTCATCACAGTGTCATGGGCTCTAATATCCTTAGCAAAAGCCAAAAGAGAGATGTGTTTCATTGTTTTGCAGAACTTACACGTTTATAAACAGATCAGTGTGCTTAGGTAATGCTGGGAAACTCAAAATATTAACTTTTCAAGAGATAGAACTCTAATCAATTCTAATTTTCCAGTCCTGGATGTAATAACTTCTGTCAATCTAAACTGAAAAGAAAAGAAAATATGTACTAATAATAAATCCTTTCATCTTAATGTCTGCAAATATTTTGGATAAAGTTTAAACTAACAGTTATAAATATTTTAATCCAGAGACTTTAATTATTCTTCTGTAAAACCAGAAATAGAATCAAACTAAAATAAGACATAAAATGAAAGAATGTATACTTAGAAAAAGCATCCCAAATGTCACATCTGTCACTTTAACATATTAATATGGCATGCATTTTTTTTCAGTCCCCATGGAAAAGTGAAAAACAAGAAAGAAGATATGGTGCTTCAGATGTCCATCTTACAACATATGATATATAAAATAGTATGACAAACAATAAAATTTTGAGAAAGAGCAGGAATTAATCCATATTTGAAAACAAAATAAAACAAAACGACAAAAACCCTATTGAAAGAAGATCAAGAGAATCTAAGGAAATAGGAGAATCATCTCAGCTATATTTGGAAAAGTCTTGATTTGGTTTTTTCTTTTGGGAAACAAAAGAAACAAACAAAAGAAATAAAGATCTCAAAAAGCCACTCAGGACAAACCATCTCTGGAAGGGAAAACTAGCAGGGAAGTCCCACAAATTCCATTCCAAATTTTCCCCAAGCCAATGGTGCAACTGAAAAATAATATTAGTGCTAAGAATAGTTTATTTCCTTCTTTGGGAACAGAAATTCCCCTTTTATACCCTTTATCTCATCCTGAAAGAGAAAAGAAATATTGAACTGGTCATAAAATAAATCTTTGTTCACATACAGGCCTTTGTACATTCCTCTCAAGAGATCTAAAAGGGGCCTTAAGTACAAATGACAATCAGATTCATGTGGCTTGAATATGGGGAAAAAATACCAACTTCAGCCAACATAGAATCTGTTGAGAGGAATTCTCTAGAGTACTGTACCATTTTTATTGGAAAAAAATATGGTACAAATGCTCCAACTTGTGTGATAGCTATGTCCTTCAGGATATTTCTTTTAAAGTCCGTTCTGCTACAACCTTGTGATTAGGCACAAATCCCAGCCTTCATTAAAAAGACCAAGTTAATAAAGTTTGTACTTTTTTTGTTATAAAAAAACAAAGTTTGAAAATTGATCCCATGAATGATGGCAAAAAAAAAAATCACAAAATCAACAGACAAATAGTGATAATGAGTAATTTTAAAAAAATTTATGTAATATAAACCAAATGAAGGGTTTATGAAGATCTAATTCATTATTTCAGTGGCTTGTGGTTCTCAATACTGTTACTACCCCAGGACAGGAAGACTGTCATTATCTGTTGCAGGAGGCAAAATAACAAGACTGGCTTGGTAACAACATAGGGAAGATTTAGCAAAATATATGTACAGAGATGACAGTGTGTGTGTGTATGGCAACCTCTCTGTTATCCCAGAGTGTTCATTAAAACTAATATGAGGAAAAAGTCATCCAGTCCAGGAAACCTGTATTTCTGATTTTTCAGTCATTTAGTTTCATTTAGGTTGGATTGATTATTCTTAGGCTTCATTGATTATTGAGAGTGAACTAATTTGAATTATTTTAGCAATACCACTATAAGGCTAATAAATATTGTACTCTAAGGGAAATAATACTTACATGTTTTAGCTCACCATGGGTACCAAGAAACAGGACCCCCATTTTAAAGCTGAAAAAATGGTTCTCCTGAGGCATACAGAAAAAAAAAATTCTGTGAGAAGGATGAGATCCAGACAAGACATAGTGAGAAAGAAGGGGATGCTTTTGCCAGAAGCAGGAAGTACCAAATCACTGCAAGGAGTCCCTGACCAGTGGCCACCTGGGAACTCCTCAGCCATGAGGCATGAACATGCAAGCACTTGTTCTCACGTGCTGGGAAGGTAGCAAAGACCCTTAAGTACCTTACACATTAATCAGGATTTTGAAGATGCTTTTATAATGACCAATGCAAAATGCGGGAATAACAGTGTTGGCTGAGAGCAGAGGGGAAGGAAAGCTAGAAGTCATTTGGTTGATCTGCCTCTGGAGAGCAACTGCTCTCTTCTGCTTCCTGACAGACTCCTATCTTCTTGAGGCTTTTTCATACTTAGTAATACTGACTCTGCAATTCTCCCAGAAAACTGAGTTTCCTTCACCTTTCTGTTGAAAAGATATGCAAAGATTGTCCCCAAGTAGCGGTTTAAAGCTGTTCTTGTCTCCCCATCACAGACAGGTAGATGAGATGGTTAATCAGCAGTAGTCTTTTAAGTATTCAAAGTTTGCTGCGCCCTTAGTCTCCTTGGACTAATTAAGAACCTTTTAAAAATATTGTTGTTCATGTATGTTATGTTTTCCAAGCATTTTCTGTCCTCTTTCCTCTTTGCATCATCCAAAGTAGACATCAGTCTTCCCCATGTTGAAAAAGAGAAGTAGTTTCTAAGTTTTAAGTTCATATAAATCAATAAGATTGTATTATTCACGTATGAAGGCAATTTCTGATACGTGTCCACCCCAAGACACGTAATATTTATTCTTCATTTTCTAGTCTGCTTCTGCAATACTGTTATGTATTGCTACCTAATCCAGCTGTTTTCCACTTTAAATTCATGCACTCTTTCTCTAGAGTTTGTTAAGTAGAAGGTATTGACAGGATGGCAGGCTAAAAAGAGACAGTGGAAATGAGAAAGAGAAACAACTGAAGGAATGTCAAAACGGGGGCTCATTTACAGCTGTAAGCTGTTACAAGAGGTACAAACAAACACAGTGACTTTCAATTGACCTTTCCCATTCTCTGAATTACTATTAGTCAGAGTATATTGGACAATAAATTGCAGAAGTCCCTTCTTTTATGTTAACAGATGATGACAATTTTTTTTCTTCTCTATCTTACGCATATGCTGGATTTTTATTAAAATTTAAAAAATCATATAGTAAAACAAGTATTTAAACTATTAAGATGAATGTCACTGTTTCATAGAGCAACAAATGTCCTTTACTATAATGAATTCAGACAATGACATGACTGTCACAGGAGGAGAAAAAGAGTAATCTGAAAGGTATTTCAGCAGACATTTGTAACTCATGTATTTAGTAGATCGGGACTGCCCTTGTATGGCAATGGAAAGTTTGTCATGGATAACATGATAAAATGTTCCAGTGTGATAAAATGCTCTGACTGGATAAAAATTTGGCAGCACTCACAGCTTCCCTTCCTCCAAGCATAATGATCAGCAATCACTAGTCTCTCTTTTGCCTTGTAACAAACAAGCCAACATCCCAGCAAGCTAAATATTTGGCATTGGCTTCACGAGAACGTGTTAAAGCAAGTAGAACCTCCTCTGAGCAAGGAGCTAAGGGAGTTAAATTTTTTCCAAGAGGAAGTAGGTAACCTAAAGGAGCACAGCACATAGTTATCGCTGGGACTCGCTGACAGAAATAACTGACACACAGAATCTAGTTCAGCATCTGCGCACAGAGCAGTAGCTGTATACTGAGTTGAAGCAGTCAGACTCCTCTGTGCTCTCTGGTAAGCTTGAATCCCAGATAGTGTTCACTGAAGATAATGCTTCAAAATCACCAGATATTCACAGCTTTCCAAGTTTTCAATATACAGAGCAGGTGAGAGACAGTCACTTCAGTTGTGTTTTGCATCACTAAAACCAACTAACTCCAAGGGAAAGTCCCTCCATGAATAGAGAATGCAGAACAGGTTCATGGCTCAGCAGGGAAGTGAAAGTCAGCAAAATCTGTAGAATTTTCTGGAATGCACAAAATCATTTGTACTCACTTTACCAACTGCACCATTTTTCTACTATTAACCATGTAGCTTCTTAAAAGCACCTGAAAAATCACAGAAATATGTCAGCTATGATTTTGTAACAGCCCATAAGAGCTGTCTTTTATGAAAACAAGCAAACAAAAAAAGGCACCTGGCCTTCAGTTCCCAGACAGGAGAAGTCAGGAATCCCAATCTGATCCCACACTGGAATTTTCTAATGCTGTACTTGGCAGTGCTAAAGGATTTTAATGTAGTGGAGGTAATCTGCACAGCAGCCAAACCCTTCAATGCATCAGAGACTGACACAGTCCATGCCTCTGGAGTTTTGTTTTAAAATGCCATCAATTAAAAACAGGGAAGGGGGACTTAATTACTCACAAGTTTTGCTTGCTTCTGAGGCACAGAATAAGATTTTTACAAACTGCAGAAGGAGGCAAAACACTGCTTTTTAACGACCTTTCAGAAGAAAATCAGTTTTCAAAGCAAAGAAACTAATTTTTTAGAGGTATGTGAGCCTCAGGGAGTTTGAAACAAGAAGAGAGATTTAATTCATTGAAAAAGTGTTTCAGGGTCAGCATTTTCAGAAGATACTGCAGTTCACTCAGTATCTCTTAGTATATCTGGTGTGACAGTCCAGCTTGTTGCTTTTTTGTGGCTCTTAGAGAAGGAAATAATTACATCAGGCATCTCATACTCATTTCAAGTAGAAATCCTGTGGTAAATAATCTGAACTTTTTCTCTACCATTCTGCTCTGTCCAATGCTATGAAAAGTTGCTAATGACCAATTACTTCTGTGTGGGCTATCTGTAGAGATGAAATTTATTTTAATGTTAACATTTATATGAAAGAGTGCACAAAGTATTCTGCTGTAGTATACTATCAAATGATACTGAGTGGTTCCACAATTTAAATAACTTTAGCTAGATTGTCTCTGCTTAAATAGATCATGTTTCTTTGCCATTTTACTTCATTGACTGAAAAATCCCACACTAATTTCTGAGCTTCTTGGGAACTAATTAAGTATAAATCTGTTTAACTGCTAGACAAGTTAAAGTAATAATCTGTTGAAAGTAATTGCAGTGGAAAATATTTTAATTTAAAGTTCCAGAAAGCAATACTTACACTTTTAACAGTCAAATATGTGTCCCATTAATGCACATAATCTCAATTTCCATTAGCTGACATTAGTATGAAAATAGAAAGCAAGCATGTAAAGCCAAAATAGAGGAAGAACTCACTAGAAATGGGATATGTACTGCAGAGAATTCAAGTGACAATGCTATAATGTAGGACTCAACTGTCACAGGAGCTATAGCAAGATAAAGCAATAGTCCACTAGGCTGCTATGCTGACAGAAGTTTTTAAGACTACTCTTTACAATGATGCATCCTTTTTGTTAGTGTACTGTTATGCTGTGAAATTGCATAGTGTATTATGTCTGCTTTTCAGCAAAGCAGTGGAAAATAGAATACACGCATAAATCTCTCTCAGATAAAAAATCAAATTACCTGCTTTTATCCATGCACCACACAGTTACCTGAGTGGATGTTAAAACTGTGTGTAATGTTTCTTTAAACACATGTGACAGACTTAAATGACAAAATTGTCTGGGGAAAATTTTAGAAAAAGCTGTAGAATGAAGAAAAGTGCAATAAAGTTTAGGAATAATATATGTAATTTTTTCTAGATGTGCAGAATTCTGAATTATTCTAGGTCTGCAAAGATAGTCAAAGAAAAAAAATTCTTAAAAGTTTGAAATGTTAACATGTGGGATAAAATTTCAACCTCTACTACCCGACTCTATTATCTTTTAGATACAGTGGCTTGGTAGACAGAACAAGATATACTGAGACTTTTGCAAGCATAACTTTGATTATTAACCTCAGGAAACTACAGACTATTACAAAAAATTAACTTAGATGCTTTTGAATTGTTAGAAGCAGATGCTGAGTGACCACACACATCATAAAGGTAAAATTTCATTGTAAGCTACCTGCTTGCAAGAAGCTAAAATTGTGTGGTATAGGAGGGAGAGAGGAAAGCAGGACAGAGAATAGTTCAACTGCAGCTTTCTGCATCTAAGCTCTCTTTGCTTGAAAAAATAAAGCCACTGGGAAATGCATTAAGGAAAAAACTTGTGTCAGCTGAAACAAATTTTAAAGAATGAGCGAAGGAAAGTTTCTAGATGTTGCAAAGTGCTATCATTAAAATTGAGTTCTTTTAACCAGAGAATGAGAGAAAGAGTTACACATAAGTCTATGATATTTTTTGGTGCACAGGGAGAGACCTTTAAGGAACTGTTTTAGGCCTGAAAAAATTATTGCAGTCAGGCTTTGGACAACTTAGAAGTGGTTTTAATGAAACTGCTGACGCTACCTGAGCTATAGTTGAATAAATTGCCTCTGTCCTGGTGTAATGAATAACCTCAGCATCAGGGAGCTTTTCTTTCATACAGAAAAGGGAAAAAAATTCAGATTCCCTATTTTTAAACTTCCTTTCATCTATTCATCTTTCTTTTTCTTTATGTGAGGTATCTGCATACCTTAATGTCCTATTCTTTAGAAGTTGTGCAAAAGTCCTGTAACATTATACCTCCATAGAAGTACCTTGTATAAGACCTGTCTGGTTATCATCTATGCCACCAACAGCTTAAAGTGTTGCTCTCTTTCCAGACTTCCAGCACACAGCCATTATCTCAGGCTCATGTGCCCTGCCTATCTCACATTCACAAAATATATGGGGTTCCAGTGTCATGAGAACAGTCTAAACAAGAGCAAATTGGTCTGTTTTCTTCTTTATTACTTGAACATCATTCTGTAAGGATCTGAAGAGAGCATATCACCTAATGGCTGAATTGAGTTGACTGTTTGTAATATAATTAAGGTTTGCAGAAGAAGCATCAACATTTCTTTCATTTCAGATGAGAGGTTTAGTTTATTCTGGTTTTATAATATGGTCATAAACACCCTTACAGAAGGAAACTATGATAAAGTAATTTCTTTACATTGCCTCTGAGTTTAACTAGGGACTGTCTTTTTAAATAAATGATTACAAAATGCCTTACAGGAGTAATTTAAATGATTAGAATAACAAGGTTATTTTAAAGAAAAATAATAAGTCAGTATAAGTAAAGCCTGCTACAAAAAATTGCAATATCCCCTCCATTTTTGGAACCAATGTGGAAGCACCTATTATGTTAGCAATCAGCAACATTCCAGGCATCCATATCTGTGAATAGTTTCCACTGTCATTGATGAAACTTCAGTTGTGTCTGTGGGAAAATTACTTTTTAAGGGCCAAAATATGATCCTGTAATGCCACTTGAAGTGTTTGTAATGCCTTCCCATCTGTTTTTATGTGTGCTGGATTTGGCTTGGGTAGAGTTAATTTACTTCACAGTAGCTGGTATAGGGTTGTAGTTTTTGGTTGTACTTGTCAGGAAAATTAATCCATGATGTCAGAGGTTTATGTCCAAAAAGGAGACAGAGGAGTCCTTTAACTTTATTTGAATAAAGGGAGAGGCCATGGGACATCTGAAAACAATGTTGATGATACAGGGATGTTTTTGTTATTACTGAGCAGCAGTTGCACAGAGTCAAGTACTTCTCTGCCCCGCACCCCACCCTACCTGCCAGGAGACTGAGGGTGCACAAGGAATTGGGAGAGAGCACAGCTGGAACGCTGACCCGCACTGATCAAAGGGAGGTACCGTGCCACATGGCATCATACTCAACATAAAAAGCTGGGGATGAAGTAGGAAGGGGAGGGAGGAATATTCAGAGTGATGGTGTTTGTCTTCCCAAGATACCATTATGCATGTAGGGCCCTGTTTTTCTGGAGCTGGCTGAACACCTGCCAGCTTATGGGAAGGAATGAATGAATTCCTTTTTTTTGCTTTGCTTGCACATCTTTTGCTTTGCCTCTTAAATTGCCTTTGTCTCAACCCACAATTTTTCCCACTTTTATTCTTCCAACTGTCTCCCCCATTCCACCAGAGGTGAGTGAGTGCATGGCGGGGTTTAACCACAACAATGGGTCTAGCACTAGATGTGGTGTTTAGCAGGCCCTCCTGACACAATAGCTGAAATAATACAATTTACTTCCAAAACATTCTCAATTCAAAGGCTTGCTGTGATGTCTTCTTATCTTACCTACCCAGAGGAAAGTAATGTAAATCAAAGTATGTATAATACATGTAGGCAGATTATTAGCTTAATTAGAGATCAATCAAATGAGTCCCAAAGATAGTTTACAATCTGTCCCAAGAGACATTAGGGATATGGTTTTACGCTGTATTTGAGAGTATCAGAGACTCACAGTTCTTCTTTATGAAATTATGGCTAAAACTGGATATACTCAGTGAATTTATTCCTACAAGATCTCAGCTGTCTAGGATTAAGTTCACATGGGAAGAGTTATCCATTTTTTTCCTCGCTGATGGTTGATTTGGAGGAATACAAAGTGAGAGCAAGTAAGCAAACACCTTCTTTTTCGTTTTGGATATAGGACCTAAGTATGGTTGGAGGGGATTTCTAGGTCCAGTTGAAGAAGACTTACCTCAGTATAGTCTTTGTATCATTGATCTTGTCAAAGGCCTGAACTGAAAAAGCCAAAGGGGTTTTTTCATGACTGTGATTTTAACCTAAAATATATATTTTTGGGGCTATTATGACTGGAACCTGAGCAGCATTGGCACCCTTTATGGTCTTTCACATTCAGCTGATATGGAGTGCTTTGCTTCCATGTTTTTCCCTTTGGGGGTTTTTATTCTGTCTCTGTAATGCAGAGCCCTTCCTGAAGTGTGGCTCTTCACAAAAAAAAAAAAAAAAAAAGAAGGAAAAAAGAAAATAAAAGAAAAAAATTCACATAGACATAATTTAACTTAATTTTATTTAACAAATTGCCAACTTTGTATTTTAGTTCAGTAAGTCTTGCTCATCTCTTTCTAATGTGCTACACTTGTGTGATTGACTAATACGGCTGAACTAAGACAGCAGCAGCAACTTGTGCAATGCCAGATCTCCTTTGCATCATTAGGGACGGTCTATGAAATAAATGTCATTAACTTGTGAGGAAAGGAAGCAAAACTGACAAATCCTCATTGACAAAACTTCCCTTCATTTGTTCATTAGTCTTTATTAAATAGCAAATTTAATATCAACATCCTTGCATAAGAAAAGCCACTGAAGTCTTTCACCGTGTAAATTAATGCTGTTTAAAATTAAACTTGCCTTTGGGTTTAATTTAAAAATTAATATTGTAATGTTTGTATGCTATGTTGTGAAGCCTAAATTAATGCTAGATAATGGAAATAATGAGGCGGCTGCATGCGTGCAGATGCACTGTAGTTCACACAGTGAAGTGTTAATTAAATGTTACCAGTGCTGAGAAATCACAAAATTTATTTCAGCTCTTCTTTTGTCTGCGGCACAGTATGAAAAAACATGGAAGAGTGATGTAACCGCAGAAGCCGGGGGCTTTCCATGCAGATACACTTAGATACACTGGAACAAAATATCAAGTTTCTTGAAGCAAATGTGTAATTCATTTCCATAGCTGACTGCATTAAAGCAAGACAAGCAGTAAATCCAGTGAAATCTCAGACAGGTACCTTTAAGCAACTACTTCCGAAATCCAAAGCACAACATGTTTTTCCTAGTAAGAGAGTATGCCTGCTGAAGGAGTTGTGCCTTCTTGATATCAAGTTCTTGCTATTCAATTCTCTAAGTTTTGCAGTATTATCTTGTTTCTGTGAGAGTACACGAAAAAAATGAGGTCTAGTAATACTTCAAAAGTCAAGATTTACATCAATTTGAAATGATCTGTTATGGTTCTAATTTGACATTTATAAATTCAGCATTTTACAGACATGTATTAACTAACTCACTTCATGTTTTATTTCAAAAATAGGTACCAGTATGAAATAAACAGGAAAAACCCTCACCATTATTTCAAAAGTGACAAAATGCATTATCATCCATTTAAATTCTTTCCTTGAGGATATTTCCTTGAAAGCATCATTTTTTTTTTCTTTCTTATACTCATGATTGGTAAGAGAAACGTTCCCTGCTCTAGGTTAGTGTCTCTCTGCTGGGAAATATGGGTTGAAAGTGGCTGAGTAGGGAACACCTCAGTTACAGGAATCTAGGAAAAAATGTAAACAAGAACCAAAGAAATGTTCTACTTGATTTCAGAATGATTAAAAATGCAAAAACTGTATTAACGTAAAAAAGGTGTCAGCATAATTTTTTATCAGGATGGTATCTTCTTCACAAGTGCAGATGAGTTTTCAGCCAGCCTTTTCATATGGAAACAATTCTCTTCCCCTGGAATTAGACCTGTGTGCACAAGAAAATCTGCCCTTCTGGAATATGTGTGTGCAATATGATTTGGAGTCACCATCTATGCTATTTCTTTAACAGACTGTCTGGAGCTTCTGAAGAAATGAGTAGCTCACACCTTCTAACCACGGAGACAGAAGTGTGTGCTGTGATGCTCAATAGTCTTTGCCTAATGAGTCTCTGTCTAGTCTTTGTCTAATTGACTAGTATAAACAGAAAGGAATTGGATGCTGCATTGAAAATGTACATAAAATACCTGCCTTTCTACTGAAACCTCCCTGCGACCACAAGTATTTGGAGGAAAAAGTGTTTTTCTTCCAAAAGGCTTTGAAACTTGAGTAGAAGAGGAGCCACCTACAAGTTCCAGAACTTCAATATTGGCATTTCACAATTAGGTTTGCCAACATTACCCAAATCTATTTTTAGGATCCAACTCTAGAGAGTATTAGTGTTTCCAAAAGTAAAAACACTAGCCTGATCACAATGCTGTGCTGGGAAAGAAGCAGACAAACAGCATTCTTTCTCCCATATTTCGATTTTCATGTGAAGACAACTCCTCTCCACAGAACTAAGAAAATTAATGAGACAAAGGTCTTCTCTAATCTGGTTGATGATAGTATGGGAAGTCTGAAATGGTCTTAGTAATGAGCACATCATAGACACACCCGAAGATGGTGATTCAGCAAAATTGTGCATGAATGGAGCAGAGAAATACCAGGCTATGTAAAGTGATGAAGATGTGTACCTTATCCCCCATTTTTACTGAGTTGGAAGCTGAGAGGATGTCTGGGGGTTACTCTTTTGATTGTGCTCTTGAAATTATTTGCATAAAATAATGATAAGCTTTGAATGATCACGAAATGACTTATACAGAGAAGAGGGTCCAGAAAGAGCTCTGTACATCTACAGAAATCTGCTTTGATAAAAGTTGCAAATGAAAATACTTGAACATTAACTTTATTTGTAAGCCCAGTAACACAAGTGAACATAAACCCAAGAAAGTTATTATTCTGTACACAATCAAGAAATCAAATCAGCAAATGCATAGTTTATAGCTTTGTGTATGGGATATTACTATTTACAGAAGTGTATGCTAGACAGTGGTTCCTCAGAGTGTTTCATGTTTTGAGAAGAAATCTGGAAAACAGTGAGCTAATTAACAAAATGAACCATAAAACTCTATGCAACTGTGTCCCTTAGTAGCAGGAAGGAATTAAAACGTGAGAACAAAATGCGTTTCTCTTAGTCTTAACGTGACAAGAGAAAATGTCATTTTCTCAGCCACATATAAATCTGGCTTCCCTCTCTGTCCTTTCCAGAATGAAGATATTTCTGATTTATGTTAAACCAGAATAGAGTGCTCTGTCTTGTGGAAAAATTGGACAGGAAATGTTTAAAATCTCCTCATTTAATTCCTTGTGCCAGCTTATCTCTCGAAGGTGTTTCCATTTACATTCTTGAGAGAGTGCAGTGTCCAGAGACCTAGAAGCACTCCCATCAAGGTGAATGTATCCCATCAGGGATAGAGTCCTATGTGAAACAGTTGACTGATCCACAGTCTCTCATGAGAATTGCATTTCACTTCTTTAAGGTTGTTCTTTTTATTCCTTTTTATTTTTTGATCCCAAACTAATGTTCTCTTCTATTTTCTTCTTCATGCCTCTTCATATCAAATATCTTTTGTCACTTAATGGACCTGGTCCTGACGCACAATGCGAGCAATCCACTTTTGGAAAAAACATTTACTAGAGCTTATGCAATGCAGCTGTATTGCTTTTGAACAAACTTGCCTGAGTCAGTAGGAGGTGAGGTATTACAAAGTGTTAGCAAAGTGCTGCCTGGTAAGTGGTCAGCATTAGCCTCCCTGAGCTCTATTTTCCTACAGGTAGTTTCAGGGTTACTCAGGTACAACTACAAGAACAGGAGTCATCAAACCACGGCCTCCAACAAAGCTTTTTTATGCTGCTTTGACACCACTGGATTGCCATACTGTAGTTATAACTGTAATTTACACCTGCTTCACACATTTTTGTGCTGCTGGTGTTCTGAGAAACCTTGGTATGAATAAGGATCAGTGAGAATTAGATTCCACTTCTGAAATTATTTCTTTCCTGCCTAGCCTCCCCCTGGTTAGCCCTCATCTTTCTCTTTGGCTGACCTTCTTCAAAGAAGGCATGTGACCATCGCACTGCTCAGCACCTAGGAGACATTTTATGTGATGGATTTGTTTCTGAAAAGCTTGCAATCAACATATAAGCAATTAGAGGCCACTTTATTTCCTGGCAGTGTTAAGGGCCCCTGCTGTTTGGTTTAGTACTGGCAGATGCAAATAGGGCTTTGAAAGGATCACTGTAAGTCATTCAGACTGATGTAGTCCTTTCATTCCTCACAATGCAGTCAAATCCACATGAAAATCTGTCTCACATGATATCGGTAGTCAGCCAAAGCTCTGTCCTTGGATTTCTTCATTTATGGTAGAAATCACACACTATTTAACAGAAAGAAAAAGAAAAGAAAATGCAAAGCAGTATCCTTGGAGCCCAAGTGACAGGAGAGTTGTGTTAACATGATGCAGGAGTTTTAATTATTCTGAGCTTGCACCTTTAGAGCTAGCCATTTCTCAGCCTAATTAACCTGTCCTATTGTACAGTCCATGTAAGGCAAAAGGCAATTAACATTTTTATAATAAATAAACAATTAAGAAATGTTTTGATTTCTGGTTACAGTTTTTGTTATTCAAACGGCACTGTAGTTTCTGTCTAGGAGGAATTTGCTTTTTTAAACCCTTCCCATTTCATTACCAGGTGTCTCTTGCCTCTCTTACACCCAGGAGTGCATCATAGATAAGAATGAAACTACAAAAAGGTGCCATTGCACTGATGCAAAAAGAAAATAACAAAAATCACAGGCAACCATAATCCTTTAAAAACTCATGTCACAAAGTATTGTTTAATTATATCAAATCTGTATAGAAATTGTAAGAGTGTTTTCTAGTTCTATTCTGGAATTTGTTGTAACTGAGAACAAAATCTGGCCCAGATTTGCAAGATAAGTTTACCCCATGCCTTTATTAGCTAATATTTGTTAGATCTCTGAAGCACTGCTGTTCTAGACTATTGAGATACCTTCTCATTAATTTTTCCGACAGCACTAACTAAGTTTTATATCCTTCTATTCCCTAGCGAATTTTGTTATGTATAGGTACAAGTTTTCTGGGCAAGGAGTAGAATTCTTTACCAGTGATGGTCTTGGGTAATTTTTTATGGGTCTGATAATGACCATCACTTTGATTAGCACCATAATTCCTTAATAGATAATGATAAAATAATTCTAATTTATAAGTCCCATAGGTTATCATTATTACACGAGAATGTCATAGTAGAATGTGCCTCATGGAATCATTCAGGCTGTTAATGGAACTAGTTAATCATATCTATTAATGTCATTTGCTTGTTAATGACTAGTTTATAATCAGTGAGTGACATCTCTTCAGGAAGTTTATGGTACTAGTTTCATAATGAGGTCCCAGTAGGTAAGTTCCTATGCAAGTAGAACCACTGAGGTCAATTATGTCCCTCACAGGCAGGAGGGTTACTGCATTATATTATTGCACATCATGGTAGCATTACACTACAAACGCATAGATGAAATAAAAGGAAGGAAAGATTTTAAGATTCACAGATATTAAAAATGTGCAACTTTCCAAGGATAAAATTGGCTTAGAACTAGCTTTAGGTATATGATTCCATTATACATGTAACAACCAAAGAGAAAGTAAGTAAGAAAGTAAGTGCCTTGTAATTATTGCAGTATATCCAAGCAGATGTACTATATTTCAGCTTCTAGTATTCTTTGGTTATGAAATTGAAATCACAAGTGCCTGTAATATCAAGTCATAGTTACCCAATCATAAATAAATAAACCTTCACAAATCTTGTAAATTCTGTAATTGTCTATTAAAAGCAGTCTGTATATTAAAATTCACTACTCACTCAAATAATAAATGCAGTTTCCACTATTTTGTTGTTATATTTATTCAGCATGAAAAATTCAAGGATTTTGCCAGAAAAAAATCAGGGCACAAAAAGACGTTCATTCAGGTAAAAAATGGCCTAGGTGTAAATAATCAGTGTGAAGAAAAAAGCAAAAGTTGTCAGTGGATGACACATGCTTCCTAGTTTAATATCAACTTAAAAAAAAAGGCCTTACAGTTTCCCATTGACAAAATGTACAGGTACACTGTCAATAAAATAAAATAAGTGAACGTCTTAGCATATCTGTCCCCCAGAGAAAATCTTATTTCTTTTTGCAGAAGTTATATGATATGAGAATAGTCTGAGCAATAAAATGGCAAAACTCCCAGTGGACAGATGATATTTTCTGTGAGAAGCTGCCAGTGTAAATCATACGCATTACAGATTGCTGTGTGTTTGTGTTTATTCTCCATGAGCCATATACATCCTGGAAAAGGCTTGTATTTTCAATTTAAATTGTCAATGTGTGAATTTCAGCTCATGCAAATATGAAAACGTACATCATAACCATTATTCAAATCCCTATTAACATAGTAGTTTTCATTGCTTCCTAAGTGCTTTCCCACACTTCTTTGTAAGTAAGAAAACAATAAGAATGGTACCCACCTGTTCTTGTATGATTTTTACTTCAAGACCATTTTAATTCACTCACTCTTTCTGACAAAAAGAATAGAGTACATTCACAAACATCTGAAAATTCCCTATAGGCTACATATTCTGGATCTGAAGTCCATTTTGTAAAAAGGAGCATTTGTGGGAAAGCAGATGGAAACAGGGCAGTACCTCTAGGCTCTGCAGCAATTCAGCAGGTGCCACACAATAGTATGTTCGTGAGAATAACAAAGTCATGTTCAGCAGGTTGAGGAAGTAGTCTACAACAAACGCCAATGATATTTGATCCAGTAGATAACAGGCTATTGGACCTTAGATAACAAAATAATTCATTCGCAAAACGAAGACTGCAACTACATAGCAGGACTGAGAAATTTGAAGATTGGTATGTCTGAAATTTTTCCTCTGTTTAGTAAATTTAGTTCTAAAGATGGTCTGGTTTATCCCTAACTCTGAAACAGAAATAAACAAGATTTAAAAACAAAGTAACCCATATCCTGTCATACATAACAGTAAGTACCATGCTGTGAGCGCACAAATACAGAGTTCAGTTTGTCCAGTGATATTGTTTTCTTTTGTTTCTGACTGATCCTGTGAGTAAGAAATTATGAAATGGTATTCCATCTGGTTAAGCAGTTACTCTCTATCTTCTTTCCCTTTATTGTCAGATATTTCAGCCCTAAGCCACTTTATCAGTATCCAAAACAAAGAATAAAGAATGGTTTAGCAACTGATAAATTAGTTTGTCTTAGAGAATTCCGACTCCATGCTACAAGTCTTCTGTAATTTTCTACCTGTCTTCTTGTGCTGTGAAACACTGACAGGCTTGGGGCCATGGCCAGTTCCTCTGGGGTCCTTGTTCCAGCACTAGATCACACTCTCAGTGATGAACCTTTTTCTAATATGCAGTTACCCAGTTCAAAACGTAGGTGACCAGCTGACTTGGAGATTTGACTTCCAACTGACTTTTGCACGTGCTACTTTACCTTTCACTTGATCAACACAATGCTTGTTGCCATAAGTGGGTCTTGGTTCAAAATCTATTTTACCTCAGTAAAAAAGCTCCAGTTGCTTTGAATTACTTTTTTCCCAAACTGAAGCCCAGGAAGACACTTGGGCACATGCATTGTTCATGGGATTATTCCCATCAAAGTCAAATGGAAAATAAAGGTGAAGTCATGTTTTTGTACTGAACTGGAGCGTAGATATACCAATAGGCATTTTCCTAAACCAGTAATTTGTTATTGAGGGAACTGGAAATTAACTTAATTTCACAGAATATCTGCTACATTATTGTGAAAACAGGTTTCTCCTAGTTTTTAAAAAAGCTCCCAAAAATAAATCCAAGGATTTTGATATTAGCTGTCTCATGTTGTAAGACTACCTCAGGGCTGTGGGACTCCTCTGTTTAACAGGTGCATAATTGAAAGCAGAGCTGGCCTTTTATCTTAAATCATCTGTGAGTTAGTGTCAAATAAGAGAGCTTTTTAAAATCTACATGCTCAGGATTTACTGTACCACGATGTGTTTACGCTGACCTTGGAAATCCAACATGTTGGGAACAATCATCAGCTGGGTTATGGGTTTTTCTGAGGGTCTTTTCCTCTCTTTAACCGTGGGCCTGGCATATAGCAGCAATCAAAAGAGGAGATATTGAAGTTTACATTATTTATTAACTTTCTGTTATATGTATTTGGATTGTCCACATTCCTATGGCTTATCCTACTTTCTTTGAAATCAATAGATTAGTTTGCTTGTCTACTGGAATTTGATTTACAGATGATACCAGATTTATTTTGAGTGACAGTATGAGGAGCAGTTTTATTGTTAACCCTTAATTAATTTCTCAAGAACTTCTTATCACTCAGCCCCTTTGAGCACAAACTGCATATTAGACTATTTGCATTTTATCCCAGCCCTGTTCAGACAACGTTATGCAATTTCAGGATTTTTGCTCCCAGCTAAGGGTAGTTTGTTCTAAAAAGACACAATGGTCCCCATCAAATACATACCTTCTGTAGGAGAAGTGTGATCATGAAAAAGAGCATTAAGGATGTTAAAATATCTGGTATTTTAAATTTCTCCATTAAATATATTAGTTAAAATTAAACTATTAGTACTTTTCCAGAGAAAATTCATGTGTACAGATTGATACTTACTAAAGATAATGGGGAATTGGAATGAGTCAGACAATGGATACATCAGATAATTAGGTATCTAAAAGATGTGAGAAGGTTGCTGTCAGGATTTTCCAGGTGGCTTTTGACAGAAGGAGCTTGGAATCAGGAGGATTCATGAGTATCTTCCACGTTCAGATCTAATTCTACTCTAGAGCTAGTGTAAATATAGTGCACCCAAAGTCCAGATGCAGAGAAACTGGAAAGAAATTCCAAGAGTCTAGAGTTATCAGGTGCAAAGTCTTTGGGAAAGTAACAATTTTTCGATCTAGCTGGTGTTAGAAATAGTTTGTCAGTGTGGAGTAGTGCAGGACTTAGGAAAGTGACCAGCTCTAAACTTGCATTACCCTTAAGTTACTCCGTTATTTCTGCATCCAGACCATGGACATGATCCTTGCGCAGCCTGACTGAATCTTTGACAGATGGTGAAGAGCTGTTTCTGTTCACTTTCTGTTCACTTTCAAACTGTTTTGTACTTCAGCTTGACTTTTGAATATTTGATTTCTTAAGCTGAGAAAGCACAGTCTAATTTATCCATTTTTTAAAGCTTTTTAAGATCTTTATCAACAAAGCCTATTTGGGAGTATGAAATATGCAATAAATGAAAATGCAGTAAATATGGTATATTATTTTATCTCAGGTTTTAATAATTCCTAATTTATATAGTTGAGATTTTCAAAAGAACTGTGATGAGGTATGACCTTCAATTAATTTGAAATGCCAACTTACTTACACTGTCCTGGAAATCCTGCTCCTAACATCTCCTAGTAGAGAAATTGATTAGGTTCCCAATGCATTCTAAGCTTTTTACTGAACTCTCTTCCTGATCTATATTTTTGTAGTATATTACTCTGTCCCTCTCTTCATTTAAGTCAGGGCCTAGTGCTTTTTTCAAGAAATTTTCTTAGTTACAGAGGGGAAACCAGATTCTGAAAGCATTTAGTCTAGAAGCAATTTTCCAGGTGTACTTCTAGAACATATTTCATCCCAGACAGGTTAAAACAGGTAAAATCGAATTGTAGATGAAAATCTGGATCTGGACACACTGCAGACTTTGAAATTACACAGGAAGTGTAATTGAGACTCATCTCAGAATGATGAGAAGTTTCGTAACAATCTTAACAAAGCCCATCAACTAAAAGCAGTGCTTTATTGTTTTGCATTTTGATTAGTGATGCCATTCAATGAAAAAGGCTAAAGACAAATTTTGAAAAGGGTTTTGCCCTCACAATGTAAATTTTCAGAATGTGATGCATTTCACTGGCAGCTACAGAAGAATCCTTAAAGCTGGCAATGCATTTGCATTTCTCTCTTGAGTCATGCTCACAGGTGGTCTCAGATGCTGCACTGCTTAGCTAATTGTCTTGGAGATCTCACAATCTAATCCTCCACGTCTGCCTGAAGCAGACTGAGGAATCTAGCTCTCACATGTGCTGGGCTCTCCAGCAGCCTATGAAGTGAAAACAGTCTCTTACTGCTGAACTGAATATAGCTCCCCTCCATCCCCCAGTACTTTGTGTAGAGACTTGTTTTGGCTCCAGTCAAGTGTAGGACATTCGATTGTTTCATTCTTAAACCTGAAGGATTTGATAGACAGTGTCTTGGAAACTTCATCTGACCCAGAACTGCCATGCCAAGTTTGGCCACTACTTAACAGCAGTAAGGCTTGAAAGAATTGCCAGACTAGTCTCAATACAATCTCAGAACAACCTCAATGCAAAAGCTTATATATTAATTACAAACCTGCCTTTTCTACCTCTCTGAGATGAGATGAAGTGTCTCCAAAGCTCTGTCTGAAGGACTGACTGCACTGCTAGAAGTTATTAAATTACCATGGACAGATTAGTTGGCTTTATTAAATGGTATATGCTCAGCAGATGCATTTATGCAGGCTGCAGAACAGAACTCAATTTTAACTAGCAAGATATCAGATAACTTGGAGGAAAAATCAATGTCATACCTAGCTTCCTCTTCTCACTACTCCAGAGCTGAAGATGTCCCAGGTCATTTGGATTTCCTTAACCTAAATCCATGAATTATGAGATTATTGTAGGTTACCCACCTAAGAAATATGTCACACCACTGCTGCATGACTGAAAGGTGGGAGTACAATGGCATCCATGGTGTCTTCCCACATTCCCAGGTTATCCCTTCCTTCTGAATGTGGGCTGGATGAAATGGCCAGTTTTCCCAGATTTTCTTATGTGGAATGAGATCTTAAATCCTCACTAGCATTTAGATCATATGGCATATGAAGAATTGTAAACTACATGGTAAAATTGCATTATTCTCCCTATAGGAAATGGATTATTTAATAGGACTAAAAACTAAACTGAGTTTGTACAGGGCATTGAAAAGTTGCTTGTAATTTTTGCCATCAGAGTCACCATATAGTGTTATTAGGATCACTTCTCTCCTTTATCTCTCTTTGTAGCTCAGTGGTGTAGAATCTATGTTTTTAGCAGATGTCATGCCTTGGAGCTTGATTGTCGTTGTTTTTCAAGGATTTAGAACTGGGAACTTAGTTACCAAAACAAAGTGATTATTTTTTTACCAAGTTAGTGGAAAATTAGCCCTATTTGTTGCTGAAAACATTCATAGAAGGCAGTGTATATGAACTGAAGGGTATGGATATAGTTGTCATCAAACAAATGATATAGGTTTATTTAGTATACAAAACTAGAGTAAAAGTCAGTTCTAAATAAATTATTTGATTTGAAAAATAGTTCAGTGACTTGTTCAGTCACAGCATGGTGATGTTTTGGTGATATATTCAGTTGATGTACTATGGCAGGGTTTTTTTTAATATGTCACAGTTCTGCCTGAATTCTCTTGTAAGAGAATTGTAACGTAATGAGCACACAAAATTTCCCCCAGTGAAATGGCAGCAAGGAAGAAAGAATTTTCTTTCTCTTGTTAATGATATTTGTTTGATTTATATTAAAAATGTTTTTTCTTTCTGACCCTGAAGAGTAAAAGTAAACAGCTAAAGACATGAAGGTCTTTTTCCCTTCTCTAATTTGCACATAACTATATCCCCATTTATGAATTGTTAATAGACAGAAAAAGACAATGAATTATGAAGACCTAGGAAACTGGGGGGGCTCATAAGAAAGAAAAAATAGTTAACTGCAGTTGGTTGGACATTGTTAAGACAAGGTAATACATATGGTCTAGGAATCTTGGGGGATAGAGTATGAATTTTATGAATAAGGAATTGTAATGCCTTATAATTCACATAAGGACATTAATCTCTGCATGTAGAATTTGCTTCAGAAAGATAAAAAATCATCCTTTAAATTCCAAAAAAATAAAATGACACCCTAAAGTTTTAAGGCATAGCACTAGCTAGAAAATGCAGAGGCAGGCATTCTAATAATTAATCAATTAAAATATGCTACCTGTAAATCTGATGAAAAAGAAGTTTTACCTCTTATTTAAAATCTTCAGGCATGGTTTTTGAATTTTATTTTATGCCAGGAATACACTTTTCAGAAACAATCAGTCTAATTGGAGAAGAAGAGCAAATGCTTTAAATTCTAAAAAATGAAAACCACTGTCATTTGAGTAAGGAAATTAGGTCATAATGAATATAGACTGACAGAACAAGAAAATATTTTTTGAAAAAAGTGAAGTCAACTCCAGAAAAGTTTTTAAATGCATATCTGACTGCACTTCTTAAATATGATGTAATTTAACAAATTCATGGCTAGATTTTATGAACCCCTGCATACAATTTGCAATAAATACAGAGTGCTGGACTCTGGATAGATCATATACAGCAAATACCACAAGCAATAGTATCTGATAAAGATGCCAAGATCAAAATGCCTCTGGTGATTATAAAGAGCAGCTCAGAGGGATGACAACAAGGTACATGAAAACCTGAGTTTAAATCTTATTGAGGACACTGCCATGGTGTTTTCTTCCTGTCCCTAATATTAAAAAGAAAGAAAACTCTTGCAAGGCAGTAGGAATTTAAACTTTTTTTATTAGAAGCTTTTAGAGTAACTGTAGCCTGTGCAGTGAGTAACCACCGTAGATACAACATGGAACCAGTTACTGAACTTTGGGTATGGAACTGAGAAGAGATATGGCTAATTGAAATTACTCATGATGCAAATTTGAAAATATTCTGTGTGTCTTTACACAAAAAAAAGCCTAGGTTAAGCATTAAAACATCAGGAAAAGTCAGCAGACAATAGTCAAAATAAAATCACATTTGAGAATGACATGTAAAATAAGGAGCAGGAGGAGGACCAAATGAGTACACAACTCTCTATAAACCAGAGTGAAAAGAAAAAGCTGCATAAACGGAATAACTTGATTTGGGTGACAATATCAGTTTAACTAACATTCCACACGATTGGTAGATTAAAAATAATATGTGGGACATTGTGATTCCATTTGATTTTACATAACAATGTCAAGAGCCAGGAAAGACGTGATGTTGAATCACTTTTTTACATTGTATCATCTGTATAGACTGTTAGTCTATCTCCTATATCTTTTTCTTGCAGGATAGCATGCCCAGTGTAATCACTTTTGCTTCATGAAAACATTAATCATTAAACTGGGAAGAGTAGGTCCTCAGCAAGTAGAAAGGAATTTAGTGGCAAGAAAATTGTGGCAGAAAGTGTCAATACACTAGCTAACACTCTAGCCCATGACAAAATGAACAGAAAAAATTTAGAACAAAGGAACTTATCAGAAGCCATGACCAGCAGCTGTTGTTTTGCAGCTAGAACTAATACGCTGATACATAAACTTTAAATAATTATGAGGCACACAAAAAAATTCTCATGTAAGTAGTTTAAAACAATGCACTCTTAAATGGAGAGCAATTAAAATATATGCCTGAAGGAATATGGAATTTCTGTATTGTAGAAAATTCTATTATTTATAGTTTCACTCTGATCTGGCATTAAAATAGAACAATTTCTACTAATGAATTATTTGGGGGAAAATATCTTTTAAGTAATCATATGTTACATTTTTATGCAAATTAAAATTTCATCACTGATTTTGCTTTTATTATTAATATCTGTTATAAATTTTGAAACAGCCTTTCAACAGAAATGGAACAATATTATTTTATGATGTTTGGAACTCCTGATTTTATACTGGTGTCTAGGGGTGACTTTATGGTGAGTATCCCCTATCAAAATGCTCAACTGGTCTGATTTTCTTAACAAAAATATGTCAAAATGGACAGTTTACTGCAAAGAGGTTATTATGTGAACATACACGTTTCTATCTTGGAAGAATAATCTCTAATAAGCGGCATTCACTTCTCCTCCTGTGATTTATTGTGAATAGATGGAAGATTTTCATATCTGTCATGGTGATTTTATACTTGTTTTCCTTAAAAAATTTTTATTAGGTAGAAATCTGTCATATTTTGGGAAAATAATCTTGACTGAATAATAGAAGTGAAGATACTGCAAAACAAACCTGAGTTTGGTGTTTCCCCTGTCTTTGCCTAAAGAATGGAAAATAATTACTTGGAAAATTTATCTTACTCTTTCTCACTCATAAACACACACACAGTGTAGGCAAAGCAACTTCTTTGTTTTATAGCTGGAAGACACAAACAACGGAAGCAATACTTAGGTGATTAAATAAGAGAAATATTCCGAATTCAATTAATTTGTATTTGAACTGTCTAAATGTTCAGAATTAATCTCTCATTTAAGTGAACAGTAAAATGCAACAATGTAAGAGTAGATTATTTCTTGCCATTTTATTGTTCTTGATGCAAAGCCATTATGAACACATTGTGAAAACATTAAACTGAAAGCCAACTCCAGCACCTCTGTCCAAGAGAGAAAGGTATTTCATTGACGTTCATACAGAACACAGAGCAATAACATACATTAATTGCCAATCAGATTAAGAGTTGTATGGATGAATTTCCAAGTCCATGCCTACACTAGCAAGTGGGGTAACATAGCAGGAGCTGGTCTAGAAACTGAAAGAGCTGGTGTGGAGACCCACTCATCCAGTTGCCTATGATTTTCTGGATTTTGCACTGGCTCTCTTCCTGGTCACCAGGACTAAAGGCCCACTTGCTGTTCAGACTCATTGTGTACATCCTGGGGAGAAGTTTTGGTTCAGCTCTATCTGCTCCGACACTCCGGGAATGCTCCACGACGCACAGCAAATTGCCGTATGTGGGGAGAATAACATCAAAAGCACAAGCCCAATACAGATTAAAAAATGAATGCTGTTCCTTATGGGCACGCCAAGATTGCAATGAGATCCTGTTTTACTGAGTGACCATGAAATCTTCTTACTGCTATCCTCCATCAAATCATCCTTTAGCTCAAGATTAGCTTTGAATTCATTGTTAATAGGCACTGTTTGTACTGAGGTAATTTCAAGTAGTCACAAACAAAAAATCCTTCTATAATTTTCTGACTACCAAGCAGAGAAGATGGTCACTGCTCTGAACTGTTAAAATTTATCACTAGTTTGGGTTTCAGCTTTTCTTGTTGAGTTTGATTTATGTTTTCATTATATGACAGATGTAAATGTTTTTTTTAAATTTGGTTTGGTTTGGTTTGGTTTGGTTTGGTTTGGTTTGGTTTGGTTTGAGAAAGGGACTTTCTTATGCATCCATCACTTCTTAAAAACACCTTTTTGGTTTGAAGCAGCTCTTTTAAAATGGTGATTTCTTCAGTTTCTTAAAGGAACATTTTTTTATCACATGAAACAAAATTAAATTAGTTTGAACAATAAAAAAGCTAAAAATTATAATTTTTTTCTTTTTGGCCTGTTTCTCAAGAATGGTAACAAGCCAAAACCAGAAGACTATCAAAATCTTGAAGTTTATCTTTAACAGCTTTTGAACCCTGATTTCACAGAATTTAGGACATTTATTTGGGTATTCCAGTGAAGAAGCTTAATTTATAAAACAAACAAAGAAGGGATACAGTGTGAGGCACAAGCCAAAGGAAATACCTTATCTCATTTTTTAAAAACAGTTTCATAATTTGTGAAAAAAACCTCAGGGTTGTCCTCTGAGTTGTAAGTACACTGATATTTAGGCTTTACTTAATCCCAGTCATTCTTAGCAGTCAGGTCACATTTGTTTTCAGACACCTTAAGATCAAATCTAAATCTTATCTAAATGCACTTCTCCTTTTGTTTTTTTTTATTTTTGGGGTTTTTTTTTATGTCCGACTTCTATCATGTCTTCTCAATGTGATTCCAGTCCAGACTTTCAGTTTCTTAATAGATCTGCATTTCATTTTGTGTAGGGTAGAACTATAGCTACAGGGTCTCTTAAAGCTATGTTAAACCACAGTCAGTGGTTAAATCCCTGAAGTTTGGCAGCTTAACTTGTGTCATCACAATTATTCTGTTTTAATGCAGTTTCATCTGTGTGTATGTGCGTGTGTGTGTGTGTTAATGTGCATGTGTGTGTACATGTTTGTATGAGCTAATTATAAGGCACAGCTAATTATAAGGCTGAGCTTTAGAAACAGTGTTTACATTTGTCTGTTACATTATTTAAATTATTATCTGCTCTCAGAATTACCAGTGTCACTGGAAGAGACACAGAAGATTGTCTCTCCTTACCTCCCTCCCACTACTGCGCACTATGTTTCCTAATACAAGCTGATTTCCAAATGAGTGATATTTCACTGTGACTATATGAAATTTAGGACTCTTCTCACATAGCTTATTTCTGTATTAATTATATTTAACTATTATCTGTGGTGTTTTCACCCTATGCCCTGCTTTTTTTGACTCCTTTTTCTTTCCCCAACGTAGATGAGACTCTCTCTACTCCCGCACGTGTACCCTCTGTTTGGGACTCTGCATTTGGCTACCAGCATTTTATTGTAGCCTGGTGATAAACCAGGTGTCATGGTCTCATTTTGTGTTCCTGGGGCTGAGCCACCTGCTTGGACTGCTGTCTCACGAGGACCTCCACAGTATAATCACCTTTGTTTGTATTGTTTGTGACTTTGCCAACAATTCATGCCTAAGGCTTTTAGTGTGTCTGTAACAAAATGACTCCCAAATATCTAAGTATGGAAAGGTAGATGTGTAAGCAGTTAAAATACAGCTAAGTGATAGAGACAGACAAACTTTTGATGAGTGGTATGTAAGGAAACTATTCCTCTCTCATGCTAAGTTAAACTTTACATTTTCTGGTCATTTTTCTTTCAATAATTTCAAAAAATTCCTTTTTAATAACCTGTATTTCTACAATTAGAATAAAGTTTCAAGTAGAAGAAACCAAAGCAAATATTCATTACTTAGAAAATGTTGAAAGGAACTGGTCTTAAAATTTCAGAACCTTAAAAAACATTCCTTACCAACAATTACATTCCTCAAAGTCAGCCATTCCTTGCAAAAAGATTTGCAAAAGTCTCTGTTTTGGTTCATTTGCTTTTGTCAGCTTACACAATTCTTTAAAACAGTCCTGACCAGCTCAGAAGTACAATTGCTTTTCTTTGTTTTTAATGTTACATTTCCCACCAAATTTTATAATAGTTCTGCAGTTTTATGGCTTCTCATAGCCTTTTTTTTTTTTTTTAGTTTGCAAGCAGTTCAATATACTGAAAAGTGAAGATGTTATATGCATTGTAGTGTTTCTAAAGTATGTGGTATTTACTGTCCAGAGCCTTTAGAAACAGTTGTGCAAAGAGTAAAGTCAATGATCCAAAAGCTCATTGAAATCAATGGGAGACTTTCCATTAAATTCAATGGGCTTTCATCCAAGCTGTTTGTAATTATAGGCTGACATTTTGAAAGCTGCCTAAGGGATCTGGAAGCCTAACACTCATTAAAATTAACTGGGCATCTAGCTTTACTAGGGTGCTTTGGAAGTCACTACTACAATGTATATAGATGAGTGACCTGTTTATGACAGTCAGTTACATTGCAACTCCATGAATCTATAAGCATGTGTCTGATCTTCCATATCAAAGAAATGTTTTTCAGATTTTATTGCTTGATAAAGGCCATTTTCCTGCAGAATAGTATTCTTTAATTTAAAAAGAGAGATGAATATACAAAAAAAAAATTATCATAGAATTGAGCAAAACTGATTTATACAATGGCTTTTTTACCAACTTAAAAATTTTTAGTTTATTTTTTTAAGAAATTTTCTTAAATATCTGGAATTTTTTTGCAATGTGAACTAGATCCCTATAGTGAACAAACAATTGAGTCCATAGATTACCTGATAAGTTATCATGTCTCTTTCTGCAGCAAGGAGTCTGTGATATCCTTGCTTATATCTATATCTGCATCTTTATCTACATCTATTGTGGATGCTGAAACCTGGGTTGTAGAAAGATTTTCCAGCTTTCTGCCTCTGTCTGTGAGAAAGTTTTTGCTTTCTCACAGACACTGGCTGAAAACAGTTAGAAGTTTCTGTAAACTAATCCCTTTATCTTGCAGGTGCAAGATTGTTATGCAGTATTGTTGTGATACTGACCAGAGAAATATTTTGAAATGGGTGTTTTAAGATCTAACCAATCATTCTAAGGAGGTGGGTGGTCAGAGACCAATGGCCTTGTGCCATTCAAGTGAACTAAAATATAAAAACCAGCTTGTAAATTAATAAAAAATTCTTTTTCTCCTTGGACTGGAATCTGTGTTGTTTCTCGCCGTTCCTGGTACAACAGCGACAATCTATCTATATAATATTTAAGCATCCCAAAACCATTCAGCCAGTAATCCTTAATTTGAAAAAGTTGCTTGAACTGTGACTGAAAAATTATGTATATACTCTAGCATTTCCAATGGATGCTGAGCTATATTAAAACAATATATGTATATCAGGTGAGATATTTCAGCTACAGTTGCTTATACACTCTATTTAACATCTGATCAAATTTTTGATCTATGTTGATTTGTTCTAAATGTCACTTGTTACAGTAGCATGTGGTTTCATTGTAATACTTTCAAGCTAACCTTTGATTTTAATCTGACCAGTAGTTTCATTCATATGTTTATAGCAAAAAAAAGAGATGTCTGCTAACTGTAAGTATTTTTAAGGGATTAGAAATATTAAAAGTCTTTGGGAGCTAGATATAAAAAATTTTAAAATTTGGAAACAAAAGGACAATATTATCATTCGTAGGGGTTCTGAATTATGAGACAGATCAAAATAAATGTAACACCTGTTTAGATAAAATATTTATGTGCACTTGATATGTAGTTCAATAGTAAGCTTGATTTCATTTAAATTAGTCATAATCATAACATTATCTCCCAAAATGAATTATTATGGATTATGACTTTATAATGACAGTATTGTTGCTATGAAATCATCACACAGTGAACAGAAGTGTATCAAGAATAATATTTCTAGGAACAAGAAAACATACAAAGTGGTCAGATGCAAGCAGATCCATTATTTGAACTCATCTCAAGTAATATTAAATAGAAACCATTTAAAATTTATGTTTGGGGTAAAATTAAAGGGTGTGAATAAACAGCTGGTCAGTTGAAACCAGTCAGCTGGCTCCTGGAACTATGAAGTTTCTTCGGGTGCAATTGCGTTCCAGTTTCAAGCAAACAGCAGCCTCCTGCTTCACTCCTGGTGGGAGACTTTGCATACTGCCAAATGAATGGTGATAAAATCAGATTCCAAGAGTATGACTAGCTATTAGTTTTCTTATTAGCATCATGTTATGTTTCTTATAGGTCATTCATTGTTTCCTGCTTCTGAGTTAGCTACTGGCCTGCCTTCTTGGTTTAAGAATTGGTGTCAATTCAAATATAGATTAAAAGAAAAAGGGAAAGGGAAGCTATTTCTTACAGTACAGAAAGCCCAAAACAAGGCAGAAAATGTCTTACAGTAAAAGCAGTCCAAAACCAGAAAGCACATAATTGAACTGAATTGGAATGAAATGCAATTGCTAATGTGTCTACTGAACTATTTTATGACATTTTCTGTAATCAGAATTACATTTCTGCTGCTCTGTAATTAGTTTCTATAGGTGCAATTTTTTTCAATGTTAATGGAGGTGACTGATGTAAAATGTACATATTAATGGAGATACAACAGCAAAACCCCTGTAGGTTTCAGCACAGATAATTGTTTAGATCTCTGAATCTCTTTCTGAAATTCCTCTAGAAATACAACAAGATATTTCTAACCCTCCTGCACCTGAGACCATTTCTTCTTTAGGACTTGTGAAGCCTCTCAGACTCATGCCTTTAGAGGAATTCATCAACATTTTTTGAATTTTTAAGCCAATATCACAGCTGAAAACACTAATATCAGTCTAAGGACTGAACGCGCATTTCACAGTAGCTGCTCTGTGCTACACTCTTGTCAGTGATCTGTCAGCTTCCTATTTATCCACTTCTCAGTTTCTAGCGTAATAATCATCTTCTCTAGTTTAACTAATAATTTCCTATTAAGCATCAAATTTTTTCCCAGCTTCCAAGTAGATTATATCTAGATGAGAACTATTTCCCTTGTCTAGAAAAGCAATTACCTCCCCAATGAAGGCTATAAGATTAGTCTGGCACAATTTGTCTTTGTCAAACTGAGGCTGCATTTTATAACATTTTCCCTGTACCTCAGTGCCTTCATTCGTTCCTTTTGTAAAACATAGCCCAGACAGGGCCACGGTTGTAAGGATAACCCTACTTTAGTGTCTTAAATATGCATAACATTTCATATTTTTTCTCTATTTTGGCATTTACTGGAACTTGATGGATTTTGCTCCTCTGCTAGAGGAGCTGCAACACTGTGCCAGTTTTCTTGTGATTCTGGGACAGGAGCAATCCCTCTCAGTTTTTTTACATGAAGGAGTAAGTGTGTTTTTCTCCATTTCAAATGGTCATTTGTGTCCCATATCACCCCTGTAATTTCACTGAAAATTAAACTTCAGCTTTCTTATTCCTTATCCCCTTTTCCCTAGACATTGTTTTCACTTCATCTGAATTCTCCTTTATTTATAGAGGTATCACTATGTTCAATTAAAAAAAAAAAAAACCACAAAAACTAGCTCACTTTGACTTTAGAAAATTCTTCCTTATCCTAAAAGTACTAAGCTTTAAATGATAATTTTCTGATCAGTTCCATTTTAAATTCCTTTAGACTTTCCATTCTTCTTTGATTATTCCTGGTCATTTTTAATTTATTTATACATTCATTCATCTTTATTTTACTTTGTTACCTATGGTTTCTACAACTTTCTCATTTGGGGGTTTTTGTTAATTGACATTTTTTAAGTATTCACGTTCCCTTACAATGAACTGTGAATGAAAAACACAGTTTCTCATTCTGCTTAGCTTGACTTAAGAGAAGATTATTTTATTGAAGTCTTCACTTTGAATCAGAAGCTTTAAAGACTAATTTGTGGTTTTCCTTCTATTTAATTTAAAGTGAATTATCTCATGATTTTTCTTCCCAAGGTTATATTCTACAGCTATGTTTTTATGCAATGTGCTTGTTAATTACCAAAGTCTGAAATAACAAAATATGTTTCTCTCTGGTACATAAATTTGTTGGTTATTGAGTCCAAGACAATACAAACCTTAATTTCATTTTAGCATTTGTTCTGCAGTATATATCTGGGAAGTTCAAATTACTCTTAGTGTCAGAGTTTCTGGTAGCATTTCCAGATGTCTTTCTATATGCAAACACAAGCTCATGATTCTATAGCGGATCTCATTCATTTTTTTACGCTTTCCCCTCCAATACATGTAATATTTTCCATCTTTTTAAAAGATCAGCGTGACAATTCATATGCAGTTCCTGCTTACATCTTTAAGGCTATCACATTCTAAAGCTGTGGCACTGCTCTCACAACTTTACTCTTCTATGTGACAAAACTGCCTGCTCTAGGGAGCTTATATGAGTCTTCTGTTTTCTTTTTCTCTGCATTTCCATTACCCTTTTTCTATCCAGGCTGATAGTCTACATCACTATCTTAAGATCCTCATGTCTGCATTTCTTATCCTGGAATTTATATATTTCACTTTTCTGTAGAGATATCCATTAATTTATATGTAAAAGATTTAAATTTAACTATTTTAAAACTGCTTTCATTTCTAGTGATTGCAATTAATTAACTCAATTAATTAATTGGCAAATGTTTGTTTAGGCTTTTTTTTTTTATTTATCCCATTTAAAATTCTACTTTATCATACTGAATGATGGATGTTCTACTGAGTTGCTCCAAAATTCTCAATGATTTTTAGTCTCACGATTCTGATATCACTTATATTGACAATGATGAAAGAAAATTTATACCAACATAGAAACCAACCAATCCAACAGTATAATATTTTCCAAATGACAAATTTGTCTCAACTTTCCTTCTAGCACCAGCTTCTTTTTATCTCCCTTACTTTGTCTCAATTTCTTCTATTTTTTTTTTTTTAAAGTCCTGCAGAATATAGCTCAAGATTACATAGTTGAGTATTTTCCCTGTTCTGGAATAATCATCTTCTATCTATTCCACTTGAACAGTGTTATTGCCACTTGTATGGCCTCAAAATCTGCAGCATTTGGGATTTTCAAGTATATGTTGCCTTTGCAGTATATCTCTTCAGGAGCGTAGACTGTTAAGCTAAGTCTGATTCCTCTTCATCATCAAGCTAAATCTCCTTCCCACTGTAGTGCTGAATTTTAGATGTGAAACAAACATGGCTGTGTAAGGTCTATGGCAATCTAGCCAGAGAAGAAAGAGGAGAAGGAATATCAGGACTTGATGCACACCACCATATGTAGCGTACTGATATAATAGACCACGAAGTTCTAGATGAAGATATGGACAAGGTGTGAAACATTGCTGCTTCAAATTGAGTCCATTCTCTGTAGAGAACAGAAAATTCTTTAAACTGGGGCAGACTCGTCCTAAGCTTTGCGTAAGACTGTGTACAATCTGAAGAAACCTCTAGCTCCTCCCTTTCTGCTATTCAAATTTTTCTTCTCTAAAGAAAATAATCACATATGTCAAGATACAGTCATGTTTAAATATTTAAAATAAAACATCTCAGACATTTCCTCTTCCAGGAAGATAAAGGAAGAAAACTGGATATATCTTAGTCACTTTGCTTGATGTTCTCTGGGTAATCATAGTATAGAAAATCTACAGGCTGTAAAATTGACTTCTGAGTTCTTCACAGTTGTAAATTAAGTTACTCCAATAATCTGTCTGGCCACAGCACAAAGAAGAAAAGGACTGATGGACTGGGAGTTTTCTTTTAGGTTGAAGTTTCAGCTATGCTTTCTCAAGACAAGTGAGGCATATTTTTTTACAAAAACTGTCATTAAACAGCTCCTACTATATTCAAGTATCTTCCACTATTACCTTCAGCTGCCACTGGATGAGTTGAAAAGTACTTCTGCAAAGCAGATTGCAGTCTCAAGTCAGGCAATGGGAAACTGGTGAACACATAGTTTGTGGCCACCTATAAAAAGTTAGCAGAGGGTTACTCTGTTCTCCAAGGTGGCCTTGACTGAACTAATTAAACCAATCTTTCCATCCCCCCCGACCCCTGCCATCTTTGCTTCCACCGCTCTTGCTTCAATTTCTGCTGTAAATGGAGGGATCCAGGCCACAGCAAGCATCTGCACTGTACAGTCTTGTTTTGGTCCCCCATGAGGTATGCTTTCTAAAAGAAAAACAGCATGTTATTATGTAATAATCTTTTTCTTAGTGTATGCTCATAGGGATTGCACAATTAAGATTTCTCAAGCAACTTTTACTCAGGTATTACCAAATTTGGATTTCTACCATAACTAATTTCAATATGCCTCCAGAAAAGTGTCCCACACATTTGTTGAGAATACTGATATGTATGAATGGAAATACTGAATCATTGTGCAAACTATCAATAACTTCAGCTAATATAGTAATGGAGCAGTTCAGGAATGCTGGGGTCCTTTCTAAGTTCCAATGAGACAGTATATTTTTATTGTCACACATTGTCCTGCCAATTCTTCAAAGACTTTACTTGCTGACCTTATCATCTTGCAAAGATTTAGGTTCTCACCTGAGCCCCATTTTCTACATCACATCAAGTACAATCTTTATTCCTTAAATTCCTGACACATTCCCCAATAACAATCCTACCTTTTATCCTCTTTTTACATGGTAGAGTCCCAGTGTCCTAGTGCCTAATCACTTTGACATTGTTTCTCACTGCAGAATCCCTTTGACATGGTTTCTCACTGCAGCTATTCCCTGAAGGTCCTCCTTTGCCACTTCGTGGCTGAAGTAAGTGTTAATACTACTGAACTCAGCAGACACTATTCACTTTATCTTCTTGTGCCTCTGGCTATAAAATATCACAGAGCTGCCTATATAAGAAAAATGTTACATAGCCATAAGTTGAACCCCTCCATTCCTTGCCTAACTAATATTCTTTGCTTAAGACAAGAAATCTTTGCTGAGCCTGAATATTTTTTTCCAAGCCTTATAATTTACAGTGGCAATGAAAGCCAAATTTCAGTTTTCATCCCACATTGTTATCCCCAGCTGCCAAATATCAGTCTGCAGCTTTAAATTATATTAACTATTTAAATAACTTCTTTCCTTACCGTCTTCCATCCTCCCCCCTCCTTTTTGATTTGCTATCATGAGTGAAACAACATATCTTTTGCCTCATTCTCAGAAATGACTGGATTGTTTTGGCAAAAAAGGCATTCTAACACGTATTTTAACAACCTCAGAGCAGACGCTAAGGAATATTTAAGCCCAAATGTCTACCAATTGGCAAATTGAAAAGTACTAAAATCAGCATTTTATAATGGAAAGTGTCAGGGAACATTAATGAACATAGCTACCAGCCCATTTTTGGCCTTCATTGGTTTATTCAGCACTAGCTAAAAAGCACAAAGTCCCTGGCAGAAGCAGCCAGCTCAGAGGCTTTAGCTCTCACAGGTGACATGCTGCTGGCCCAGCTGTTTTTGCTGTGTTTTGCGGCCTAAATTGTGGGAATCCGACAGAGGTTCATGCAGAATATTATCACTTCAAGCTGTTCTACCCTGGGGTAGCATCAAGCTAAGGTCCAGCCAGCAGGTCTACAACCAGAATCTTTCAAAAAGTGCTTACACCTTTTTTATTAGCTCTTTGCCTTGTTCATAAAAAAGCAATTTATTCTTATCTTTGATATATACATAATATGATTCAGTAACTGTTATTCAGATGTCCTCTTTGCATTTAAAACTTCAGTCTCTCTCTGCACAAAATTGCCTTTGAAGGATGGGGGAAGGGTTGGTTTGTCCTTAAGAACATTTCATAAATTAGCAGATTTCCACTAATTAACAAACTATATTACAACACTTTCCCACCAGTTTCCTGTGTTTAAAAAAAATTGGCATAATCTTTTTGAAGAGGTTTGGTAGATAACTTAGAAAGTTGGCTCCAACGCTAAGTGGTAGATATTTTCAACTGTACTGATCCAACAGGTGAACTCTGTGAAAAATTACTGATGAGACTAAGTCAACCGGATTTGTAAAGCTAGGGAGTCATACTACAAGAATAATTTGAGCACCAGAGTCATAAACAAAACAAAATCTCTGCATCAGTAAGTGAATAGGAAAAAAAAGGAACTAATCACAAATACATTGTTATGTTTATTGTCCCATTAGTGAATGTAGGGTTTAAAATATAATATATAAAATTCATTGCCAAAGGGTTTAAAAGTAAGACTAGGGAGTATAAAGGAATTATAGTTCCTATAGTTTGTGGATCCTAGAATACTTCTTGTAGCAAATGGCACAGTATGAATACGGAAAGCACAGGAATTCTCCCCTCTGGGAAAAAACTATTTTGATTCCTTGTAGTAGGCAATTAAAAATCACATAATATACGTAGACATATATATTATTTGTGTTTGATCTGTTCGGAATACCTTCCATTTAATTTTTGGAGGAATACAACAAAAATAACAGCCCTCAAGTACCTTTGGGGTGGGAATCTAGATGGAAAAAAGTATGAATGCTTTATCCCAATATGTGATGTTTTATTTCATCTAAAATTGTTACAGCTGAAAGAAATAAAGATACTGTGTTTTATACTGGGTTTTAGGACTGGTATAATATATGCAGCTAAAACTTTACTAACCACACATTTTATAAAAGTGATTATCAGTTGATTAAAATTTCATATTAGAGACCATAACTTTAAATTTGTATTCACATAGTGCAAAATAGTGTAGAATAAAAAGGAGTCATGAGAAGTTTTATTACCCACTGAATATTGCACTCATGTCACCACATATTACAAAGTAATTGGAACAGATATAGATGTGGTGCCCTTCCTCACTGGGACAAACTGGTGGTGGTCTGAGATGGGGGAAATGCAACAGTGTCCAAACACTTCTTTCAGAGTTAGTTGATTCTTAACGATAGGGAGGAGGCTCACTGTAAATATGGGAACTGTGACTCACTGGCTGCTTTGCCTTGCAAGGAACAACAAAAGCTTTCCCACACTCTTGTGTTTACCCTAATCATATAAATTCATGTCTTAACTTGTATCACTCGCTCATGTGAACTTCCTGTCAAGACATTGACAATGGGAATTTTGAATATATAGGGAATAGCTTACATCTTTAACTACATCAGATTTTCTGATTAAATGTTCCAAACCTCCCTTTCTACTATTCCCAGATATGAACAACAAAATTTCCTTAGCTCTTTTAGTTTTCTTGTGATGAGGAATTGTTACCCTTTATATTATCTATGTGGTCTATGTTCCTTTTCCCTGATCCCACCTACCAGCTGTATGTTTTAACTAATGCAGAACAGACAGCATAGTTCAGGCCTGTCAGTTGTCAGGCTTTTCCTGTTGCAGTATGCCACTTTTACAATTTTATTTGGTAAACATAATGAACTTTTCATCTCATCTCCCTGAGATGTGAAATGTGTTCAAATAGACAACGTTTTCTTCCCATCGTCACTTCAACAGAAAAGTAAAATATAGTAAACACACTATCCCTTCCTCATTTCCTGAAATAAATTACTGCTGTAAGAAAGTGTTTCATGTTATCATTAATTAGACTAGAATAGGATGAAAACATGTTGTCTTTTCTTTCCTTAGATAGTGACTCAAAGAGCTTTCCAGAAAGTAGCAGTGGTGACAGTGGTGATAGAAACTGTGCTTAGCAGCAGCTCACAGGCAACCCTAGTTAATTTGTGAAAGAAAATTCTGAACTAAAATTAGGTCCTCTTGATTAAAAACAAGCACTAAGAAGTGAAACAACTGTTCCATTATTCACATCCCTTTTGACAATCGCAGTCGTGGGACTCAACCACCCTCAGGAAATATTTGGTCTGAAGGCTGAAGATGACTCCTCTTCGTAGATTTTATAATATAGCTGGTACAATAATATAATAATAATAATTTTGATGAATAGAAATTTAAAGATATTCTGCCTACTATTTTATGGAATAACAATGAATCTGAGCAAGTGGCAGACTGAAGCATGTAGACTAAATTTCCAGAAGCACTTCCTCTACCCACACTGCATCCCTTCAGACCTTTGAATATCTCTTGCAAGACTGCATCCCTCATATCTCCACCTAGAAAAAAGTCTTTCTGCATCAGGAATCCTTGCTCCCTAGCAGAGTTATCTTTGCTGGGTAGCAGCAAGGGGCAGCGTGCTTCTGCCAAATGTTGTCTCCAATACCTACCTTGCTGCGTGGCAATTGTTCCATTTACCCTGGGCAAAACCTTGCTCCCAGATGGTGGAAGGGCAAGATTTTGTAAAGGGTAGTAAGGAGAGGAAAGAGGGAGTTTCTCCACAGCTGAGCAATATGTGCGTTCTATTACAAGTAAATGGAATCATTTTATGTGAAGTGGGGTTGTTTGATTTTGGATGGATAGTTCACAGACCCCTTAGATGCTCTTGCAAATGTGTGCATTTGCAGTTCAGAAGAGTTGAAAATGAAATGAGCTGCTAATTTTGCACAATGATAGAATATGTGTATACGCAGAGCAATCTCATCATCAACAACTCCTTAAAAAGCAACTTTCTTTTATGATATTGAGGAACCTTATATGGCGTTTTCCCTGTGTTTTTTAACTGGGGTGTAAAGTGAAG
The DNA here is from genome assembly GCA_013397115.1 of Edolisoma coerulescens. Classification (NCBI taxonomy): domain Eukaryota; kingdom Metazoa; phylum Chordata; class Aves; order Passeriformes; family Campephagidae; genus Edolisoma; species Edolisoma coerulescens. Next base: position 738,963 of record VWZW01005345.1, on the reverse strand, counting down.
AACCTGCTCTGATATCATTTTTTTTTTTTCACTCAAGGCACATTTTGTATTTGACCCATCCTAAAAAAAATATGAGAAGTGGGGCATTAATGGCAAGTAGCTCATGAAGGCCAGTTTTACAGCCTGGGGAACTTGAACCAGAGTGCACATCGGACAAACTAAAAAGTTACATGGAAAGAGTTTAATGATGTTTTGCACTGAGAAGATTTGGTTATATCTTTGTCTCTGTTCTAGGTGCACATATTTTATATGGGTTGTACTGCAAATGTATATGCATGATTGAACTCAAACCTTATATAGCCTTAGCTTTTATTTCAATATTTTGAGTGAATTCTGCTGGTAGAGAGTCTGTTCAGGCTCATCTGAATTACATCTATTTGATTTGTTCTGCACACCAGCAGATGTATTTTTAAGCAATTTATAAATGTTTCTAACTAAGTATTAGTAGTTTATAAGTCCATGGTAAGTGGGTCTTCCTTCCCTTAGTACATCCTTGCTTTTTCTGCTCTCTGAGAAGACTGTTGATTAGATCCCATGGGTGAATGCTTTTGGAGAGTTTGTTGTAATTCCATGTGGTGCCAGATACTGAAAATAGTTGGCACCTTTTCTTGTTAATAGTGTACTTATAAGAAAAAAAAAGAAAAAAAAAAAAGAAAAGAGGTTCAGAAGGCTGAACAGGCTCCTATCTCTGTATTCCAATCCACTTTTTTCACTCTCCTTATAAATATGTGAATGATACAACATTGCCTATTAGTCTGTTGAAGTGGAGAGTATTAATTTCCAGATTAGTCAGTCTCAGTGTTTTACTGTCTCTAGTACAGAACTGTAGAAGGTTGAAGCATGAAAGATCTTTTAACCATATCAAGCAATCTGCAGGTGTGCAAGAAAAGAATATCCTTCCTAGAGCTCTCCCTTATGGCTAGAGATGTACTGCAGTAAGAGCTGAATGTGGATGAGGAGGACCCTTGCTGCTGGAGAACAGAAATGGAAATGCTCTGCGCAAGAGAAAAATCAGGCAGGAGCTCATGTGAAAAGAAAGACCCAAAGTGACTCGTATTAGTTCTCAAGCAGAGTCAGTCAAAATTTTTACTTGTCTCCTTTTTAATGGTTTGTTACTACTGTAGCCGGTGTTAGCATTTTGAATAGATGTTTAAGCAACTGTGCAATTAGACGCAAGAAACAAAACAAAACAAAATCTAGTTTCTTCCATGCCTAAATGTCTGAGCTTATCACAAAGCTTGAAGTCATGCAGAATACCATGGGAATAACTGGTAATATTTTAATTTTTTTTGATTCGGCAGCTTGTTCTAGGCTAGGAAAAGGTGAATTGTATTAAAAGACCAACAATTACTTAAAATCTGAAGGGAAGAGTAAACGTCATGTAGAACATTAATAAAGTTTAGGGACAAATGAGACAAAAAAGAATTTAAAAAATCATGTTTAATTGATTGTTCATTTGTTATGCATGAAGCGTATTCAGTGACAGTAATGCAATTTTTACTATCTAGGATGGACAGCACTAGCAGAATTAATGAAATTACACACAGCTTCAGCAAAGTGCTAGTAGTTATAGCTTGATATTTTAGTTGTCTAGTGACCTAATAGATTTTAAAACAAGAAGTAAGAAAACAAGCCCTGTATTATGTGTTATGCTCTAGTGAAATGTGTACATAAAGTATTACCTTAGCTGCCTGGTATGTGCAGTTCAGCCAAATTCTTCATTAATTACCCTTGTAGTGAACAGGAAATCAACATCATTATTGTAACAACTAGAGGGATTGTAGGATTTTTTCCACTAGCTCTAACAGTGATGAATACTGTCTGCAGTGTTAGACTGACTTCACGATTCCAGTGTAAGAATAGCACATTAAAGAGTTAAAAATACAATCATTGCAAAATTAAAAATGAATTAATTACAGCTAGGGCATTGCCAAATTAGTATGTATGTATATTAAAGCCTTTATATAAGCACTTTCATAATCACTGTTGCAATATTTTTAAATTTTAGCATAATTCTGAATGAGGTTTTGGAGAATTTTTTAGAAACTTCTCTTAGATATACATATATTGAAGCAAAAGGTTAATGTTTACTAGAGTAAATGAATTAAAATTCTGAAATAAAGATCCATAAAGTGAGTTTACCACTGAGACTCTAATCATCTCTCTTATCAAGGCTGTGCAAAGCTTAATAATGAAATCAGAATCTGATTATGTTTGCTGGGACTTGTGATCCTTCAGACTTCGCCAGGGTTTCCTTCAGTATGATCAAGGATGAAAATTATACGAGCCTTTTAACATTACTCCCCTGCCTCCCTCCTTTCCTTCAAAGCCCTTTCTTTGTCCCCCAACCCCTTTATCACAAAAATAAGGCAAAAATCAGCAGATCAGTCCAACAGTTGGAGGTGTTTTTGCATGGGGGGTTGGACAGGTCTTTAAGACCATTTCACTGGGCATTTTTTAGCTCTCATTAAGGGCCTTGCAGCTGATATTCCTTCCATGCCTTGCAGGGCTCAAGCTGTGTTTAGGATGAAACAAGTCTCAGCCTTGCCCTCAGCATTTGAGTGGCAGTCCAATCCAGCTCACAGGTATCTACATTCTGCCCTTGGATTTCATCGTTCTGCTTACTTGGGCAGGTTTTAATCTGAACTATTCACTCATTTCTGTGCAAAATAAGGGTCTATTAGGTGAATTCAAGCCCAGGGAAGATAGACATGAAAGCCAGAAAAAACCCAGTTGTTTTACTGCAAGTTGTGTTTGGGCACAGCAATTATGTGAGCATAACTTAACCTTTTAACTCAATTTGTATGGTTCTGAATTCAGAAAAGTGAATTATTGTTAAAGTTCTTCAATGCAGTGCATAACACTGTAACAACTTGTAGGAACAGTTAAATCCATATTTAAATGATTTATTGGTTTTAAAAATGGATGACAGATGTGGAAATGAGAGATATGTTTATCATGATGAATTCTTGTGTTGAAACCAAGTTAGCTTTCATCAGCTACTTTGTACCATTTTATTACACCATTGATCTGAAATCTGATTTTTGTACCTTGACATCAAATGAGGCTCAAAATATGTTTTCAATATTGTCTATCTATAAATTCCATCATACTGGCCTTATTTTGATTGTGGTAAGACCATCTTGGAGTTGCAATTAATATAAAATCATGCTGTTTTCTCATTTTATTTCTATTTTCTCCAGCAGTCTGGAGCAATTACAGATGGTCACTTCAGGATGTTTTCTGTGTTCTGTACTGCAAACAATCTTTTCCAATGACTCAGAGATTGAAGTTTGTATTACAGTATTTTATTTGGAACACTGGATTCTCTTTTTATTACTTTTTCTTTTTTCTCTGACAAAACTAAAACAGCAAAGAATTTGGTCTGTTTCATGTTCCTATTGGATAGGCAAAATCATCCATTAGGTTCAAGACCATGTGCTTTAACTTTCGTAGTGATCTAAGACAAAAGAGAGATCAGTTTCCAGAACACATAGCATTTGTACTCAGGATATTTAAAAAACCGTATTGGGCAAATAAGAAAATCAAGCTTGCCAGCTAGTCCAGTGTTTTGAATTTAGAACTCTGAACTTGGTGGAACATTTCATGGTAGACAAATTGATAGACCATAGCGTGAATCCTCTGACTGTGATTCAGTTTTTGTGCCTCAGTTTCCTCTGACATAAAATGGGGATACTGACTGTTTATAAAGCTTAGGTAGGTGTATTAAGAAGAGTTTGTGTATTCACTACCCTTAGTGGTACCAGAGTCATTAATAACAGAAACAATAATAGAATATTAAGAGCTCATTAAGCTCAGCATGCCTTTGGTTTATTTTATTGAGGTGCAAATTGTCTTATATTTAGAAGCAGCTAACACATTTAAAAGATGGATTTATGGTCTGATCTACTCCCAGTAAGGTCTAATACCACCTGATACAAAATCGTCTTTGTTGGGCAAAGATAAGACATCTCGCAGCCTTCCAGCTCACTTTCACAAACTCTTCCTTGGTAAGATCAACCTCTCTGATATTGACAGAGGGCCCATCTTTCCTTCCTGATGAATTCCAGTTTCACTCATGGGGCATCCCTACTCATGTTGAGATAACTCTGTCCATTTTGCTGCCAAATGAGCTGCGTCGTTTGGTATTTTCTAACTACAGTGGGCCTCAAGCTTGTCCCCAGTAACCAAATTTAAATTCCATGATCCCAGAAGCCAAGAAAAAATTCTGTGTTCATGGATTGGCAAGAATTAATTTTATGAAAGTAAGTGATCTGAAATGGAGAATGGAGCTAAGATGGGAGAGTGCCTCTAGGCAGACTCAGAAAAGTCAGATAGTTTGGGGATACTAGGAGAAGGACTGGGAGAACTCAATGAGACCTTGAAGCTTGATGAGGGGGGAAAGAAATGCTGGGGGCTTGAAAACTGAGAGAAAGACAGTGGGAGGTCTGTATTTTGAGGGAATGAAGGTTCACCTTTACATCCCCTGTGCTAAACTGGTCTGACCTCTATGTGCAGGGCCCTTTTCCTGAAGGCCTTCCTAACACTATGCAGCTGGATATCATGTGGGGAATCAGATTGTTATTGGGAAAGATGAGAGGAATGGCGGTAATTTCTACTGCAAAAATAAAACAAGGCCCTAAAGAAACCCTTTGGCCACACATCCCTTCTACCTCCGCACTACCTATGCTTGTCTGATTTCAAATTACCTAGTCTATTCAACTTCTTGCATCACAAAAATAAGGGAGTGGGAGTACAGGATAGCTGCCCCATGGGATGTTGTTCTAAGCAAACACCTATTTTTGCTATGTCTAAGGGTAGCACCTGGAAATTGCAACCTGAAATTGCAGCCCTGTTCATGACTAGAAACATTGAAAATCTTGCACAAGAAATTACAAATGCAGTCAAGGGCTCAAGCAATTATGCCCCTCAAAGTGCTTCTCCTAGCTCAGTGAACAAGTTGAGATTTTTAAGGAAAAGGTCAGTCTGGTGGCTCCCTGTTTTCATAATTTAAATCAGTTGGTTTTCTCTGAGTAATTCAAAACAAAATCTAAGGACTGCAGGAAAAAATTCTTAGGAGCAACAGCAAAAAATCATATAAAGCTATTTTTAAAATATAGTTTAAATGTAACCTACTTCCTTCTAATGGTAATAAAATGTAGATAAAGATAGTTCTTTTAAAATTGTAATGCTGCACAAATACACTTATCTTCAATTTTGACCTTCTGTGCTTCAGGTGTGCCCTACTTTCAAGAATTCAAAACTAGTTCCAGGAAAAGTAAAATTAGAGAAATAACTTTGGACCAGTCTCATTTCCTAGCATTTGATTAAAGTCACAGAAGTACTTGCTAAGCAACATTTGATTCATGTCAGTAATTTTCACCAGGCTTAGTTTCTCCATTGTTGGTGTTTTGCTTTCTTAGTCACTGTTAAATTGCCAATTAATTTTTTTTCTTCTGTGACTTGTGTGCTCAAGCTAGTTTTTCTCAATATCAGGACAGGTAAATATACTCTGGACCAGTATGATATTGCCTTGTTCTTTGGGACTCTACTTTTAGTTTGCATGAGAAACCGTGTTTGGGTGGAACTGTCGCCCTATAGATAGTTGGCATGAGCAAGTCACAGTAAAAATCTGTGTAAAGCCAGGAGTTTTTCCCTGGCCTTATTGTAGAAAGATAATATCCCATCCTATAAAAACATTGTAATACCTAGAAAATAGTTTATTTTTCCTTTAATGTAGCAGGCAGATTAGTCTCACCACTGGAAACACTGTAGTATATTTTCCCCCAGCACTTTATTCCTACAAGGGGATAATTAATTTCCCTGATGGTTTAGTGGCTAGTTCATCTCTAAGGTAACTGGTGAATAGCTGGGGATTTTTATGTTTCTGGAAAGAACAACAACAGCATACAAAGTTTTCTTTCTTGCTATTCTTCATTGTTTGCATAACATGTACTTCCCCGGGTGTACAACCATGTTTTGTAATTCAAGGTCTCTGGAAAGCAACAAGGGAATTATTCATGGAGGAAAGGATTTGCTGAATTTGAATTCAATCTTGTGAGTTCATAAAAGATTTTCTGAAATCCGTGACATTCGGAAAACAGTGAACAGTAAAGAGCTTTGGTTTCTAGACCTTTTTGAAACTTTTATGCCTAGCTGACACCCCCCTCCACAACTGTTAAAAAGAAGACCTGAGTTTTAGTTATTTAAACAAAGAAGACTATCAGAATAAAAATTCCTGGCATAAAAACCCCTGTGTGAATATCTGTTGATACAGTCTCACAAATTCCACTCTGATTTTCCTTGAGGTTGGATGCTGATTTATGATTCAAATTCTTAAATTAGTACACTTAAATTATTTTACACACCTGTAACTAAAACACAAATCTACTTCATTAAGCACTTTTTATTTTGAGGAGGTGTGGATTTTACTTTTAGCTTTGAGACAGTTTTGGTTACTCTCAATCCCACATGGTGCTATCTTATTTTAATACTGAACTTACTGAAATCTATGGTCGGTTTGCAAATGAAGGCTATAGGTGTATATATATAGGACTGTAAATCTCTCTTTTTTTCCATCCTTTCAGTACTGTAGAATCGGGTGATGAGTAGCATCAATCCTGTATTGACAGTTGGAAGAGAAAGTCAGGCTGATACAAATTTCTGAATCTGTCTTGTCATTTATGATGGCTGATGAGCCATAGCTGCTACCCATTGCCCTCAGATGCTACTTTCTGATGCTTTTCCTCATTTGAAGAAGCTTGCACACTATTTTCTCATTGAGAACAAGATGCGTGCAAACCCACAGGAGATTTCCATTATATGCATGCCAGTTTCTTAATGAAAGGGAACTAGTTGTTCTGTCCCTTAAGTATTCATATTTTCTCTTGTTTATGAAAGTTGTTTTCTGCCTTAGGGGTAAAAGTCACAGCTTCTGTACCGTAAAATCAAGCTGTGTTCTTCAGAGAGAGAAAGTGTTGGAGAGAAGTTGAGTTCTGCCCTGAAACAATTTTCTTGTGATAGGGAAGCAAAAGTTTTGAAGCAAAAGTTGTGTTCTCATGGTCCTCTCTACCTGCTGCTTGTGTAGTTGATATGGGTCTTTTCTTCACAATGTTTACCACAAAAATATACATGCCCCAGGTAGCATACTTGCATTCATACTTTCTTTAGATTTCTCAGAGCCTTCATTGAAGGTCATAAATCTGTTTTCTGTATAAAAAATGCCTAGTCAATAAAATTCCTTCTGCTTGCTTCAGGAAAGCATATATTGACAAAGGATTAGTGGTTTTATAACAGTGTTCAAAGAGCATAATATTCTAACTCAGCTTAAAATACTGCTAGTTTTAGCTTATTCTATAGGGACATTTATAGAGATGAGAGCAGTAAGTTGTGGACAGAATGTGATGGAAGTGAGAAAAAGGAGACTGGTTTGTTTTTACCTATGAATTCTGTGTTTTAACCAATCTGCTGTTTATGTCAAAAGATACAGATCAGTCTTTACTCATCTCAAAATATAGCCTGAAATCTCCTGCTTGAATAAAAGAAGTTCAAAGAGCTAACTTAATTAAACTTAATTCTTTTTCCTCCAATAAATTATTTAAATTAGGAAAAAAGTATTACAAATGCTACCAGTCCCTGCCCTTACATCTCTTTATAAAACTCGTTTGGTAAAAATCTAGTTACTTTTTACAATTTTAACTGGTATTAAGGGGAGCAGAGTTTTCATATCTATTAAATCCCCATATAGTAAATATGTTGTATGGAGAAAGCATTTGCAGAGAAAAGTAATTTTGTTTATGAGGTTGCAAAAGACTATTAGAAATTGTGTAAAAATAATTTCACTGCTATAAAAATCAAACTGACAGTGCCTTTAAAGGTGACTAGCCATTTAAAAATAGTATTTTCAAGTGGAATGGTGATAGACATTTTGTAAGTGCTAATGGTGGCAAAAAGATAAATAAATTCCTTGCTACACACATGCACATTCAGGAAAAGTCAGACTGATTCCTTGATTTCATTACAGAAAGTGGTTTTTTGGATAAAGGGGAAAATGATGCCATTGTGTTAAAAAAAAGTTTTAATATCTGAGTGAAAATAAAGCTTTAATAGCTGCAGCTGCTGATCCATGGCTGAAACAGCATACAACCTGCATGTGGGAGAAATACAAACACATGAAATATTAATGGTGATTCTAAGATGACTATACCTTTTCAAACAATGCTTAATTTGTGGTTGTGCTGTCAAAACCTTTCTATTTCCCACAAAATTGTATGCTTCTAAATTAAAATAAATATGCTCTATTTAAAATGCATGAAACCTGAGGATAATGGTCTACAAATTTACTCCAGATGCATACTAACTGCTAGAATAAACATTTCAGAATACGGTTTTACATAACACCCTTATCTGTTTCATTTGGCTGTCCTCATAAACTCACTGCTCTCCAAGCATAAACAGGTTGTTAAGTATATTTAAGGATTTTAGAATGAACACCAGAGCTGTTGTTATCATTAAAATGAAGTGCTGATATTGGAGTCAGGCCACATGGAAGTGTTTACCCAGCACTAAACTAGAATTTCAGTTTTTCCTTCTCTGAGGCACTGTAGCATGGGTGGTTCTGATATATCAGCTTGAAACCCGTGATTTGAAGATTGACTACTAGATGTATATAAAACAACCTAAACATTCAACAGTCCATTTCTGCATAAGAAGGCATTATGAAGCTGAACTGGTTGGTATGAATTCTTTGCATCCAGGGTTTATTTTTCTTCTAGCTGGGTGCTGAATGCTGGCTCTAGTGCAGGGTAACATGGATACTCCTGTATTATCAGTAATATTCTGTTTACTGCATGCAAAATATCCTGTATTTTCTTGGAATGTTCCCTATCACGAGACTGAGATAACCTCTGAACCTTTTGATGGCACAAAGAAGGAGTGATGAGGCAGAGCAGAGAACAAGTAATAGGAAATAGTGAGTGGATTGTTAGTGTTGATCATATTTTTCTTTCAAAAAGGAAGCTTCTGCTTCATTTCACACATAATATCCAAAGTTGTCATGTTGACTCTTGAATATTCTACCTAATGAAGCTTAGTCAAATATTTTCTACAAATGATAAGTTTGACTGAAGAAACACAGAAAAGAATGACATGAGACACGATTTAGAGATCACTTACTAGGTCTAAAAATATTGCATGTTCACACATGTGAACATATGTATCTAGATTTATGACTGATGGTACTTCATCCTTTCTATTCCGCTTTCTAAACAGAGTTCGTTGTAAACCAGAGATTTTTCAGGTTGGATGATTCATATTTTTAAGGACCCGCTTAGTCTAAATAATATATAATTATATATATAAACATTATAATAGGAAATACAACACAATATGCAAAAAATACAAAACTGCAGATCATCAAGAAAATAAAAAGCACATCAGTAACACCAACTGTGCCATGAGTTGAGTTTGCTGTCTCAAGGCTTGGGACTCACCTACATAATATTCTTCAGGGCAAGAAAAAAGTCCTGACTGTTTTTCAGTACTTCATCATCATTATATCTTGTATTTCCTACTGCTACAGGGCTAGGTCCACCAGAGTTGTTCTTTGATGGATGTTTTCCATTTTTCTACTTCTTCAAGGGTCAACCCCTTTTTTTTTTAACAATAGACCATAAAATAACATGATGCACATGGTAGCAGTGCAGGTATGAAACTGCAGTTCTTCTAAAGGAAGAAAAGGAGAGGAAAAATGAGGGGGGAAAAGAAGGAAAGAAAAGCAAATAAATCAAAACAAAGAAATCCCACAAAGAATTAACACAATGTAATGGAAAGATTCAGCAGAAGTCATTAGGGGTGATAACCTTAGGAGAGAGCTGCAGGGTACACAGAGATGTTCTCCTTTTCCAGTTGATGGTGTGATGTGGAGTTGAAGGTGTCATCAGAAGAGAAGAAGGGAAAATGGAAAGGAAAGCCAAGGAAGGAAGGAAAGGAAAGGAAGGAAAGGAAAATCATGAAATGGGTCACGAATTGGAAGGGATCACTGGAGGTCATCTAAGTCCACCTCAATGCTCAAGCAGAGTCCCCTGGGTGCATTACTCAGGATTGTGTCCAGATGGCTTCTGAATATCTCCAGAGAAGGAGACTCCACAACCTCTCTGGGCAATCTGTTTCTGTGCTCAGTCATCCTCTCAGTAAAGAAGTTCTTCCTCATGTTCAGGTGTTCCAATTTATGTCCTGTTCCAATGTTCCAATTATGTCGCCTGTTGTCCTACTGTGTGTCACCACCACCAAGAGTCTGACTCCATCCTCTTGGCACCCTCCCTTTAAATACTTAGAGGAATTGATAAGATCCCCCCTCAGCCTTCTCAAGGCTAAACAGACCCAGCTCCGTAAGCCTTTCCTCATAAGAGAGATGCCCCCCTCCCTTCATCATCTTCATAGTCCTCCTCTGGACTATCTCCAGGAGCTCCATGTCTCGCTTGTCCTGAGGAAGTCAGAGCTGGACACAGCACTCCAGATGTGACCTCACCAGGTCTGAGGAGAGGGGCAGGATCACCTCCCACAAACTGCTGTCAATGCTGTTCCTAAAGCTCCCCAGGACACCATTGGCCTTCTTGGCCACAAGGGCACACTGCTGGTTCATGGATGGCTTGTTGTCCTCCAGGACCACCAGGACCTTCTCCACAGAGCTGTTTCCCAGAGGGTCATTCCCCAGCCTGTGCTGGTGCATGGGATTATTCCTCCCCAGCTGCAGGACCCTGCATTTGTCTTTGCTGAATTTCAGATGGTTCTTCTCTGCCCAATTCTCCAGTCTGTCAAGGCCCTTCTGAAGGGCTGCACAGCACTCTGGGGCATCGGCCACTCCTCACAGCTTTGTGGCGTCAATGAACATGCTGAAGAGGCATCTGCCCCTTCATCCAAGTCACTGATGAATAAGTGTCACTGATGAATAAGTGAAACAGTGCCCAGTATCAACTACTAAAAATGGAAAAAGGAAAAATAGAAAGGAAAAACGGGGATTGTGGATTAAAAACCAGATTATTTATTTTAAGTGTCATGTAACCTGTGCTACCCACTTGTATCACTTTTGTAAACCTCAGGAATATGCATAATTCAGATATCCGTGTTGCTTTAGCAAACTGTGAATTGACAACCACACAGGCTATCTTATATGATAGAAATGTGATATATTTCATTAGTGTCTGTGAATCTTTGTTAGATTTGAGACATGATTTTTTAAAAAAGTATTGTCTTTATAGGTATAATTGATAGCCTGTGTTGCTATTTTCCCCAGGAATAATCTTTTTATATAAAATCCTTCCCTCTGGAGACCAATTAGGCATATTATCATGGTTCAATGCGTTGCATTTTTGCTGGAATTATGAGCTTTTACCTACGACACATCCTAGTAAAATGTATACAAACATAAATCTTTAAATAATTCATTTAATTTAATTTAATTTAATTTAATCAATGTATTAATTTTTTTTGTAGTTGCTTGTACTACTTTTGCCCTCCTGACCTTCAGGCAGTTCTCATCTACCATGAACTAAATCTCTCACAAAGAAACAAAATGAAAATGAAACTGTCAATAAATATGAAAATTGGATTTATTTTCCTACTTTCTTTCACACACCAGAATTGACAGAAAAACATGATAGAACTGCAATTTAAAGGTTAATTTCCTTGAGAGGGCCTCTGTACTTATCATAACATCCAGACACCTATTGCAATTACTGAAAAAATAGGCTTTAAGGTGGACGAATGCACACAATATATTTTGTTAAAATATGAGTGAAAAAATTATTTTCATTCTCCTTTTGATGAAAGTAAACTCCTTACTGACTGATGAAATGTTTCCTGTTTGTAAGCTACATACTTGCCACACATTTCCTCTAAAAGGTGCAGAGTAAATAAAGATATTTACCTGATCATATGACAGAGAATTAGAAGAGCTTCCTTGCAAATCTTAACTGGCCTATAAATCTTAGAAAGTGATTCATTTTGACATTTTAAGCATGCAGCCAAAAAAGGAAAGGGAACACTGGGAGGAGGAGCATAGGCAGAAGTACTGGCACGAATATAGAAAAAGATATGTAATATTTGCACCCCTTGTATATTTGGAAAGTTTCTGAAAATTGTAAAAAATATGTTAGGATTGTATTGGTCTTCTAAACTGCTCCTTAATGTAACCAAATGAAGGTCAAATTTCTATAGAATCAAGGGCTATTTCCAGTACTTCCTGGTAAAAGTTAGTATGAAAATACTTCCCTTTTTATTGAAATGCATCTCCTCAGATCTTCTTAAAAGTGGAAAACTAAAACTCCTGTTTATGCAAATTTTGCAATATGTTACTTTTAAAGCTGAAGAATCTGTTCTCTCATTCACAACAATAAGCCTTATTAACTGATAAAGGATGAAACAGGAAAAGATAGAGTCAGTGAACTTTTCAGAACGTTGCATCCTTATCTGAAGCAAATAGTGTAAATAATTGTAATGGCTGGTAAATGGTAAATAATGGCAAATATTTTCATTTTCATGGTATAAGTCGTTTTACACAAGTTGAACTTTAGATTGCAGAAATTCTGGATAATGGCCACCTCTATCTTTGTGTCTTGTTTGAAACTACAAAGTCAGAGGGAAACTAATATAGTCTCACAATCTTCTACAGTTATTCTTATTAAATTTAAAGTGGTTACTGGCTCATTTTAAGGTAATTTGCTAAGAGCAGAAAAGAATGTCAAAATAATATCAATAATGTTCAGCAATTGCTAATAACGTCCTAGTGAAATGGATTTAAAAATTCCTTTTGGACAAGTATACATCATTCACTGACCTTTTGGTTCTCTACTAATATCACCAATGACGATGTAAAATTCTCTCAATGTCAAATGCTATGTTTTTCTGGGATGGGGACAGCAGTCACAAGGAGCTCAGCTGAGACTAACAACTTATTTAGCATAGGTCACTGAACAATTGTCAAATACTCCACAGTTCCAGTAACTATTGATGGCAGAAGATTCAGAGCAGTGAGTTAGAGGTGAGAGACTTCATAAACCATTTCCATTCCACTAAGCCATCCAGTCTCATCCTCTGCTCTTTTTCATTACATTTGACATTTTTTAGATTTGATCTTGGTTCCAGACTGGTAGCTTGTAGCTGTGGGCTGAGCGGATGAGACTTTTTTTAGCTGCAGAACATATTAAAAGGAAAAAATGTGAAAGGTATGTGGAAAATGTGGGCCATGCAGAGTTTAATAGAGTTAGCTGCTAAGCACAGGCATTTTCAGGAGAGTTCAGTTTCTAATGTTACTCCCAATAGCCAAACCAACTTAGTGAAAGGGAACTGCTGCTTCAATAACTGTGATTCCTCTGTGAAACAGTGTATGACCTTGGCACCATGGATTGTCACTGAGTTGTAGTCAAAATTGCTGAATTTGCTCCTGTGTGGAGAAAGAGTGATTATAGTTCTCATTATTTGCAGAATGGGCCTTATTTCCTCAGCCGAACTCATTCTCTTGGGAGTTCTACATGTTTGGAAATTCTCAGCCATAAACTCAAGTGGAAGGATACAAAGGAAAGTATAAACAAATGCCATGATACTGTTCCAAGAAGCAAAATAATAGTAAAAAAAGAAAATCACAACTTCTTGTTATTTTTATTTCATCTTTTAAAACAATATGTACGCACTTACATAAATTGTTTTAAAATGTGAGACTTGATTACAGAATAATTTGACTTTTAAGAGATTCAGAATGATTTGGTAAGTGACAAGCTAAGACCATACTTATTTACAGTTAACCCCAAAACACAGATGGTAACCCCAGCCTGTCAGTTCTAGAGAAGTGCAAGTGAAGCAGTCCAAAGTGCTTAGGAAATGCCATTAGACTGTTTTCTTAAAATTACAAGGATCTTCTTACTGTTAGACAGTATTTATGTGTGTGTGGTTTTACAGACTGGTAAATTCTTTCTGAATGTGTATACATGCTCATTAATATACATGTACAAAATAAAAATATGGAGTAGACAAATACATAAATAAGTAGATAGTATGTGTTGCATTTGTGTGTATCTTTATTGCCAGTGTATAATCCATGCTATATAGCTGTGCATATAGATTTTTTATAGGGAAGCATAAGCAAATGAAAGAATCATAGTCATGTGTGCGCATATTTAACTTTTAGAAAGAATTCAAGAACACAAATATTACAATATGATTTTATACTACTTGAGTATTCTTGGATAATTCAAATTATCCCATAATGCAGAATAGGCTTTAAAATACAAGTATTCAGGTATTGTTATGTAGATACTGAATTTTAGGTAACTGCATTGAATTCATCTGGGGTAAATGAAAATCATTTGATCTATTATTGTGTGCCTGTTATGGCAACAGAATGGATTTTTAATACACATACTGTATTGCAATATACACTTTCTTTCTGTCCTAAGAAACAAGAAACTAGCAAAATTATTTGCTAGTTAATCAACAATTAATACTACTTTCAACTTTGGCTCGTGCCTACATGATGGTTAAAGGTGCTATACAGACAGAAAATTTCTACATTTGAACGGAGGCTCATATATGTATGAACATTTATAGTTTTCCACAATGCTGAATCTTGCATGTGTCTTATCTGGAGAGGAGAACAATATTTTAAAAACCTTTCTTGGTTAAAATTTTCACTTAGTGATATCAGTATTGTATTTCTATGTCAGAGGACAGGCATATAGCCATATAGGCAAGGGCTGTCCATAACAGAACTGCTGCTTTTGATCTGCCTTACTACAGGATCCATGTCTGATGATTGTAAGTGGTAAGATATACCAAAATTTTCCTCTCTTTCAAGTGTGGGACAAAGGGACAAAATGCACCTGACCTGGGTCCGGGCTCTCTGTGCTCGTGCCCCTGAACTGGCAGAGGGACATGCAGACGATGGAGCTGCCCCTGCCTGGTACTAACCATTAGCCTGACCAAGCCCTGGAGAGGCAAATGGCTCTGCTTTGGAGAAAATGCTGGAAGTAATTAAAAAAAAAAGAAGTTTCTGGTGTTTGTTTTGAAGATGTGGTATTATTGCAAAGTTTTCTCCAGCTGACATTTCCTTGCAGCTCCGATGGAGAATGTGAATGTTAAAGTATGTATATTTTCCATGGATCACCAGGCTAATTTAAAAACAAAGTCAATAAACTTGCCTGCAATAGAAATATTTCATGTTCATTTTTTTCCCTTTATTCCTCTGGCACTGCTATGAAAGGCAGAGTATGCATCCAGTACTGTGACCTAGCACACAACCAATGCAATCTCAGGCTTCCTCTAGGACAAAACCTTTCAAAATGTGTTTTTATATTAAAAGAGAGTTTCCTCACCAAGAGCATGATATTACAGAAGAAAATTTTTTAAACTTATTTCTAATCTGCAACTAAAATGTCTCTGGATTACATTTCTTAATATATGAACTTAAAAGGTTCACTTCTACTGCCTGTTTCACATAAATTTTATCTTTGACCCAGGAGGAAAATATCACAGAAGAAAAAATAATGCTGTCCAAAAAGAGAAAAACTTTCAATTGGAGAAAAAGTGTAAAAACATCCCAATAGTTCATCAAACAGCCACTACCTAAATTGGTTAACAAATTATCTGCCACACCAGTTTATAAACAGAAAGTTGCTGAACTATTCTGGCATTTTCAGCTCTTGCTTTCTATTTCAAATCACTCCAAAATTAATCTACATCAAATGTGTTCTAGGATAATCAAAATAGCGCTGTGTGAAATTCACAGTATTTTTTTCCTTAGATTATAAAATTTCATTTCAGATCCATCCAATCTCCAACATTTGAATTTCACTGGTTAGTTGTTAGTCATGTGTATATGAAGACAAACCAAGAGAATGATTTATGACCTATGGGTAGTAATATAATAACAATATATATATTTTATGATAATTTTTGAACAGGTTATCTGTCATGTAATGTTTTTCTTACAGAAATCTAAAATTTAATTAGTTCTGTAAAGTTACCTCATATATTGATGGATGAACACGCCTTGTCTTTTGAAAGAAGAAAAGGTGATAAAAGACATATTTTTGTGTTTAAACTATCATAATACATGCATTTTAAAATGTATCTTATATGACAGTCATCTTCATTTCACAAATGCATACTTTTTTTTCCTCCAAAATAAATGTCTCATCTTCTGAGGCTTAGAGTGATTCAGGTTGCCTTCAAAATTATTTAATGAAAAGTTACTTTTTTGTCTTCAATATAGTATGCCTATGCCAATAAAACCAGGTTATATCTTTCTGGTGAAGGAAAATGACAGTAACTCTCCTCCTTCAACTCCTCTCTACTGGCTGGCTTCATGTAAAGACAAGATGGAAAAATAACTTTTCCATTCTTTCAGCTTAGTGGTTTATTATTGCTAATACTGACAAACAGACAAAATGTCAGGCATGCTTGAGAACACGTGGCTCTTACTGCCCAGCTGGATGCAAATACCTTTCATTAAGACATGGAAAGAGCATGACAGACATACCAAAAAAAAAAAAAAATTAAAACACCACCTTTTAAAAATGTAGAGGAGCATCTTATTTTGATCAGCATGCATTGCCCAGTATTTACAATGAAAACAGGGTTGTGCCAATTTTTGGGGTGCAACCACTCGACGATGGAATTACAATTAAAAGGGGACCTGTTCCCTAAGAGGGAGTGCAGGGCAGCTCCCTCTTATCAGCTGTAACTGGAAGCCGTAAGGTGGCACACTGGAAGCAATGGCTCTCTCAGTACAGCCTGACCCTGGATACCTCTGTTTGCACCCGTGCCATGCCGTGGGCTCCCTGCACCTTCAGACAGCACTACACGCATGTCCATGCTGAACCTTTTCTTGCCAAAGAATCAGGGCTGAGTTTGCCTCCATACAGCTGAGTTAGCTCATGGCCCACCTGACCCAAAAGTCTACAGATCCAGTTTGTTCCTTTTCAAGGAACTAAACAATTCATCAAAAACATGGTAAATGTTTCTCTAAAGGTAATTGATTCGAGTGAAATTCATCCCCTCTGACACCAGTGGCAAAACTCCCATTGACATCAGCATAGCAAAAGTTCAGCAAATTTT
Organism: Edolisoma coerulescens; assembly: GCA_013397115.1. Classification (NCBI taxonomy): domain Eukaryota; kingdom Metazoa; phylum Chordata; class Aves; order Passeriformes; family Campephagidae; genus Edolisoma; species Edolisoma coerulescens. The sequence continues at coordinate 721,854 of VWZW01005345.1, read as the reverse complement.
ACTGAATTAGGGTACAGCAGTAGGAAGCAGAAGTGTTTTATGTTTTCCTCTGGATATTTAATGGGTTGTAAACTTTACTAGTTGTACAATTCCCATTAGTGTCAATAAGAGAAATGTGACTTAAACTGAGCCAGTTCTTTCTGAGAATGTTAAATGACAATGGACTTAAATTTATATACAGCAAAAAAAAGTTTAATTTCAATGAAAAACATGCCTGTGTTACTTTGTTCCCCCAAGGTCTAACCTAAAATTTAGATGAAAGTTTACTAGTTACCTTGGGAAAACATATTTTGTGAAAATGGAGTTTGTCACACAAGGGCAAATTTTACTAGAAACAGCACTTAGCATCACTGGTCATAAATAACTCAGCACCTAATTGTGCAAAAATCAGAGAAGAAAATATTTAATACTATATCTTTTTGAAAGGAATTTTAGATGCATAGTCCTTATAGACAGAAGAGTGTAGACTGAGTGCAAAATTAGAATATTAGAAAGAATACTTCAGAAACTAGATGTCTGAAGTAGCATTTAATCTTTAGGCCAAGAACCCTAACAGATGCTAGAAACTGAGAGTAGAAAACCAGCTGTCTTCTAAGGAATATCATAAAGTCTTCTCATAGCAAGACAAATGAATTATTTATTTGAAAATTTTAGTCTGAAATTGATTTCTGGATAAAAACTTGTGAAATAGTAAGGGCACTAAAGGGAATATAAAATATGTGTACTAGTTTGTCAGGTTGTAGCGGTTGGTGGTTGCAACATATAGAAATAAAAATGCTGCTGAAAAGGATCAGTCATTCACTGAGATTTTTGTTTTTCTACAGGTATTTATTAGTTTGTAATTGTGTGAGCCATCAGATGAAAGAATTCATTAGATGAATCCTAAGGCAAGTGACAAAAAATATAAGCCATATATATACTTATATTGATCACAGAATCTGTTCTGTTTGCTCTGAATATCTTACTTTTTAAGTCTTATTCATTGGGCACTTATACAAACAGTTTATAACTGGCAGTCTTAACCAAAAGCTTTCCTTAATCCCATTAATCTCAGTGGTATCTAAGATGGAAATCCCAAAGATAAAATTTCAGTATCAAAACTGATTATTAAAATTCAGTTCATTTTAATAGGTAGCATGAGGGAGCATGGAGAAAGAGAGACAAGCAGGAAATGAAAATAGCAACAGTAAAAGCATGCGGAATGCAGAATATAAAAAGAATTGCAGGAGGAAAAATAATTTTAAAAAGCCTTTTAAGTTTGGCAGAGGTATGTGGATTTAACAGCATTTGATCTTAGTGCAAAGAAGTATTTCAGGATTACTGCCTATGTACTTTTAAGGAAGCTGATTACTTTGCCTCTGGATAAATGCAAATAAAGAAAAAAAGTGTCTTCTATTGTTTCATACCATTTATGTCACACAAAAATAAAAGCTATAGGTCCATTACATTGATCCCTAATAATTTCTTTTTGTTGTACAAACTAAATCCAGAACTGTATATAAAGTTAACATATTTTGTTTAAATATTGCTAAAGTAACAATGACTTAATATATAAAACAATAATTATATACATATTAAATAAATATAGCTATACATAATACTATAATAAACATAACGAGAAAACTTCTTAAAGTATTTTTTAAAATTTCTTTTCATGAAGGGTAATAGTCTCACTTTGTTCTTTCAGAATTTTTTCTTTATTCACACTGAAGTGGAATGTTTGAATTTCCATGATGCTGTGAAAATGCTTAGATGAACTGAATTATATTTCATAAGGCACCATTTGTTGTATGATGTTGATGATGATGTATGTTAGTGTTCAGCTGAGAGCGAGTCCCTTGGATCAAGTGCATCAGGGATTTGAAGAGGTATTTTGTAAGCCAGGTTTTGTTGAGCCAGAGCTCAGCATATTGCTGTCTTTGCTCCTATAACAGAATCATAGACACTGAGAAGATTAATTTAGGACTCTGTAATTTCCAGCTATGCCCAGGCAGTGAACTTAAATTTACCAAGAAATCTGAGTCTCCTAAGCATTACTGGTAAACTTTGTTTCTGTTTATCATCCAAGTGGCATGCACAAGCTATGGGGTTGACTTGGGAAACATATACATATATATATATATATGTATGTATGTATGTATGTATATATGTATGTATGTTTTTGGGGTTTTCTTCGTATATCATCAGACTTCTCCCTAGTGGAACATCTGTGTTCTCAGCTTCTGCTTCTGTGAGAAGAGTCTGCCCCTGTCAAAGCAGCTGCACTGTGAGGAGAGTCAAGCCCTGGGCCAAGTGCCCAGAGAGGTTGTTCCATACCCCTCTTTAGAGACACTCAGTTCCAAATGGTCCAAGGCAGGAAACTGAGTCAAACTTTTCAATTAGACTTTGGCAAGCAAGATATTAGACCAGAGGACCTCAAGAGATCCCTTCCAGCCTATTTTCTTCCATGATTCATGTTCCTAAAGATTTTTAGTAAGAAAAGCCTATTGTTACCCTGGACCTTCTGTCTGACCCCTTTTTTCTTTTATTCTTCATAATTTTTGGGATTTATATTTTCCCCCGTTGCCTCTGGAGCCTTAATTTTCTTTTGAAAGTTCCTTCCAAATAAGATACTGCTTTTTACTGTTACTACTCTTTAGTTCAGAAGGCAAAGTACTTTCCCCAATACTATGTCATTAATCTAAATGCTGTAAAAGAATGGCTCAGTGCATGTTGCAGTTGAATGGTATCATTCTCCACTCCAGCACCTGTCCAATTTTATCATAATGTAAGACTTTGCACTGCAGATACATATACCTCAACTCAGTATAATTTGCTTACTTTTAAAACAGAAACTTTGGATTCAAAAAATCATAGAAACCAAAAAGACAATAAGAAAATATTGATTTTAATTGACCATAAGATCAATAAATTATTCCCATTTAAAAAAAAAAAAGTTTAAAGTCTAATTTTGTAAGCATGCTCATGAAGTAAAGTTTAGAAGCCTGGAAGTCTCCATTATACATTGGCTGTTCATTCAAAGATCAGCAGAAGCTCCATTAATAGACATCAATGTTAAGATGAGATATCCTGCCTGGAGTTAAGAAGGCATAACATGTTTGTTTGAAAGGAAAAAAGGGTTTCATTTCGTGAAACTGCAGGAAGCTTCAGAGTAGGAAGAGTTTCTTTTTTTTTTCTCATTGCCTCCAACCTGCTTCATACATATTTTAAAGAAGTCATTGAGATTAGTTAAATTCAACATACAATTGCAAACTCCATATATTCATTTAGGGATCAAAGGAAAGAGAACATGATAATGGCAAGCACATGTACAGTGTTGGTTGCTGCAGGTCTGTTTTGCTATTTGAGCTCCATTTCTTCCTCCTTTTATGTTCTAAATAAAACTTCACCTTGGGATTGAAGCATAGTGTCCAACTGAAATAGTAACATAAAATAACAGTGGAAGATAAATTTTGAAGAAACTGAAAGAAGAGGCTTCAGGGGTGGAGGAGTGGTCAGGGAGTTGTAAACAGGTCTGCATTTACATTTTTTCTTACAGTAACACCACTTCTAGATACAATGTGTTCCCTTTGCCATGAATAATTGAAGTTCTGACTGATAAACACTTATGTAGGCACATAAATTCTTGTATGCTTTCTGCCAGTTTTTTGGTTTGGCTGGTTTTTGGCCTTCAGGAACACTAGTCAGTCTGAGTAATCATGGGTTTCTCTAATATGCTTGTATTTGAAGCCGTTGTGGTTAATCTTTGAGGCTCCTAAGTACATTTTCCTGTAAAATTTCACAGGAAGGTTTCCCTATTCACATGCGTACTGTATCAAAATATGGGTGACTTTCACACATCTTGCAACTTCGTGTTCCAAGGGAGGGGCAAAAATCTTCACAGGCAGAACTGATCCTTGTGAATTTGCAAAAGCCAGCCTGCTGCCTAGTAAGTCCCTTAAGCCACAGAGGGCTTGGGGAAAGGGTTTCACTTCACTCCAGAGTCTTACTCTAGTCTTTCTGACTGTTTTCAGTCCCTTATTTTTAAAAAGATCTTTCAACAGCCCTAAAGCATCTGTGAACAGTAACCAGGGGCAGGCAGAACCTGTAGGCACTCTTCTTAGTACTATATGAAGAACAGGCCTAGGGCAGTTTAAAGACTCCTCTCTTCTACTCTCAGGTTTTTGAAGTGAACACCAAGCAGATACTCAGAGAATAAGTAGCAGAGCACATGTATGCTACCAAGAAATATACTTCAGATAGTGTCCAATGCTGACTTTAAAACCAGTCAAAGTGTAGGTGGGTCACTGTAGTGACCGCAAACTACCGCTGAAGCAATGCTGCAAAGAACGTTCAGTACAAATCTAACTGTTCCTGTGTATATACCTCAATTTACTCATCAAATACAGGGACTATAGCGCTTTTCCATTTTCAAACACGGAGTTTTGAATTATAGCTTGCAGTTTAAAGACCTAATTCACAGGTTTTTTTGCTTTTGTTCAACATATTGCAGATGCACAGGCTATTAAAAAATGACCATTATTTATTGATGGATCACAGCAGCATTTTACGTCAACTGTAGGAGTTGTTTATGTTATGTGGCCAATACACTAGCTTTTCCATATCATGAGTCACTAAGTACCAGTGACATCCCTAGTATGTGTCAGGCCATTTTCTGTCTAAAGCGACATGGTAAACAATGAGAAATTTTTAAGTTGACTTTCCAAAAGGAGTCAAATTTACTGTAGGAACTTTCTAGACTTTTTGGCAAAACTGAATAACAAAGATATGCAGGTAATTATATAAAGTTACAAAAACTTGGAAAGCAGCATAGAATTCATAATGCCATTAGGTTTATACCAAGTATATATGACAAGAGTAATGTTCAGCCTCGTTTACACATTTAGACTAGTTGCTTAGAACTGTAAATTTAGAGGAACTTGCTTCAGTTTTACTTAACAACAGGAGATTCTGTCTTCCCTTGAATTGCTGGACCAGTTAATTGCTTGTATCTTCTCTCTTGCCTCAAGGCAGCTAAAGTGATTTTGCAGCAGGACTTGAGTGGTAAGACAGGCAAATTACATTTGTTCCGATTTCTTATTTCCACTTTGATAATTCAATCCATTTCCCACTCAAGGCCAGAACTGTAAAAAAACAATCATTCTTCTTTATTCTTATTTAAGAATATTCTTTAACCCTCTGATTAACAGTTTGGGAGAAACTTGGACACTCAGTATTTATTTTGATCCTTTCCCCAGCATGTACAGGCAGGAGGCTGATAACACTGACAAATATTTTTTTCTGCAGAAGCTAGATAAGTTGGGTGGCTTGTATTGCATTATTAGATAATTAAATAATAAATACATTAACTAACAGATATTTATAGGAAAATTATTATAGAATTATTTTCATACTCCTTTAATATAATCTTCATCAGAAAAATTATATATACATATATATAATAGTCTATATAATTCTATATATTTTAAATTGAACTGTCTTAATTTCAAAATCCCCATAGCCTGATTTGTTAAGATGTTATTGTGCAAAGGTCAATATTATTACTTTTTTGGTAGCACCTCAGTTTTAAAAATTGTCATCATTTTAAAATTGATACAGGGCAGCTATAGCCACTATCAGTCTTAGTAATAGATGGAAACCTAATTTTAAATAGCCTCCATGATGTCCATGAAGACTATTTTACCAGTTATTTCTACTATAGGTTTTATTTTAAAGATGGAACTGGAACAATATTAATGTATTAGAGTAGTCTTGGAGTGCATGAACTGTATTCTTTTTTTATTAACTTGAGTTAGAAGCTGTATTTGTGTTGACAAGCTGATGCACTCTGCTTGCAAATGGACATTCCATCCATGGAACACAGCTAAGATTTGTCTGCAGTGGAAGGTGAAAAAAAAGGATGATATGATGAAATGGGTACTCTTCGAGTCTTTGAGTCAGAACCTCACCATCAACTGAACTGTTCACTAAAGCAGATGCAGACAAATATCCCAATAGCATAGGCTTTTTCTTTCTTTTTTTTTTTCTTTTCTTTTATGGCCAAGTAGCAGCTAAATTGTTCCCACTGTCAGTCACATCATGTGAGAGCCTGAGAGCCCACTGTTTAACTGGCATAATGATGTTCATAAGTCACAAGCTAAATTGAATATTCAGCCTTGAACAGGGTATCACTTCATTTCTCCATTGGGAGTAGAGTGTCATAGGAAGTTACCATGGAAATATTTGATGAAGTTTTGTAATGGCTGAAACAAACTAGTGACTAAGATTTTCATATGCACTATGGTTTTCCACTGAATTCAGGCACAGGAAAACTGCTGCCTTTTACAAAAATTTCAGTTCAATTAATGAGTTGGACAAGATTCAACCTTCTTCTCTTACTGTTGTTACTGGTTTCCAGTTTTAGACTTAGCTACTTAGGAAATAAGGCTGAAGAAAAAAAGAATGAGATAGTTAAGATTTGGTAGAGTATTCTACCTCCAAGTTAGAGAATCTGGATAGAAAAAGCACTATTTTTAGATGGGACCACTATTAAATACTTTGACCAGTCATAAAAGTTCCTTTTAACGCAATTCTAAATTCTGTTCATTACTTATCAGATTTTTAGAGTTTTTTTACATGTGTATAAGTTTCAGAACAGTGCCTTCATATACTCAAATTTAGAAACAGTAACAGAAAATTCTACTATTTTGTCTGCTTTTCTGCTTGAAAATTTTAGGTATCTGGTTATTTAGGGTTAGATACAGAGATTTTGTTAATGATTAGCTATAAAAAAAAGTACCTAAGGGATAAGGTTCTTTAAAACCACAGATTAGCCCCATAAACCAAGCTCTTAGAATGTTTCATAACTTATAATGAACATTTATCAAAACAGTGAATTCTTGGTTTGGGTTTCTCTTACATCTGCTTTTCACTTGATAATGTCCATCTTCTACTCTCTCACAATTCAAGCTCTGGATTACAATTTCCACCATGCACTTCAAAAGTACTTTTTTTCCAGTAATGTTTTCTGTTCTTATTACAAACATTATCATGAGGACTGATTCATTTTCTGTAATTCTGTCCTTATTACAATTCTTGCACTGTGAATAAGACATTAAACTTTTTGTGTACAATATATTATTCACCTGATGTACTGCATTAACCTTTCAGATCTTTTGTATTTTAGTAGGCTGGCAATTTTATTCCTTTTAAAATTTTATCAGGGTGGTGGAAGAAAAAGGTAGCAGAGACAATCAGTCAAAATTCCAGAATACTGACAAGGTCAAAACTCTTCTACCCTGTGCAATGTAGGAAAATGTAAGCCTAAATTTTAATGAAAATATTGTCAGGAGGACAGAAATATTGTGATATTAGAGTAAAATACATTGATACAAAGTACTTTCTCATTCCTGCTTAAAAGGATAATTTAGCACCATGTGGTGGTTTCCTAGACTTAACCAGTGTCTCCAGTTTGTATTAGTGGCAAAAAATCATCTCTTTCTTTTTACAATTTTATTTTTTTATAAGCCCTTTATTTAGTGCTATTATTTGTGAAAGATATTTGACAAAAGAACTGGAATGAATGTATTTATATTGCCCTTTTTATTGGCATAAAATTAATTTTGGTCACTTGTGGGATTTTCTCTGAATGACAAGTTTAACTTGCTCTTGATCCTCAAAAAGATCATTAAAATAGTTAACTTTGTACCTTAAGGTATCTAGCTAATTTAAAACTGAAGTCCAGTTAAGCTCTCATTTCCAGGAGCACAACTCTAAGGAATATTTTGTTGAGACTCCATAAAATAAAATAATAACATGAACCTGAAAAAAAATGTTGAAGGTAAGGCCTGATCAGGAGTGTTCCTTGACTTAAATCAATTAAATATCTAAAAGAGGTTTTTTTATAGTTCCATATCCCATTAAAAGGTTGCAAATAATATTCCTTTTGTTTCTTCCTTGCATCCTGACATCAGGCTTGACTAGGAGATAAACATTCTGTAGGAACACTTGCAAGAACTTCTCACATATGATTTAGAATAATGCTTCAGTCTCTTATTTGCATTAGATATGTTAGTTTAAATCTTTTAGTTATTTAATCTCTTTACATTTGTAGGAAACGTTAAGTAGTGTCTGATGTATACAGTGAAGATGAAGTGAATTTGCTAAGTAAAGAAAAATCTGAATTAATATTTTTTAGACTATCACCTGCCATCTGGATGGGCTTATTAACAGGCGAATGCTAAGGTGTGAAGTGGTGACACCAATTTATGGCATTTGACTTGATGTTTTTAACCGAATTTCTAAAATGCATGTGCATAGCAGAGTATATTTTATTGCCAGAAAATCTAGTACAAGCTTATCCTTTGATCTTAAGCAAGTCTGAAAAAAAAGCATAATAAAGCAACCTTACTGGTGATCAATCTTACTTTTAAGATATTATATAATAAGAAAAAAAGATTTAAAAGAGCTCCCAAGCACCATTATTTGAATATTTTCCATATTCAAACCAAAAGCCATAATATAAACCTCAAAAAGTAGCTAGAATATTGCAACAGAATGCTTTTAATTACACAAAATATTGTAATTCAAGAAAACTAATCATTAAATTTAATTGTTAATAACGTATTATGATTCAAACAAAATGTAAAAATATTGTACTTTTTCCTCATATTTACTCAAATTAATAAACCCTGTACACCAGATTCAGCAACAAAGTCACTAGAAATACTGGTCTATTTTTCCAGGATAGTCTCAGAACTAGATTAATAAGGGAAAGCAGAATGGATGAACTGACTGCCAAATCTGGCTGTCATGGCTTCCAGGCTATGTTGTCTAGCTGTGATATTGACATTTTAGAAATGTGCAGAAAGTCTAACAAACTAATAGACAAAGTAATTAAATGGAAAGGCAGTTATTTTTAATTCTGGGATCTGTGTAAATACTATTCATGAGGTTTATATTTTTACAGGTTTTTGCAATTTTCTCCTAAGTTGAGAATCAATTAATCAGATTTCTGCTTTAAGAGCATAAAGTAATACCTTACAAGAAGAGTTCTGTAATTTGTTTTAAATGTTTCTGTAAATTTGTTTTATGCCTGTCACAGAAGGAGGATATGTGATGTGTATTTAAATACTAGTTTGGACCTATGATGGGACTGCTAGTCATCTTTTGAAAAACAGAAAAATTTTTATTTATTAGTAGCTTCAATTGTAAATCATATGATTTCTTTTAAAAGAGGAGCTTGAATTTACTGCTGTATTCCTGCCTTCCTCAAACTCAAGTCCTCTTAGGGGTTCTGTCTTTCTCAAAGAGTATTTAGAGAGCTGAAAGTTTTAGCTTTCCTGGGGCAAATAGCGAGTTGTAATATCCCTGGGATCATACAGTCTGGTTGCTGCTTGAAAGAAAAGTTGCCTTACTAATGTCTTCTTGAACTGGGTGTGCATATATATGCACAAATATTCTGTCCAGTTTCAGTCACTTTGCATCTTTTAGTATCACATTTTAATTATTCTCTACACCAGTGCCTTTCATAAGATATTTGGTGAAGGGTGAAAGTATCCTGGAGCAAGCGAACAAGTTACATTAAAAACAAAAAAAAACATCAAGCAGGCTTTATTTTTATGGTGAACCTCATTAGAGAGCATGCAATTATGGTTTTTATTAATATTTAGGAATCCAAATATATAATGGTAATATAATATCCGACACCATTCTCAAAAGTCTTTCAATAAAACCCTATCCATTTCACTCTAAGGGGTTTGGGTTTTCTACAAAGGATACCATAAATCACCAGCCTATCTATTGAAACTCTCTTGTCTTATGGCCTTATAAGGAAAAACCCAAGAAACTACAAACTATACTGTGAACTGGAGAAAGCTGTGGAAGGCTATTCAACAATAACAGAATGACCCCTCTGCTCGAAGAGAACACAAGAAATCTAGATTTCTGTGGGTAGCATATTTAAGGCAAGTCACCTCATGTCCCTCCTGTGCAACTATATCACAGAATTTGACACATTATCAAGATGTCCATCCTAGCAAAATACATTTTTAAAAACCCTATTACTTAGGATCACTGAATAGTGGTACTATTTTAGTTAAGTTGCTAGCTATAAAAATGAGGTGGGGGAAAAATCCTGTTGCCTCCGTGTCTGACTGATCCTGGCAATGTGATTTCCTATATTTCTTTCTGTTAGTGGGAACTGTCTCACTTACTTTACATTTTTGGCTTTCACAATTATAGTCCAATTTTAGAAGGGAAAATTAGCTTCCCTAAGGTAAGTATTCTCTTGTTACACGGGAGGTGAGATCCAGACACTGTGAATTCCTGGCAGAGTCCAGTACTTTCCTGTGTTTTCTTCATTTGGTGAAAGCTGGTTGAATACTATTTTATATTTTGGACCAGAAATGACATAAAAAACTTTTAGAAGAGGAAATGTATTTCCTTCCAATCAGAATCGTATTGTTCCACTAAACCTAAGATCCAGCCACATAGTTATATGCACCCAGAGTTTTATAATACAATTCATGAATGTTTCAAGGGTAATTTGAAACTAACTATAATTTAGACAAAGTCTTGTGTCTTAGAATGAGTAAAGTTAGCTTAATTTCTCTTTTCTCCAGGCTTAAACATTGATTAACAACTTCAGTCTGTACCTTTTTTGTAAATTACTTAAAGATGCCTTATTTATTTACTTTCTGTTTATTGAGCATGTAAAGAGTGTACATCCATTTCAAAACAATTCTGCCAATTTAGATTTAAATGTCTCAAGCTGCTTGGATAAATATGACTGCAATATGTTTTACTTAAAATAGTTCTTTATTTCTTGTTCACGTTTGTTATTATTTTATTCCTGTTCAGTCTTTTGCTCCAGTTACCTCAATAGCTTCATCTTTGCAGTTTTTTTCAATGTAAGGTCTTTCTTATACGTATAAAGACAGAGGTAATATTTTACATAGAGAGTGTGATTTTATCTTGAATTACTTAAGTGAAATATACATCTGAATCCTGTATTGGTTTAAATTGGGATTATATGGATTAAGTTTAGTAAAATCACATTTATAATGCATATCCACGTAAGTAATGGATATACTTCAATCTCAAAGAATCTCTCTCTGTTACAGACAATAATAAATAGATGATGTAATTATCCTTTTTCTACCTTTATATAAAGTCCTATTCTCGTTTTTGCATTTTTTTATCCTTTTTCTGACTTTTTTTTCTTTCATTCAATTTTTTTTAATTTATTTTTTTCCATATTTCCTCACTTTCTGTGTCTTTCTTTTCTACTTGCAATGTTTTGTAGCTTGTCTCTTTCTAAGCTTTGCTTATACTTATTCACCCGTATCTACTCCAGTGTAATTTTTTCCTTTCTCTTTTTCATTTTCTTCTATCCATATTTCTGCCTTCCGTCCCTTGATTCCCTTCACCTCTATTCCCTGTCTGTTTTTGAGCTAGCTGACCATCATTCATACTGCAGTGGAGCACCTGTTCGGATGGTACGTGGGGCAGGAAGAGCACACATTGAAAAGCGCCCTGGCCCAAAACACCGCAGGGTAGAGTCTATAGGTCAATCTGTTCTCTTTGGATATCATTTCAGGTTTGGAAAATGTAAACCTGGATCTGAATGATAGTGAGGATCTGTAAAAGCAGACCATTAGCATTCTATCATTTCTGTTGTATTGCTTTAGATTTTTATCGATTAACTGTATACATTACCTGTAGGTTACAAAGCAGTGCTGCTTTAAATACAGAGTGGAAATACAATGGCTTTAACGGAGAATAAAACTTTTGAAGTTAGAATCTTTAGAGCAAGCACCACACCAAGTCAAAGGGAGTTCATTCTGCCATATAAAAGTAATTTTAAAAACCATCCTAAAGCCTAATAAGCAGGTATGTGAAGCTAGTTTAAAAACTCCAGAATCTCTTGTTTTCATTGTTAGTGAGGCTATTTCACATAAACAATGGTGGTTTCTCACATAGAGAAAATGTCTCCCAAAAATTTAAATAAGACTAAGAATCCTAAAATGAAGCTTAGAAAAACATATTTGCGTTAATATTGCTAGTTATCTATTAGATCTGTTTAGACTTTTCTGGAGCATGAATATAGAAAAAGGTAGAGCTATGTCTGGAATCTTGGGCAGTAAACAGCATCTCTGATACTACCCGTTGATTAAAGTTTTCTAGCATATTTTATTAATTCTCACATACATCTAGGACAAAAAGGAGAACATCAGTGGCCAGCCTAATTAAAGATAGATTTAAAAAAAAAAGTAATTTCATCTTTTTAAACTGTATTTTCTGCTTTGCTGGTGAAATATAACATATGTGGACTTTTACATTAATTGAACTGTTAATATAACAGTTTGGCTTCCTTTACAAGACTCTTCATTAAGCCTCAGTTCCCTTTCTCATTTTTTTTGACTCCACAGTGGATTGTAGTTTTCTTTCTCCTACAAGCTGCATTAATGAAGAAAGTCCAATTACCAAATCAGACCAATTGTTTGCTTACTCTGGTATGACAATGGAAGAAACACTAACAAATAGGGCAACCTTATTTTACTGTCAGGATGTATATTTGATAACATTTGTGACTTTGTATTTGCTTTTCTTTCCATGGTTATTTTATCTTTGTTCCTATAGCCATCTGTGATCCTTACATAGAATATAAATCACACACACAATATTTCTGGAGCAAATACAACAAGGACACTAAAAATACAGCCGCCATTAGACACTACTTCAGTTCAAACAATAACAGTAGCAGTGAATTGTGTTTGTATGGGTCTTTGGATGCTTCACAGTTTTTAATGCAAAGTAGATTTTACTATGTTACCCTAAGTATCGGTGTTGAATCCACCAGCCAACAAGAAATAAGAAAAAATAACGTAACAAAATTATTCATGATGTCATGTTAACATCCGTGCTAACATTCTATAAAATTGGTCTATTCTGGTGAGGCTAAAGAGGTTTTTCTATTCCAGAAAGTCTTTGACAAAGAAAAGTTGCATAGCAGCAACTAGCATTTGAACCATATGATCTCAACCATGGATTTTTGGTCCAAATCCTCCCCTCCTATTCATCTTTCCCTTCTCCCTTCCATTTTCCTTTCTCATCTGAGGTATTTTCACACAGCTGTCCTAAGAAAGGACAAAGCAGTATAGTTCATGTGTTTACATTTTAAAGAAGGCAGGAGCTTCTGAAATGGAAAGACAAATATATCTAATTCAGTCTGTATGTTAAAATCAAATGCTGTCACTTCTGAAATACATATCTCCTCTTTGAACTGCTTCCCCTTCAACATCTGTACAGGACAAAAGAAAGACTATGATGAGCAGAAAGGGGAATTCTGCACTCCAGAAGCAAAAGGAATCACTATTAAGGAGTTACGAAGGCTCACTGAAGAAACACTTCTTTCTTCTCCAGGATTGGGAAAGCTGCCCAATACAACGAGCATTTATATTGCCTGGAAATTACATTAGAACAGTTGGGAGACGTTTCCTTGAAATATGGATAGTTTCAGGGCCAGATATTTGGAACTACATATGCATGGTATATTTGAATGTTGTGCAAATATTTACACTTGAGTAATATATCAATAATTTTTGTCGGTTATGCTGAAATGTTTGCTGTATAGACATTTTGTTGCTCCAGAAATCTGGCACTTAAGCAGTGATAGACTAGTTTTGCAAACCAGAATAGAGCAGTTTGACTCGACTTTCAGTTCTAGGGAGAACAATACTGAAAGTAAAGACCATGTGATGCAGATGGACAAATTTATCTTCACATCACTTTGCATTTTCAAGAACTTAGATGAAAACATATAAATGTCTGCTGCTGCAAAGGCATTCTTTGGGGCCTTTGACTGAATCACTACACTCACTTTTTTCCAGACATCAGAGGGAAGATTAAAGTGGGGTCACAATTACATTACTTTGCTTGGACATGAGTCCAGCTTTGTGGATGAGCAGGCTGAGCTCCGCTTCACACTCCCTGACAAGACAGGCAAGGTACAGTAACATTTTTATGAAAAACAATGTGCAGCCATCAAAGGTAGTAATTTGTAGTCCACAGAGATTAACATTCTAAAGTATTCAAAATGTCAACATTTTCTGTTATAATAGTCATAAAAATTTATTATGCTATGAAATGCTTTATCTTTTTTTTCCTAAAGCATGGAGCTCTTTTTCCTAAAGGCAGATGAGCAATCAGAGGCGGTGATTCAAAAAGGTTGGTTCACTGCCTGCAAAATGTTTTCTGATTCAGTTCAGAAAATACTGCCTTTAAAAATATTTTCACCTTTTGTATCTAAATTTGTTCATTATTTATTCCTGGCTTCGTATTTTCAAAAATTGTATCTTGATTTCAGCACTTCAAATGGTAGCAAGCTGCATCTATGGGCCTGGGATAGAAATCTTATATTATAAAGCAGACAGATGGAAAGGCCTAGAAAAATGGAAATCCAAAAAGATTGATAGGAACATACACAGTTTGCTTTGTGACTGCAGCTTTATTTCCCTGTACATTATTTTTTACATTGAGCAGATAGAAACCTGGACAACTTCACTTCTGCATGAATTCAGTGGCAAAGGAGATCTCACCCTGTTTGACCAAGGTCTGTTTATTCTTGCCCCTATTTTTATGCTGACACTAGTATGTGCACAGCTCTATCAGGAATTGTGACTTTAGCAGCCCTTACCAAAAGAAATATGCAGTTCATGGGTTCGTGTGGATCACAAGAAGCCACGTTAAAAAGAAAAAGTGTTCCAAATCTACTTTATTTGTCTTTCATACCCTACATGAAGTTCAGCAGTTTGTTACCAGCAAATACAGTTTAACAGTGCCTAATTTCTCTAAGGGTTAGTGCTGTTTTTTAGCAGTTAAAAATGAGGTTCAGATAATGTTTGATTTTTCCTATATATATTAGACGGAGGAGTCTATTTTCAAAATGCTTTGTCCTACATCATGAGTCAAAAGCATTGACAGTGCCAAATCATGTCATTTCAGCTAAATATACTGCTAAAAGGAACAATCTAATGTCAAAAACAGCCTTTGTTTTGAAAAAAAATATTACCTTTGGCTAGATTTATGGAATCAGCACGATAACTATAGGCTGTTCTACCTACTTGAAACAAAAATGTATACTATAATGTGAATGGCAAATGATTTAGAGTGAACTAATGAACCTAGCCATAACTTCATAAACACCATGATTTGATGAAAAAGTAGTAGCCAATTTCAAATTTGCATACAGTCTTCAGTCCATTTTAAAAGTGATTTTTTTTTAGGTGAAGGATTTTTACTTAAAATTTTTTACTCAAAGAATGAAAGCCTAACTGACATGTAGAAAGCCGCTTATATACACAACAAAATGCATGTGTTTTTCTGAGCTATCTTCCCCAACTTTATGCTTTCCAACCTGATGGGGAAGAGAAAAAAACCCTTTATAGGCAGGGCAATCTTTCACTTCTTTCAGGATGCACCTCACTGCACAGTGATGGTGTCAAGTAATGATACCCTCTATGACTTAGGAAGAGAGCTTGAGATTACCTAGAAAACATTCATTAAAAGAAAAATACAGCCAGATGATTTGATATTGTGTGCTAACAATTTTAAGAGAGATATTCCAGCTGGTCAGTACCTGATGCAGAGGTGGCTTTTCCAGTGATGAGCTTTGCTGGTGACCTTCCTTGCCTGCCACCAGTGCTGTGGGGTCACAAGTCACTGGCATATGCTCTAGCATGATTGAATCCTCTGAACATCCAAACTATCTTCTTGCAAAATAATATTCTAGTAACCTAGTAAAAGAAACTTCTCCTCGTTTTCCCAAGAGGGTCTAAAAACTGTGTGCCAAGTGAGGTGCAGAGTGCTGGGGGACTCTGGCACTGGGATCAACACCCCTTGTATGCTGGGTGTGAAGTGTTAAATGTGTGACTGACGCATTGGTAAGGAGGCTGCTCTGGCTGAGGTTTGGTGATGTTTGCTGCTCAAGTAAAATAAAGTTGTCATTAGAAAACTGGAGGAGTCCTGACATCTGAGCAATTGAATAATGATACACTGGTGAGGTGCAGCAAGAAAACAATCATCAAATACCAGCCTTTTTAAAGAATACAATGAATTTTTACACACTGCCTAAGATCTATGAAGTATTAAAGCTATACAACATGGAACATTTTATATATTGAAATCCAAAAAAAAGCAGAAAAGTCTGAGATATTATAAAATATTTCAAAAGAAGAACTACATATTTTATTCACATGGAATGACATTATCTTAGTAGATTAGGTACAATTCTTGCTAAAAAAAGGATATATTTAAATATTTATATAACCTATTAATTAGAGAAGGAAAAGAATATCTCCCATAGCAATGAAGATTGGTGAAAGGCTAATTACCAGAACATAACTTTTAACAGATTAATTTTTTTTAGCATACATGTCTAATATTTGGTATTCATCCTTGCATCCACGGAAATTTCTGGATGCCTGCAATATTTAGAAAGGGAATTAATCAAGGCTATTTCTCATTTTCAAAGTAGTAATTTACAGGAAAGATTTTTATATACCTTACAGTTCTGACAAAGAATGCAAGCACAAAGACTTCTGTTTTTTCCCAGTTTACTGAACAATTTTGAATCCATCATATCCATAGTCCAGGTAAAAGAGCTTTGTCTGTCAAACTACTTGATTTTGAAAGTGATTGCTTACCTATTATTGCTTTTCTTTGAAAAGTTCAAAGGATTTAAACTTGATCTCAGTGCAGACTCTTGAGGTGTGGTAGAGTTTTCCATTACAAGCATTTCAGAAATTAAGACTTGATGACTTTTTTTAAATGTATTTCTTACACAAATAGAAATATATTTAAAAGAAATTTTTGTGCAGCATTATGCAACAGATTCATTCAGTGAGCACAGTGGTGTTTCCTGGCTCTGGAACCTATTAATCTAAATCACTGAAAAGTGACTTCTTTTCCCAAATTTGATTTTTGCTTCCCAGATGGGCCTACTCAATATGTCTGCATTTTACAGCCAAGCTGACATTATGGAAAGGATTTAACTTGCCTGCAGTGGCCTTGCCTGTAGCACTGGTGATGTCTGTTCTTCTGACCTTTGCGCTGAGCGATTTGCAAAGTGGCTTTTTGCAATTCCGTGCTTCCAGCCTTCTGGACCTCTCCACTTCTTGGAAATCCTCACACAGGGTAAGGGCAGACAGGGATGCTAAATGGAAAAGAGACATGCTTGACTATTCTCAAGAAAACCATGATAATTCAAGTGGACATGATCCAGTATTAAGTCCAGAAGCTCATTATTTCAAGCCTCTTCACCTCAGTGCTTAATGCATCCCCACACTCTCTGTGCACAAAGAGTGTTGGATGAGAGGATCCAAGGAGCCCTTCAGCTTTCCTGGAGAGGTTATTGACTATCTGCTTCATATGTTTTAAATGGAAAATATTTTTAAACACTTGGACTTATCTACCCTCATCCGGCTACTAAACCACCTCATACAGTCCTATGTCTTTATTCCCAATGCAAGACCTCAGTTTATTTAAAGGCAGTAATGTCTGCCTGTGCTTAGACACCAAGGTCAGATGGCAGAAGTCATGAGACAGAGGTGGAAAATTGCTCTTCTCAACAGTTATTTCAATGACTTCTTTAAGATATCCTGATTCAGAAATCACTAGGAGACAGGGGAAAGACATGCTCAGCAGTTAGTGGGAAATGTTACGACTCCTAAAGCCACTGGAATGCACAGCCTGCATGTGGTGATTGGGTCCTTTACAAGATTCCATTAGTTTAGTAATGAATGTATACAAACTTGTGCTCTAATATTCTGTTACAAAAGTTTTAACTCATCTTCTCTTTTGCTGTTTTTCTCTTTTTTCTTTTTTAATAATTTTAAGAAGCAGGTAGTCCTTGCCTTAATGGATGTTGTGCTACTGCATCAATGTATTTTTCATATAAATCAATTAAATTTATCTGGGTACTCAAATCATGTTGCTTGTGTAAGTATAGATTATTCTTGCAGAAAAATATTTTTGTATCCTGCAAAAGGCTCAGTGGGCTGTAAGGTGTCTCTTAGAATTTCAGATACTGGATGTTAGAAAAAAACTATCTGAGCAAATAACAAACATGTTAAGTATTACTAAACAGCAAAATTTTGTGAGATATGGGATTGTTAAAAATACAGTTTTAGGAAAAAAATGAGAGAACTGGTGCCTTAATTGTTCTTAATAATAAATTTCAAACACTCAAAAATATGTGCAATTTAGACATATAGCACTGAGCGAACATACAAAAAATGTAAAATAAACTCACTATAAATGTTACCTATAAGAGGAGAGCAGGCCTTCTTTCATGGTACAAGCTGTAAAGGTCAGAAAGAATCAAGCAGCATGAAAAATAAAGATTTCTTTTTGTCTTAGTAGTTAAATTTAATAAGAAAGTTACTGATAACAAATCCACACACATTTTATGCATGTAAATGTGATTGTCAAAAAAAAAAAAAAAAAGGAAAAACTCTTCCCTATTTTTCCAGTTGCTCTTTGGCAGCTGAATTCATCAACAAAGTACCACAAGGGAAAATCTGTGTCTTATGGTTACCTTTCTCTGTAAGGGAGTTGCTGAATTTTTCAAAGCTGTTTTGATTGCACTTTTACCATTAATTCTCAGAAGTCTTCTTGGGACATTTTTGTTTTATACCAATTAAAGCACATTACTGAGGGGAAAAATACTGCAAAACTCTAAGGCTTGAAATGATTTTTTGTAATTCAAAAGCTATTTTCCAAGATCAATCATAAAGGATATTTTAAGTTATTTTCCCACTTTACATAATGGCTCCAAAGGCTTGGGCTTTACTAGAAACTGTACATAATCACTCAGATATGCTTAAGTATAGCCACGTCAAAACTAAATAAGGATGAAAGTCTGAACTTAAATGATGAAAATGCAGTAGTCTAAACATACAAACAAAAAACCCCGAACCAACCAACCAACCAAAAAACCAAAACCAAACCCACCCACCCCCTCCTAAAAATTAATACTACCTAAAGAAAAGGGAAAAAGTCTGCCATAATCAAAAGCACTTTGATGGCGTAATACATGGCCTTTGCTTAAGGATTCTGAAATCTCAGCCACTTTCTTAGATAGAATTTGCCATAAACTCTGGACTGGTCTGAGCCATAGTTGGTGTGGGCCATCACATTAAAGCCATTTTTTGAAAGACTTCAGAGGAAAAGTGCAAAGCAGGTCCTCCTGCAGGTGCAACAGTGAGTAACATAGACCTTAATGCAAACTTCCTAGAGTGGAAGAAAGGATGAAGAGATACTTCCCCACATTCACAGATGTTACACATTTGGAGGTAACCACTATCTAGGTGTCCTTACGATGCCTATGCTTACTGTTTTACCCATATTTTCATTTCTCCAGTCCAGATGACTGCACTTTCATGTCACTCATCAAACTATCTTTATTTCTCAGTTCCAGTAATTTCTCATCTACTCAAAGTGTTGCTTTATTCTGAAAAATTCCAATAATTTCAGGTTTTGCTGTGTAAAATAATCTTATTATCATAATGGAACCCACCCTTTTCTGATGCCATATTAATAAGATGGTAAGCACCTCAGAAGTTTTTCCACACAGTATAAGGCTGGCACTATTCATCCAGTGCTTTCCAGGCCATGGCCCTTTTGCATCCAGGCTCCATGTTAATTTTTTTACTAATTCATTCCAGTGCATCTGGAGGAACCACTGTCCATCTCTCATGTTTTTTCCAGCACTGGAGTCCACGGAGCTGATCCAACACTGCTTCACATAGTCTGCATTCCATTCCCAAAATCATATCCTTTTCCATAGCTTGAAAAGTCACACCCTTGTTACCCAGTGGTGACAGGCTCCCTCAGCCTTCACATTGTCTGCTCTTCTGCATTACAAAAAAGGTCATTGTTAGTGTAAATTTAGCAGTTATTTGGCACCAATCTGGAGAGATTAATGGAGTTCATACAAAAATAGGAAGGCATGCAAACTTCCTAGCCAGATATGTGACACTGTTGGACCAGACTTGCACCATTTTTCATTTTCCACAAAAATGGAGGGAAAAACACTGTGACTGTTGAATGTATTAAGACATGAACAGTACACATACACATACATACGAAAGACCAGCTTTGCCTTGCAAAGTGATCAGTCTCTTGCAGGATAAAGCTTGCTTTCAAAATTTCAGCCAGACAGTTAAGGAAACTCAGTGTAAATGTAAAACCCTAGCAGCTATTTTTGGATATATACACATAGCAATTTATGTCTGCTAGTACCGGCAGATACAAAACACAGCAGTGTAACAGCTAGGTGATCTGAACTTTGAATTATGGTAAGCAATGGGCCAAAGTTTTTTCATTCAAGACACTGGTCAGAGAAAGATAATTGGTTGCAGATCCCAAGAGAAAACTTATAAGCGTCTGGGGATTTATGCTGAAATTACCTGTAAATGCAACAGGAATTTGGAAACTCATAAAAAGAGAGAACACACTTCCATTCTTGCTTACCAGGCTCCAGCTCCAACCAGCACATTAACCTCACCCACTGCAGAAGTAAAGACTCTTGCTTGTGGCATAAGCATAGTATTTGTGACTTGCTGCAGACAACTATCTAGGGCCGTGGTTAATATTCTGACTGCTGCTCAGTAACTTTCAACTTGCAAACTCATGGTGAGTTTTGCCTGCTTTATGAATGAAAAGGCAAAGTTCAGCAATCTCCTGTTCATTCTGAGAGCGTTAGAATTTGTCTTCTAACACAGCATTTTTCTCTCATGCTTCAGTGTAGTCCTCAATCTAAACAACATTAGAAAATAGCAAGTAACAATGCTGTTAGCAGTCTGCTATGTACATATTAGATTATTTTATTCTCTGTATTAAAACTTACATTGGCATGGAGAAGTATGTAAATCTAAACAAAACATATCTTTACTTGAAAATGACTCTACCACCATGAATATTTGTAAGCAATCCAGTTTTAACAGTAAAAGTTCTCTAACATATAGTTGTAGAACTATACTCAGGAAATGTATCTAAAAGTTTGTTTTATCCCTATCATTATCTATACTTAATGTTTTCTCAGCATCAAAATGGAAAAATATATTAAGGTGTCAAGTTTATCTGACTGAGCATCATAGCTAACACCCATAACACCCACCTCTGAATATCAGCTTAGTTTGTCCTGCTGATAAAGGCTGATCTTTCTCCACTACTGTATTAATTGCTTTATTTACTTGATATCTTTAATCCCTCTGCTGTGTTAGCACCAAAATTAAAAAAGGAAGGCAGATCATACTTGACATGATAGAAAAATATTCCAGTTTCTGTAGGATCACTGTGATGACCAAGTTCTTGATCCTGAGCTCAGCATTACTGACAGCAGTTTATCTTTGCTATCTTTTTTGACCTGTGAGTAAAAAAATTTTCACTAATATTTCATACAAATTACTCTCTTTCAGTTTGAAGGCATTCCCCTTTGTCCTGTCACTACATGCTCCGTTAAATAGTCTCTCTCCATAGCCGACTGTGATCACAGTACCAATTCAATATAACAATATATTTACTACTCAGTGCCAGTCTTGAGCAGAAATTATTCCTCATTCACCTTCACACCTGTGTGTGCTATACAACAATTTACAGTTAATGGCACAACAATTACAATAATGGTGTTGCAGATGTACTAATTTAATTGCATCCTACATTGTTGTTATTGCACAAATTAAAATAATGCTTCCCAAATCTGACAGCAGCAGGATTATAGGTGATGCAACTGATCAAAGCAAGTCATCTGTTTTGTTTTACCTAACCATTTTTTGGCTCAGCTTTATAATGTGTCAACTAGTGTATACTACCTCCATGCTATGGCTTAACTCACCAGACCACAGAGGTATGTGGGATGTGATCCTTTCTGCACCGGGCTTGTGGCTGGCAGAGCACAGCCGGGCAGCCTTGAGGCTGAAGCTTCATGCAGAATTAAAGGTGGGACAAGGAACCAAAAGGTAGAAGCCCTAGATGTGAGGGAAATGGAACAGCTTCAAACTTAGTGAGTTCACATTTAAAATACTTGAATAAGTATAGGATTATTTAAATTAATTCATAAAAAAAAACCAAAAAACACCCCACCCAAAAAACCAAAAAAAACCATTGAGTTTTAGCCTCAACAATTTAGCTGAAATCAGCCTGGGACCTCATCACTCAACCCGTAGAGAAGTTTCAGGATTGGCTAATTTAATATCATAGGAATAATTCTGATTTTCCAACCCATCATGTTTCCTACCTTTTACATCCTTATCCTGACACTAAACTGCCTTGTCCCATATCTCCAAAGCTGCAAGGCAGCAACACTGAGTCAGTATATTGAATATTGATTTGCAATCCCATTTTTTGTCAGCAGTAAAGTTTAAACATTGTCTTCTTGCATTAACATTTTTACTTCAAACCTATGCCAAATGTTTGTTTGGCCCATATATATATATACATATGTATATATATACATATATACATGTATGTTTTTCAATCTCTCTGTCATGAGCCATCATAAGAAACAACCTGTAACTCTGTTGGACATTATTGATAGTTGTATTGCTGTGCTGATGAACTTCTTTTCTCAGAATGCCTTTTGTCATCTTAGAAATATGATAGTGAGCATTGCTGGGTAGAGAAGAACTAGTCTTTTTAATTATTAGATGTATTGGTTTAAGTCCAAGAGAATTACAGAAAGGTTAACAATTTAAACGGAATTTTTCATTTAAACTGAAAAAGAAAAACTGCAAATAGATGGCGTACTACAATACTGGTGGGTGTTTGATGGGATGGTAGAAAAGGTTCACAGTTTGGAGAGTTGATTCTGAGCTGTCTGGTATATATTTTGAAAATCATTAGTTATTAGCAAATTATACATGTTCAAAAAACCAAAATATATTAAATGTCCAGATGTTCAAGCTGATTGCTTTTTTTACTGCTAGCCTTAAAGGGAAAATAACTTCTGGAGATTACTGTCAGACAGGACATCCTTTAATTTATACTTGCTATTCCTTGAAATTATATTAATTCTTAAAGGTGATAAGAAAACTTGAAATATATCTTAAAAAACCCCCTTATTTTGTACATATGAACATCTATATTGAAAACCAGATTTATAGTGATGTTTTGAAGGCTTCTATTTTTATTCCATTTTGAAATATGTTTTCAAAAGAGCCATTATTTTCTTAGAAGTCATAATTTGTATAAGGAAAATTATGTTTTTAATTATAATGAGCATTAAAGAAAATTAGCACCTACATTTGAACTACAGAGAAAAATCTCAATAAACCATGAGGTTAAGAAAGCAACTAGGAAGTTAGAAAGAAAATTAATATTGATTAAGGCCCTGGAAATATTTTGTAACCTGAAAATGGAAATACAAATTCCACAACAAATTATCGTGCTGAAATTTTGATGGTTGCTATTTTCTTGATGACATCTAAAAATGGTGGCCATCACCACCATGTAAATTAGTCTTTAAAAGCAATAATAGGACACAGACTGCCTACTGGTCTTTAAAGACTGGTAATTGGATTAAGAGAGATTCTGATCCACTTAAGAAATAATACAGTTCTGCAGCTCTTAAATATAAAATATCTGTTGTTTGATTTAGAAGCAGGGTACTTTTTGTAGAAACTGATCTGTGTAGAAAATGAATTCAAGTAGCAGCCTGGGAAAAGCTGAAAGGAAATGCAAACCTTTAAAGTGAGTTAGGGGAAGATTTAGGAGTGCTGTACTTAAGCTGAGCAGCATGGCCCTTGATAAGCTATTCTTTGTAACTTTAATTTTATGCTTTAATGAACATATAAAGTAATAAGTTTTTTAAAGCCATGTATGCACTACTATCTCCTATTTCCCATGGAGCAAAATGCAATTCTACTTTGCAGGAGATAAATAAATAAATAAATAAATAAATAAACAAAAGGATAGCAGATAGTTATTCCTTTGGGGGAAAAAAATAAAGCTGAAACCTCCTAACCGCTACATCTAAACATTCACATTGTATTTCCCACAGCTTTTGGATATTTAATTAGGGTAGATTTTACTCCATAGCACAAATCATACTAAAACTTTCATCAGGACCGGTACATATCGCAGTGTACTATTTAACTGCCAAATCATCATCCTGCATATTAAACTGCATCTTGAGAAAAGAGTCATTTAGCTGTCATTGAAAATATAATACATTGGAACAAGCAGCCAAAGTTGAGCAGATAAAACTGAAATTAGCTGAAATATGCTGTCAGAAGAGCAATAGATGGAGGAATTATAGGCAGAGAAGTAAGCAAATCACTGGCTTCAACTGCAGCAGTAGCAAATGCTAATTACATCAACCACATACTTTTTCTAGATTTGGAATTATATAAATATATGTGTATATGCAGTCAAACATAAATGTTTCCTTAATAATGACTTGATACACATTTTCATAAATTATATATTAATAAACAGTATGAATAATGTGGTTAGATTATATTTTAAATAATAATATGTTACCAGTATTTAATTAATTAAACTGTACACAGGTCTCAGAGCAAATTCTTGTACCCTAGCATATCATACTTTCTCTTCAATGTCTTGAAGATAAAGCTGTCATTTTAAATTTTATAATGTCATCAATGGGATCTCACATTGATAGACTGCAAAAAAAACCCCTGATATTCATCTGAATGGAGAACATCTTGTTGGTTCTGATTTGCAACGTTTAGGTTTGTAGACTTTCTATAGAAGTAACTCCACAAAGATCCCTGGGAAATATGTTTTCACAAAAGCCTTAAAATATCTCATTGTCCTTTTTCCCTCTAGAGGCACAGAGATTCACACATCACATATTTCATGTTTCTTGATTAAATTATTTGAGAATATAGATGGATAGCCTTCTGGAGCTAACTTTTCTGACTGAATATTGCACAGGTGTCTCTTAAATGCAGCGAGTATCACCATAATAATCAGGAAACATTTCATGCATCTAAACCTGTCTTCTTTTTAAAGATTCAGTAAACTAAGGTTCCAATTACTCTATGATAACAAAAACACAAGATGGGTTGAAAATCATTGTGAGTGAGAACAAGTAGGAAAAGAGTTTTCTTCCAGATTCATGCCTTTATTTCATTTTTAATGGGTAATTTTTAAGATATAAGTGTCAGGCTAAAGAAAAACAAAAACAAAACCAACAAACAAAAAAACCACAACCCCAGCAAAAATCTCTCTTACTCTTTTTTCCTAAAAGTCCTGGTAATTATCCACAGCTACCAATGAGATTGCAAAAAAAGTAAAAAAAAAAAACAAAAAAACCAAAAAACCAAAAACCTCAAACAAACAAACCCCAAAGCCCAACAAAAAATACCATCGTCATCACCACCTCCAAAAAAATCCCAAAAGACTTTATTATCATTTAGGCTGCTCTTCCAATCAGTGAAGACGGCTGTATTTTTGCAATTGCAGTTCTGTGAAGGAGAATCCCCTTGCAGTGGACAGTCAGTTCTTCCCTTCACAGCAGCACCCAGCGTACCCTCCTGTGTGTGCTCCATCCAGCCTGCGGGGCCCTGGGATCTCCTCCCTGTGATGCTGCTGCCCCTCCCGGTTGGTAGCTGACATTGGCACAAACTGCTGTCTCCTCACAGTAGTTCAGCAGGTATCAATGCATACTCAAGTGCCTTTAATTCACCATCTCAGTAAATTTCAGTAAACACGTCAGAGAACACCTTCTTGGCCCATATGTCCATACCCCTTGAACATTCCAACTCGATGTCCCAGCAGACGACTGCTGAGAGACTGAAAGAAAAATGTAATCTTTAAATTAAAGCAAAGTGTTTTCCCTCTGTGCATGCGGAAGTAATAATGTGTAGCTGGTGATTTCAAACAAATATTGAGACTGACCAGGCTATTGACTGTGAACTTATGAAGCTGAAAACTGGTTTACTGAGGGAATAAACTCAATTTCATATGGTTTGCATGTGCTGGTTTCACTTAGAACCCACTATAGCAAATTGAAATATTTCCCCTATAAAATTATTTCCTAACCTTCATGTGCAATCTGCTTGTTAAAGTATGAAATTTGATTATTCCTGCTTTTTTAGATATGCATGTGTCTAGCTAGCATGACAGAAACAATCCTTCACAGTATTTAACTCAGCATTTGACCTTCCGAAGAAACTGTGCACAGATGTTCTGTCTAATGGGTAGGATAGTCCCACTCTTTTGTTTAAAATTTGCTACTTAATTTCAGCATGCTTCAATTTTTTATAAGAAAATGTTAGGTGGTTATTTGTGGGAACAGCCAAAGAAAAGAAAAGGCTGATTATTTATCACTAAATATCAACCTAGAAGAAGTACTTCATGTATGAGAAAGTTGTTCAATGAGGTGAGTTTTTAGCTGGTTTGTTTGAGGTTTTTTTCAGATGGTGCTCATTGAGAAAAGCAGCAGGTTTCAGGGAAGCAAAAGAAACTAGACTTACTGCCACTGTCAAAAAGTCAGAAAGTGTGTTTTGGAAACAGGAATGGGATAAAATCCCCAACTCTGGATTAAGGTTGAGGCACAAATTATCTCATGGTTTGATTTTCAGGGATTCAAAATTTTAATTGATGGCTGTGTCTGCATGTATTTCTATGAATACCTTGCTCAGATTGGGAGATTGCACTGTTTTATTCTTGAGCTAACACTGTTGCATCTGTAGAAAACGCAGACTGTCTGAGCAACTCTGACTGTATGAAAGCCTGCTTTCTCCAGCAGGTTTTCGCTGAATGAATGAATTTTTCAAAGCAGACAAAAAGAGAAAGGATGCTATGATCTTAATGCAGAAAAGGAGACAAGCAGACTACAGGGCTGCTTTCAGTAGGGAAATCTGATACAGAATACTGTATTTGCTCTTTTGACTTCTTTCCAAAGAAAAGTAAGCAAAATATATTATTTTTACTGTTCTAAAGGACACTATTCAACATTACACCTTGTCTATATCTACCTACCCTAACATACCAAGGAATACCTTGTTTTGTGTGCTCCCTGAATTGGCATGAGCTGCAAGGAAACCAGGAAGTGTGACTTCAGGAACACACCACCAGGGCCCTCAGTGGGGATGCTGTGAGGCAGCTACTCCTCTTCCACATAATTATAGTAAAGGTTTAGCTAGTGATTTCACTGATACCATCAAGATCAACCATTTATTTTAGCATTATCCATCCCTTTCAAATTTCTGTACAGTTTGGTCTTCCCCTCCCTGCTGTCTAACAATAATTTTGTGCATTCTGGCAAGTTGTGGGTTTGGGGTTTTTTTGCCATGAAAATCAGGGTGCTTTCTCAGCCAGTTGTTTCTCTCTCTGGAGTTGTAGAGCTAATCATTTGTGATTGCAACAACATGAAGATATCCACTATGGAAATGCCACTCAGCAAAGCTTAAAGGTACAAAATAGTATTTAATCAGTCTGCATTTTACATACAGATTTCATTATTCCATGTGCCAAAAGGCCTCAGTTACGGACAATTATTTTAATGTACTAACAATGGATCCATACAGGGGCTATTGAGGAAAGAGTATTGGAGAAATGTCAGCTATTATGAAGTGAACAAAAATATTACAGTCACTCTGAGCTGCTGTTCACCAGCTAAAGTTATTATATTTGTCAACATTTATAATGCTACATTAGTGCTAGACTAAGTCTGTCTTGACCACTGGAATTACGTCTGTACAGCACATGAGCTTATCAAGGCTGGCTGCAGCACTCCTTATTCACAGTACAACTCATTGAAATGAATGGGCATTTTACAGTCAGATTGAATATGGCAATAATTTTATGAGATGTCCTTTTCAAGGTCACACAAGAAATGCATCTTTGTGCTAAAAACAGAATCCAGATGTCTGCTGAATATAATCAGCAGAAACATTTCTGTAGACACTGCTCCTATCAGCATAGCACTAGTAGGGGTTTAGTATCCCTCACTCACATTTTCAGTCCAATCTTTCTCTTCCCCTCTATGACCCCATGACTTCATTATGGCACCAGCCAAGTGATCTGCACGTCCAAAACCTGTCAAAGTCTGTCCCTCGTGTGTCATCAGATAGAGGAGGTGCTGAACAGCACCGTACATGACTCAACTTGGCCAGCTCTGGGAGCAGGGCTGGCATTCACCACAGAGCTCTGATGCAACAGAGCATGTTCTCTGTTTGCAGAGTGTGCTCACTGTCTCTATATCAATGTCAGACCCCAAACCACACTAATCTGAAAATAAGCAGAGTGAATGGATATTAAACATGAGTAGCAGTCACGGGAAATCACTAAAGGGTATTTGTAACAAAATGTAAGGGATTTACCATTCCCATTAGAGTTAAAATCTGTTCTGTGGCTAAAAATCCAGGCACTAATGCTCCTAAAACTAAACTGCTCTTCCATTTTAGTACCATTCTAATAAAATCCAAATGAAGGATTTAAATGGAAGCCATCCACAGTGTCAATGACATGCTTTTGTTGGTTATCCCAGCATGTGCAGTATCAATGACTGAGCAGCAGTGCTGAGTGCATGGACAAAATCCAAAAACCTTTTTTTCAGTGCTTAACCATGGTCAAATCCCAGCCTTCTCCCTTGTACAGGACATAGCCGGTTATGTGGAAGCCCTGTGCTACCAGAAGATAAAAACATTCAACTATTTGTCCTATATGCCCTGTGGCATTTTACACTCAAATACACTTGGTTTTACATGTGTATTAAGTCGAATCAATGAATTTATCACCTCAGAATGAGCTGGAATGATAGAACATTCCCTTTATTTTGACAAGGACTTGCAATTTAGCACTTCCTGAGAAAGGTAATTGAAATGCACTTACGCTGCTGAAAAACAGTGATAAATTTATGAAATGCACACAATTACTTTTAGCTGTCAAAATACTTAAATAATAAGCTGTAGATAGATAATTAACCAGCTAGTATGGTTGAAGACACATGATTTAATTTAAAAGATGGGTTCAAAAGAACGACTACTTAAAATAAAAAAACAGATGAGGCTGCAGAAATAAAGATATAACAATTAAAATGTACCTTTGAGCAAAGTCTGAAGGCATATACCTAATTACAACAGTATAACTATCCCTGCAAATTCATCACACTACTAACATGCAAAAGTTTTTAGCAAGATCTTTAGCAAGGTTTAGCGAGGTTTCACAAGGTGCTGGAAGAGTTACTTAGATAAAACTCACTGAATGGTTTAGCAAAGTTTCAGTCACAGCTCTGTGAACATATGTTTGCTATTTTAATGAATATATTGTACTGCAAGTAAGAAGAGAAAAAGAAAGGCAGGAGAAAAAAAACAAAGAAAAGTTTAATGTGCATTGAATTTTCTCCCTGATATAAAATCCATATAAAATCATAGAGCATAGTCCAAAATAGTTTATTTGTCATAACAAAAAGTACAGGGTTTTTCTTTACAAAACATATTTACTTCTATCTCTGTGATACTTTATAACAGCAAATCGTTATGATCAAAGGAAATGTACTGAAGTGTGACAAGTAATTTCAGTTGCGTAGATTAGCGAGAACTTGCCAGTGTTATACCAGTGCTATATACCAGAGTTACATACTGGGAAAAAAAAAAGGTATTAATGGTACTTTGCTCATACCTCTGTACAAAGGGAAAGGAAAAAAAGGAAAACAGAATTAACTCCATTGCACCACTTGCTGTATTTCTTTACTGTCTGACAACAGAAAACAAAATGGGAAAATAGTATGTGATCAAGTTTTCCACTGAAATGTCTGATGTGCTAGGAAGCATCAAAGAAACAGATGAAGCAGAGAGAAGGAAGCTTTTGGGGAGCTTTGGAAAAGCCTGAAGCAAATATTTGAAAGTGTTTATAAAATTAGGTGGAGACATTACTTTCTTTCCCTACATACAACTTGCATAACATGTGTGCAAATTTATTACAGCCTATGTAAATTAAAGAAACCAGTGCTTTGAATTTTCATATTTCTATGTATATTTCTTCATTCTGTACTATTTGAAGTCCATGCCCATATAAAGTGTATTTGGGTGGTTTTTTTACTGAGTGGCATGAAGTCACTACAGACAACCTTAATCATAAAGATTATTATATATTCACTATATATATAAATGCCAAATACATCAGTCAATGTTTGAAAACAGAGCCTGATGAGACGGAACTCAGAATTTTTGATTTTTTGTTTCACATTTGTTTTGTGGAAGTGTATGAGTCTACTGGTCTAAAAAACTCTAAGGACAAGGTTTCAGAAAACATATTTTCAGCAGAGAAGATTGATTATAAAAAATAATATATAGAAAGAGAAAGGAACAAATATTAGGAGCAGATAAGAAGGGGAAAAATCTCTACTTGTAATTCAAAACTGTTTTCCATATTAAGAGCAGCAATTACTCTCTAAACTCAAAAGACTACTTATTCCCTATTGTCCTACTTAGTAATTCAGTTTTTGGTGTATTAACATAAGCACTTTTTTACTCTTCAGGGTTAGTACTGCTATTTGCTTTAGATTTGCCTTTTCACATATCACTGGCTCTTGGTAAGAAAATTGGTCCCAAGCTACAGAGGAGATAGATTGCCATTTAACTTTTCTTGAATATCAGTTCAAATGCAAATTTTCAATATTTTCAGGAGTATATTTCTTTCTGTTCTATTTTTAATTTCAGAGATATCCACTACTAAGCCTATTATAAACATGGCCCTGAAATCCAGAAGTACCTAGAACATAGCTTAGCACAGCTAAAATTCTTGCAATTCTTAACATTTACCTATTTGTCCATGCATTAAAAATGTCAGAGTCTCCATGGGACTTATTTTATAATCCAACATGATGAAGAAGTGTATGAGGATAAAGATTACTCAAGGACAGCAGCAGAGATACTGTTAACATTCTTTATCTACATGTTTCCTCCAAAGAAGTGAAGTGTCAAGAGAAGAAAGATGAAGAGAACATTAACTTCTGCTTTTCCTTCAATTTACTGAAAACAGTCAGCATGTTTGAAGTAAGCGATGGATACTCCTTTCAAGACCTCCAGGGCTACTTTGCAGCCCAGTGATTATATGAAGGAAAATGCGTACCTATATCAAATCCAACTTCCAATTTTCACTGATGGACATTTCTAAGTCTTGGGAACATTAAGGAAAACCCATAAATATGAGTATTGAAAATGTAAGTGAAAGATCATACAAGTGAGCTGTAGCATAATATTCTTTTTGTTTGATTTTGTTTAATCTATTTAACTGCATTAACATCAATGGGATCATCTTCAATATTCACAGTCAAATTTCTTAGAAAGAAATGAGTTTATTAATTACACTGACTTATTGCCATCTGATGCAGATCATATTAAAAAAAAAAGAAAAATACACTAACTTGCTAAAAAGGCAAATGTCTACAATTTGTAAAGTTTAAATGTTTAGTATATTGGGTACATTTAATAATGCCCTGTCCAGTAGAGTAATCTGCAGAATGCATTCAATATTTCCTTTTTAGAATTTAAAAATACTCAAAATATTCAGAAAATCATAATAATCATTAATCCAAAATTACTAAAGCCATGCAGAAGGACATATATCTGGAGCATGTACCAGATGGTGGAGCAGTGATCCAGAGAGAGTTAGGAAGTCATCCTGAATAATCATCTCTACATGACCTTTGTATGCAGTGTTCCAGTAAAAAGGCCTGCTTGATGCACTTCTTGGTTAAATAAAATGGGGAACATCCATTTGAAAAAGGAAAGCCATCCTGCCTCTGCTGGTAGTGGTGTGAGCATTGCTATGAAAATACTTCAGATTCGAGGATCACATTTTGCAAAAGATATCTGTACTCTGGAAAGATGTCAAAGGTATCACGCAAAGCATTAAAGGAAGAAAAAATGAGCACTTAGAAGTTTCAAGTAATTTGTCTTATCAAACTGGATTTGGAAATGTTTGAAAAGTTTGAAAACCGCTATAATCTACTGCATGGATATAAAGCTACCCTATAAGGCAATTATTTCCAAATTTAAAAAGAAAATGTAAAATGCAGTATTTGATTGTTATACTCTGTCTAATGCAGTCTAGAAATAATATATCAGCAAAAGCAGTTTAAAAACTTGGACTGATGTGGTATACACACCTTCTTACCATGATGCTTCATAACAAGTAGGGGCACACTTTACAGGATACTTTGCAAATATGTTTTTTCCCAGATGTAGGAAAAAAATGGTGGCCAGTATTACGGAATGGGATAGAATTATACGTCCTGTAAAGTCTAGGTCCCACCCAGAGAAAGCCCATCCAAAATTTTGTTTTGGATGGACAGGTAAAAGGGGGAATTCCTTACATTTCTCTCTGTATGGAGAAAGTACTGCACTAGCTTCTCTTGAATGCAGTGTGTTTGGACACTATCTTTCCTAAAGTTTTTAAGAATTAATTTTTTTGTTGTTTTTACCTGTGAAACAGAGGTGGCTGAATGTTTTCTTTCTTATTTTCTATTTTCATCTCTTTCCTCAAATTTTTGTATATAGGCAGAGAGTACTATATTGAGCAGAACTAGCTTTGATGAAAAATATAAAATCACTTAAGTCTTAGATAGTTTTCCTATAAAAATATCAACATATTTCATGAAATATTCAGAAGATTTTTTCCTCCCTTTCACTAGTAGAGAGTCCACGTAATTTTTTTTTTTCCTTTGGAGTTTATGATGAGAATTGAAAAAATAAGACCACTTGAGCTTGTTTCAAAAATTAATTTCCTAAGACTCCTATGAGCTAATATTACTGGCAGGACTTAGATTTTGTTCTTTTCGTTCTGTAGCCACAGAGTTTAACATCCTGAAGATTGAGATGGTTTTGCCTACCTACAGCCTTAAGGAGGACTTAATGCACTCTGATTTCACAGCTCAGAGGACTAGAAAAACTGACCTCATTTGGCCTTAAATACTTGGAAATTAACCACAGTTTCTCTTTTATAGATGTAAACATTAATGGGCAAGATTCAAAGGAGCAGAACCATGTCAGTTCCAACCTTGTGGCTCTTAAGAGGTTACTGAATTTCAAAGACTCTAAAGATCAGTTTAAATATGCACAATTTATTTGTATTCCCTAGAAGATAGGATTGCAAGGGCCGTGTGCTCTTCAACCGCAGTTCCTCTTTTCCTTTGCCTTTTCCTGATGTGTTGCTATGCCAGGAAAGAGGAGTAGA
Organism: Edolisoma coerulescens; assembly: GCA_013397115.1. Classification (NCBI taxonomy): domain Eukaryota; kingdom Metazoa; phylum Chordata; class Aves; order Passeriformes; family Campephagidae; genus Edolisoma; species Edolisoma coerulescens. Next base: position 688,662 of record VWZW01005345.1, on the reverse strand, counting down.
AGAGCAAGTAAGCTGGCATGCTTATTCCTGCAGATTCCTTCTAATTAATTAAATTAACCTTTGGAAATTGAAATTTGCTGAAAGCTTTGGCTTTTGACATCTAAACAGCACAAGAAGATCCGAAAGTCTAGTTCTCATTGCTTGAAAATTTGCAGAAGAACTGTGATTATTTCTTGTCCCAATTCAACCTGAGTGCTTATGGAAAGACTTGGAATGAATGCTCCGTTTTTTAATTTCCAGTTCATTAATTCATTAGGGTTATACCATACTTAAATCTTATTGTACCAGAAATGCCTTAGGCAATTAATCTATAATTTTATAGCACATGAAAATAATCCCAAAACAGATTTAAAATTTCTGCCTTTTTCTGAGTTGTAAGAAATTAGATCAGATCTTTACAGTTAGTCACAAGACTCCGGCCTGAGCTGATGGCATCCTGATCCCACTAATTATCTTACCAGTAATGTGTAATTTTTATTGTGTCTGACCTTCAGTTGCAAAGATATAAATGATATATTTAATATGTAAATATAATGCCATGGGGGTTTTTTTAACTTGTCAGTTTAGTTAGTTTCCTTCTAGCGTCAGCAAATAACCCCTTTAGTATTTGCCAAGACAAATTTTAGAGTCTTATTTGTATTTTTTCTTATACATGTACACACAATACATTCATATAAATAGGTGTGAATGTATTTGAACATACAAGAAATATTTTAAGAACTATATTAATATTATTTTAATAATTTTAGCTAAAAAAAAATTAAGTTCCTATGTATTCCTAAAAACTTCAAATAAGGATTTTGAAGCTACCCAGGATATTTCAGACTTCATTATTGAGAACTCAGTTGTTAGGGGTTTTTGAAGATGATTTTCTTTTTATGAACCATTTTCCATTTAACGAATTATCACAGATAAATCAGAATTTGAGTTCTATTTTTAAGCTAGTTAATTATTAATATTTTCAAAAGGAATGTTAAATATTTCTTACAGTCATTTGAGTAGAAATTATTTACAAGTGTAATTAATTTCATCAGTTAAATGTTGAACTTGACAAGCTAAAATATATATCCTGCAAGCTTCAATGTCTTTATAGGAATAAAACTGAGACCTTTATTTAACTGCATAGTCTGTATCTGTCCAATCATTTAATATTGTCTGTTAATACAAAAATGATTGCAGTATCAAGCCTTATAGTTCTTTACACTTGAAGCACAATTGTTTTTAGCAAAAAGCATCTTCCCTCTTCTCTGCTGGTTCTGTCATACACCCAAAAAGGCAGAGGCTGAAGCTGAGAGCCGCTCTACTTCCAGCAGGTGCTGGGGGAGCCATCTTCACCAGGAGGAGAACTCTGCCAATGGGACACGTATTTGACGTAGGGATGCTCTTCCACTTTGTTTCATTTACCAACACTTTCAAAAATTTTCCAGAAATCCGATGGTGACACTGCTCTGTTTGCAACTTAAGTCATCCAAAGATTACTTATCTTTACTGGACACAGGGTTTTGTGGGATAATCACTGCACTATAGCACAACGTGAAGCTGAAACTAATCACAAGTCAGAGGCTGGTCATCTCAGCATTAGATGACTTATGTTGCCTTGCTAGCACTAGACTTGTGCCAAAGAGTAGCAACACCATATGTACCTGGGGTAGTGGATATGCTTGGAAAAAGGTGCTTTTGTTCTAAAAATACATTTTTGGGCTGCCCTACATTCATGCAAGCATTATAACTCATCATGGGTGAAAGGTGCTATTGTTTGGAATAGGATTTTTGCTCATGTTCACAGGAGCAATCACTGGTCATCACATGAACTGCATCAGTAAACTGTTCAGGGGAATCAATAATATCAACACAGAGGTGGCAATCAGTTCTGTGGGGTTGAATTCACAAACTGAAGATTCTTTACTCTGGGACAAATCAACAAATGCCTTGGAAATTAAAATATCCACCCTCAGGGTATAGCAGCTAGATGCATCACTATGATGTGAGTGGTATCTCCAGGAGCAACATGACTCCCTCGGCAAGGGAATCGATGTCATCACTGAGGCAACAATGGCACCTGAACTAAATTTAGAAACTGCATCACTGATAATGAACTTTCAGTGCATATCTATTATTTCAAACATCAAGTTCAAATATCTCTAAGTATTTGTTAGATAGGAAGAGATTATTACAAGGTCAAAAGAATAGATTTTACAAAACAATATTAAAAGAATCATAGACTTGTGACTTAAGGTGGGTGAGATCGATCATTTTGACCATTTGTGTTTTATACTGCACAAGCAAGTTTTTTGTTAATCACTTTGCTTTAGACAGCTAGTGAAATAAAGAATTCAGTCAGTAAATCAATATGTTTCAGGGTTTTTTTACATTTTTTATGCAGTAAAAAAGGTGAAATTCCAAGGTGTATGTTTTATTTAGAATTAGCTAAATGACATATATTTTACACCCATCACCTATGATTGAATAGCATAACATTTTGTAAAAGAGTTTTCTTCTTGTGAAAACTATTTTCTCTTTCCAGAACTATTTTTCAATTCTCCAGTAGCAAATAACTGACTGAGAAAAAATACATGCTTGCAGTTATTAGGTGGTCTCGGTTTTTTGGTTTTTAATTCGAATTAAGGCAAAAAAAATTCTGTTACTTGCAGATGAAGAGACTCACAGGATGTATCTGCATTAGGATTCTACTTTTGGTAAGGAGTCTATTTTGAAATGGATCCTCTTTATTCTCTTTTACCACAATGTATTTCCTTGGTGGAACTGTCTCATGGCCTGGGTTTCTAGCAGTGCATTAAACAAGAAGGTGTGCTTCATATTTTCCAATTAATATTCTCCAATTGTTAATAGATTCTCAGTCTATGGGATCAGCTGTTACTGGGTCAAGACAAAAGCCTCAGAATATCTATTGGCTGGATTTGGAGCACTTGTCACAAACAGTCCTGCATCACAGACTTGTTCTTCCTGTGCCAGGGCAGTGGCTATTGAGAACCGAGGCTGAGGCATCAGTGAAACTGAACACAAGAGAAGGACTTAGTGGCTGGATAACTTTTACACTTTTTTTCAGTGATCCTGTCACCTCCTGGCCAGAGCTTGGAAATGAATTTTTGTTTTTCTTCAATATAAGGTTTCTATTCCTCTGCCCTACTGGGCGTCTGTTCTGACAAAAGTTTATCCTCCCATGTAAACAGACATTAATATTACCAGAACTGAGAAATGTCATTCCACTTCATATTATGAAAATCTGTAATAATATCATCCCTAAATTAAAAAAACAAAAACAAAAACAAAAACAAAACACCCAGGTATAGAACCAAAGGTAATACAACCCCTCTGAGGCTTTCTCTGAATTGATGGATCAAATTCTGATATCATGTTGTTCTTTATGACTGAATTTTTGCTACTTCAGCTGAAACAAAAGATTTCCTAGGAGAGACCTGACATCCAAAAAGAGAGAACCCTGCTGTTCAATAGTCCTAGTGTCTACCCAGCATCACCAGCTTCCATCTTCTTTTTGGGATGGTCCTTATGGTAAAAGCCCTTCTCATTCCATCTTGCTGTCTTTCATGAGTTGAAGTCAGTACAAAGCTTCCTCATTCCATGGGAATCACTGTAATGTTTGTTTTCAGGGATGTTCTGACATTTTATATGACAGGTGGATTATATTGTAAAAAGGAAGGATAAGAAAGGAGACTGAATGCCATTGACTCAATTTCCAGAGCTGTAATTTGGAAAAATATTTATTAAAATGCTTAAAATTGGGTAGAGCACTAAAGAAGCCAAAGAATGAGTAGGGAAGAAAACATTCCCTTTAGCAAAATACCAGATACTCCGGAAATGAGAAGCATCCAGTGAACCAATCTAGGTGTTATTTAACATTTCCCAGGCAAAAAGCAAATACCATTTGAACTGAAAACTTGTGATATGGTCATCTCCATGTATGGCTTTGCTTAAAGCTAGCTTTGACAATAGGAGCTAGCAGTATCAGAAACTGTGCATCTCACTCAGAAGGAAACTGAATGCCTTTGAAGATCTGTACAGACAACACCATCCTGTGCAAACACTGGAACATTGCTTATACTCTCCAAGGGGGAATTACATAAATTTGAAGCAGCAGTTAGCTGTTCTGAGAGTACTTATGGAAAAAGGATGTCTGAAGTTGCTTTTAGAAGTAATGTAACAGTAAATACAAATTTTGATTTGTTTCTGGAATGTTTATCTGACCCCTTTAATGGATATAATGAAGTCCAAGGATGGAAAGTTCAAAATAAAATTTCTCACCTACCCCATTTGAACAGTGCCGTACATTATCCAGCATTCCATCTTGGCTCACTTTTTTTCATTGTTTCGAGTAAAAAAAAAAAAATAGGTCACACATATTCATTCATGTACTACCAGCTATGAAAGATGTGAATACAACTGATTGAATTGCATTTGACCTTTATGCTGAATCTGAGTATAGAATACTAATGCAATCATAGAGGCACTGCAACTACAGCCATTTGTTGGTTTTGAATCTCTGTTTAGTGATATTGGAAGGACAGTAAAAGCAGGATTTTCAAAATCCTGCTCTCTTCTATTTTTCTCTCACTGTACTTTTGTGTCTAACACTTATAGCTCTGATTTAAAATTTTACTTAATTCTAAAATCATACACTGTTTAATTTTATATTTTATTTAGCTAAAGTAAAAAAAACAAAAGTCGTGACTTAAGTCATGAATTGCCAAAATGATACAATCATTAACATTATCATTTTCATCTTGTGAATAAGATCTTCTACTCATGCAGGTCTTGTCTTTTACACCATAGATTATAAAAACAATCTATATTTTCATGCCATTTTTTCAAAAATATTGAAAAAAATTCTGTCTTTCCAAAAGGCCTACTGAGATATTACGGGATATCTCCTGTTTTAGTCAAAATCTTTTGTGGATCAAGTTATGAAAAAAAGTACATGCTAGGCATACCTCTAGGATAGACAGGAAGGGAACAGAAGGGAAGGGGCAAACACTCAGCAATGTATATAAATCAGTTTTCAGTTTTCTAGTGTCTGCTTGAATATTTCAGTTTCTATCTTTGGTCTTAGAGATATTTTCCATTGAAAAATGGTAGGCTTTGTCACATGGCTGTGAGAGATATTTTATTATCTTTTTTTTCCACTTTCTCTGATAAAAAAAGAGAACGAGACTACTCAAAATTATAGCAGAGTTTTGAAAGTCCTAATTCTTTTTACGGAGAATATTTTGAAGTGCTGTCACAGATGAACTGTTGATGTTCTTCAATTTGTCTTTAAAACATCCTAGAGCGAACTGGTCCATTTACATATAATTTTGGTAAACAGAAAGTCTATTATTCTTTCTTGTTGTTTACAATATTATGACTAAGGAAAAATCACAAATATTGTTCTTCTGCTTACTTACACTGGCTGTCTTCCCTTCATAACACCACATTTTTTCCTTATTTTGATGATTCTCGTTAATTTACGTATTAACTCACTTGAGAAAGAAAAAAAAGGGGACATGAGTGCCATTAGGGAAGTTCAGTGAAAAGCTATGCTTAAAATGCAGGGGTTCCAAGCAAACAGTATCATAGTATGAATAAAGAAAGAGTATTATTTCAGAATAATAGCAAAAAAATTACCATGCTATTTTATAAATAGATTGTAAACTTTAACCCATAGCACTGTTTTAAGCCTGGCTCTAGTGAAAACATTGCAAATGTATCCTCTGATTCCAACAGGGGAAGGATTCCGTTCAGTGTGGGCTCTGAGCAGGAGTTTCTGCCAGGAGAGAGCCTTTCCTCCTTACCTCATAAATGGTGCCTCAATTTCAGGCTAAGGATGCTTGTCAGACCTGAGGAAGGTGAAGGAAAACATATAGGGAGGTGACTGGTATTTTTGTACACTATTAGGCTACCTTTTCACAATCTTTATATTCAATAAAGTTATATTAAAAAAAAAACAACAGTGGTAGCATATGTTCAAACAGAATGTTTTTTCTCTGACCTATATGTGTGTCTTTCCTAAAACAGGACTCCTTTATTTCAAATCTGCTCACTGTAGCACTGGTTATAGTCCTGTATCAAAATTTATGAAAGAGGTTTATGATCCTCTAGAATCCATGTGGTTTGACTTTGCAGTCTGGCGGGGGAGCTGAGGAAATCAAAACAAAAGCAACGACCTTTCTGCTTTCTGTATTTCAGTATGATGAATATTTTGAAACATGTGTTACGGAACAGATGCAAAAAAGTAGCTTAAATAAATTTTGCTGCATTGGTGTAGTATAATCATCAGAAACTGTCACATTAATGGTTCCAGCTTATCCTGCAAAAGCAAAATGTGATAAAAATAACTGGAACAAGCAAATACTTACTGGGACAGTAATTCAGTGTATGGAAATGATTGTTTGAATACTTCACTTACACAGTATATCATTTAGTATTGGCACTAAAAAAGATAGTAAAACACTAAAGCTTGACTAAGAGCGGTTCCATAATTCCTTCAAAACAGTGTCTGTTCCTCAGAGGAGACAATCTTCTCTATAATCAGTACCAGCACAGACCAACTGGTAGAATCAATTAACCACCAAAATCCCCAAACCTCCCCAAGTTTTTATATGTATACGCTCATCACAAAATGCTTATAGAAATGAATAGAGTTACAATTGATTGCTGTCAGAGTCTCCTGTTTTATTTCTGAAGAATCTTTTTCATCTTGTGCATTGTTCAACTTGGATTATATAGTGTTAATTAAAGAAATTTGGGCTTACTTTTAATAAAGTTAATTTAAAGTGGATCAATATGATTGTCAGGAGGGCAACAAAAAGATATAATGCATTTTTCGTCTATATTTCTTCCTTGCCTCAAGAATTATGACTCATATCTAGCTTCTAAATAGATTGAGGAACATTATAAAGATAATTTACTATTAATCATGACAATAAATGAAAAGAAAAATTTACTGCTCATCACACAGTTCCAATTTTAGAAAATTAAAATGAGGGGGAAAACATCTTATTGACTGTGTTACCAATTATTTATATGTCTCATTAAAAGCTGAACATTTCACTCGCTGCAACTATATGATTCACTATCCTTATCTTCAAATACCACCTACTGCTTTGTCCTTCCCTAACTTTAGAGGCTGCAAAAGATGATTTTGTAAAAATAGTCGGATGTGTACATATTTGTATTTCAATTAGTTAAAAAATAAATCCATTCATACCTGCAGTGTATATAATTATCATCAAAAATGCAGCATATTTCTTCTTCTTCATGCTACAGAAAATGCATGAGGTAAGGTTCCTCACCCTTTTCTCCACAGCTGACTAATTGGTATGAGTTTTCAGAAGGAAAAGCAATACCTGAACTTCTCATTTTTACTTTAATTGTGGTATTTTTAATTTATGCAAAAAATATATTATTGGCTAAACAAAATGCAGTTAAACTAAAGAAAAAATACAAATATTAGAAATACTGGTAGGAAGTATCATGTCATTATCTTGTCAGAACCTTAAACATGCAATGGAAGAAAGAATTTAATCAGAAAATTGCACCCTTTTCCAAAAGAAATGTCATGGAGTAGGAGTTAATAAGTCCACATTCAGCTGATGTATTATAGTGACTTCAAACACAAATAGTTGCAAAGACTGCATTATCGCGTTACCCACTTCTACCTGTTTAAACATTGTGAGGGAAAAGTAATACCTGCTACTATTTACAAAGCAGCAAATGAAAGGGCAAAATGTTCCCATTTCTTATGGAGCCAACTGACCCTTGTTCTCCAAGAGAACAGTTTGCTGCTAATAGGAAAAATAAACAACAGATGGCCTGGAGGGAACTTTTTTCCTTTTAATGGGTTTTTACTTAACAGAAATTCGTAGCTCAAAGTAGGTCATTGTTAGCTGGGAACAGAGAACTACAATAGGCCTTAGCAGTTTAGATTAAGTGGTAGGAAAGGCCACCAGTATGCCAGGATTGCTTGTGTATCTGGGGAAAAGTTAATTTTTAAGGAAAATATTGGAGTTTAAATTCTTTGTTTTAGCAGAAATTTCATCTGTTCTATTCTGCATGTTTTTTTGACTGATAAATAGAACATGTTGTTTTGTTGTTTTTTTGTTGGGTTTTTTAGTAGTTGTTCTTTGGTTTGGATTGAGGTTGTTTGTGGGGTTTTTTTGGGGGGGGGGATTTTTGAGGGGGTTTTGGGTTTGGGGTTTCTTTGGAGGGGGGGGGTCTGACCTCTAGGACAGAAATGTAGTAATCATCTAGTACCAAAATGTAGATAATCGGTGCAACCTACTAGCATAAGTGTTTTTCATCCTTTGTCTCTGGATACCTTAATATATTTCTTGCCTACATCTTAGGGCTTTCATTCTAGAAGGAAAATGGATTTTTTGTTTAAAGAGATAAAACCAAGACATTAAGATGTGAGGCCGTTTGGGAAGGAACTGGAGTGAAATATTGCGAATGTAACTTGTACAGCACAGCACCACATTCAAGATAGCTTCAAATCCTTTTCTTAGTGCGGGTGGACCAGGAACCAAAAAAACCTGCAGAATATTTTCCGGCACATAATTTCATCTTTCAAACTAAATACAGAAGGTTTCTGATGAAGATGACCATATAGGAAGAATTACATCAAAAATCAGGATACAGTGGCAGTGGGTAGGGACTGCTGTGCATCAAGGTGGTTTATATTTGATGAGAACTATGATTTATCAAAGAAGAGGTAATAGTGACCTTATATTCTGAAGGAATCTTTTTCCGTTTCTATTTCCTCTTCTTGTCTCCTCAAAGCTTCATTGACAGAAAGGTATAAGAATGTAGTCATTGTGAAAGAAAAAAAAGGTTAAAAAATCAGAACATGTGATTAAGAACAGATCAAGTAAATTCAAGACGTCCATACATTTTTTTAAGCAATACCCTTCTAGGTCAATATGCCCTGGGATAGTGCACATTAATTAAGTACACCTCAGTAGTATTTAACATAATTATCTACATAAAATAAAGAGAAAATAGAGGGAGGTTTTTTGCTGTATTGATTTTATTAAAGAGACATTCCCATTTATGAAAATCATAAATAATTACCATAATTTACAGAATTTTCCTAGTTTTAGAAGCAAGCATGAAAAAAAGCATAATTTAAAATTGTGAAGAGCTATTCTCCTACAAAGGGTTATATCAAAAAATTATCACTATAATAAATAAAGCTTGTTGACCAGTGCCATATAGTGAACTTAACATAAAACTAAGCTGAAATGAGCACAGTGAGAAAAAATTAAATGTTTAACTGAGAAAAGAGATATATGATTCAGAGGTTTGTGGGCTGTGCATATGTTTTAATTATCTGTCTATATATGAAGTCTGTGCCTTGACAGAATGAAAGGACTTTTATTTTATTAACCTATAGTGGTTAGAGGGAAGCAAGAACAGATAATATTTTACTTTCCCAGCAAAATTCAAAATAAGAGTAAAAATTTAAAATTAAAATAAGAAAGAACAGTGACTATACCTATTTACTATATGTTTCATGTCAAAAAACAACCAACCAAATGTGAAATATGCTGCTGTTAACCAATGTCATGGAGAGATGCCATGAAGTCATACGAGCAGACCAAAGTGGAATGATGCGCCCCATTTGGTCATCTGTGATCTGACTGGTTGGAAAATGAAGACCTCTGGAGACTTTTGCCAATGGAAGGACAGTGATGGTGCAGCCCACATTTGTCAGCTATTTCATACATCAAAAGCATTTGTGCTTACATTACTTGTAGCTGAATAACTTCAAATCCTAATTTCTACCAGAACATTCTCAGTGACACTCACATTAACATGTTTAAAATAAACTTAGAGTAATTTTCAGAAATATATGGACACTGACAGAGGTGATCTAGGAGTGTTTTCAAAATAGCACCCAACCACACCATTCCATTGAAATGGGAACTTAACATATAGTGAGTGATACAGTGCCCTTACAATAGGGCATAAAGTGGTGTAACCAGTTATTAAACATTTAACAGCAAGAACAAAGACTGGATTCTCCTGTGACAAGAGTTACCTAGTAGTGAATGTGTCCCAGTACTTATTTTAGACTCTAGAGCTGTTTAAGAAACAGAGTTTTGGCTCTGGAGAAGTTTAGCTAAGTTCCTGCTTAACTTCCTTCATAGTCCAAAAAAATTCTGGGAGAGATATTTAGCTCCATCAAGATAATTTATAGTAGCAATTCAGTAGAAGTTTTGAACTTAAAAAATTTGTGGTTTGTTTTTGTTGCAACTTCTATAAAATTTATCCCAAATCCTGGCCACTGTAAGAAGCACATTGCACTCAATCAGATTTCAAATAGGAATATTTTTAATATGAACATTTATACAGGCTTCGGCTTAAAGCTATTTTAAGACATTTAATTGCATTCAGGTTTTCTCTAGTAAAACTAAATCAGATTGTTAACATTTATTGCTATTTCCCCCTCTTACTTAAAATGACCTAAAAAGAACATATAAAACATTAAATGTAGACCAGAGGCATTCTAACAAATTATCTTATTACCTATAATTTTTTCTAAGTCTCCAAGCCTTCTGGGTTATTGGGTTTTGCTTTTGTGTATTTTTGTGTATCTTTGGAGTCTATGCGTTATAGAACAACGAGATTCAACTTGATACAACCTACACAGGAAAGGTCTAAGATCTCCCAGCTCTGTATTGGCTAGGCATAAATAAATAGCTTTCTAAACTCCCTGACTGTGTTAAAACCTCCACAAATTTAGATCTGTGGTCAAAAGAAATCCTCTAGAATTCCTGTGTTGCTACACATTCAAATTTTGAAGTGCTTAACTCAGCACCTTCCAGGCACACTACATATTAGATACTATGCAAACCATTGTGCACAGCTGAACAAAGAGGGAGAAATTGCCCTCGAATTGAAATCTAGGGGAGGTTACGATTAGCTTCACTGAAGCCGCTATACCATTCTCAGCCTTATAATTTTTGCTATGGGGATGTAGGAAAGCCTGTAGTAACTTCTGTAAGTTGTTAATTTGATGATGGGCTGCATACTTGTTAGCTGTTGTTTCAGCTCATAAAGCAAAGAAGGCAATGCGATAGTCATTGTGAAAAAAAAAAAGAGGAATTCCCAGGAAACACTGGGTAGAAAATAAGGTGAGCAGTGGAAATAAACAAGATAAACTAAATCTGCAAAGGAAACGGAGACCATCAAGTGTGAGACTTAAAGTCTTACTAGAAAGGGCCAACAGAATGGTGTGTCCTCTCTGCTACTTTGATCACCAGACATCTAAACCCCAAAACTAACAGGAAAGAGAGACCTGTAGCTTTATTCTAAAACTACACAAGGCTGAACTAGTTAGCTCTGCAGAGCTTAGAAACACTGTGCTCCAGAATGATGAGCTCACCAGCATTCATTTATATGACAAAAGCGTTTGCAATTAGCTTAGTACAATAATTCTCTGAATAATGGTCATCTGTCAAGAAAACAGAATGCAAAGAATATCAAGAAAAGAAACTGAACACAAAGAAAAATTCTCTGTAAATTGTGGGATTGTTTTTAATAATTCTAAGAAAATTATGAACTTGTTGGCACAGGGCACTTTGAAGATGAAAATAGAGATGCATTTACAACAAGAAGTGAATTAATGGAGAAAATCCACCCAATGACAACTGAATATTATATTTCTATAGTGTCTTCATCTTCTGGAACTCCTATCCCCTGATTGCTCACCTGATGTAGCAGGAAATTGATCAGTCAAAACATTTCTACCTCTAATCTGTGTATCTATCACTGACAATTTTCAGAGAATATTAATTGGAGATGCCCAAAACATAATAAGTTTTATTTAAAAAGGGAAGGATAAGGCAACAAAAACACAAAAAGGGGGGAAGTCCTGAAATGTTTTTCAGTTATCTAATCTTTTTCTGTTGCAGATGAACTTAAAATTTGCATCTTCCAAAGTTACCACATCACTGTATTAACTTTTAATATTGTCCATCTTGATTTTTTGTTTAATTTTAGAAGTGTTATTTACATTTGTATGAAGGATTCTTCCCCAAAGACATTTTCATTTTGAGCACCTTGAGACAATAGTTTAAAAGCAGTTTTGATAATAAAATATTTCGTATTTGCAGGAGAGATTGCTTATGGCTTTTAAATATGAGCCATTCTCTACAAGTTGTTCTAGAAATGGGTCATCGTCTGCTCTGTGTCCTTATCAAAGATGACGCAAGTACTTTCAGAAAGCTGTTTTCTCTGTCTTCCAGCATTTCTCAAAAACTTTACCTGAGGATAATCTTGCATTTCTCTATGCTCTGAAAACAAGACATCAACAAATCAAGGATCTTTTTTTGCTGTTTCTGTACCTCTGTGTCTGACATATCGAGGAAGCCTCTATGTATCCCTGGTGATTTTAAACCTCTTCCCCATAAAGACTGATTTTTTCAAGGAATGTTCTTAGTATGCCAGTACATAAGAAGCTTTATACAATAGTGACCAAAAGAAAACTTTTGATGATTTCTGAGCTGATAAGTACCACTTTTGAACATGACATATCATATATTTACACCTTTAATATATTTTGACATCATGTTGAAGGTACACATTCCTTCATACAGTCTTTCATTATACATATTCTTTCTGCAGAAGATAGTTAATTTTAAATTCATTTTTAAGTTCACAGAGTTACTGATCAACAGCTTCCATATTTGCAAATTTTTCTCTTATCTCCTGCTCATGGCAATTATTATTTAGCATTCTATTGCAGTTTTCCACACACTACAGAGTAAGACAAAGTTTAAAGTTGTGTGAAATGTGGGAAAAACTGTCTTGCAAAAGGTGGATAATTTTTTCTCTCTTTCTTTTTTCTTTTTTTAATTTTTTCTTACTTTTTGGTTTTTTCTCCCATAGAGGACTGAAGCAACACTTGACAGTTTAGTTCAAGACACATCCCAGCCATGACCGTCATGTGATTCTGAGACTAAAAATGTTTGCTTTCTCTTCAAAAACATTTCTGTTTTGCTGTTACACTGTAGAGAAGAATTGGAACCACATCTATTCTTGAATCAGTGTTCATATCTGATGCATTAACATCTTCTCACCAGTGCGGTACAGATAATTCAAAATGTTTCAGTCTCTTATCTAAGTATCTATTTGATTAGGTACTAATCCCTTCTTACTCTCCCACAGAGAAGTACAGTCAGCTTCACAGTGATTTAATGGCAAAACAGGACACTTCTCTATGCTTATCAAGTTTAAACCATTGTTGGAGGGTTTGAGATGCAGTGGAGGAAGCACAGCAGTAAGCACACGTTCCCAGGCTATTGCTGCTGTTCTATTGTTCGAGGACTGTAAACATCTGCTTATGGACTGGTTCAAGCCAGTTCAATTACAGAAAGATGTAAAATGAAGTTTTCACTGTCTCTTTCATTCTATAGTCAAAACCCAAAGTGTCCCAGGGGAAGCTGTGCATTTGCACCACCTTGTCTGCTGCTACTGGCCCTTGGAGCTGGAGCTGTTTTTCTTTCAGGAGACAAGGAAATTGGAGAAGCAACACACTGTGAATCACTGTCATCTGAGCTTTACCTTATTATACTGAACTCCGTTGCCAACAACATCCACAAAAATCTAGCTATTAATCACTTGAGTCTTCAACATCTCTGAATATCTGAGACGAAAGCAGAAGGAGTATGGCCAATAGTAGCAAGCTGAAATAACATTTTTCAGGAGAAAATGTTGGAAGGATAAGCAGAAACCCAGTCATCCTTACTGAACAGGTTGCAAACACAATATTTCACCCCTGTAAAGTAGAAAGTTCTGCAGATTTGTTAGAAGAGGGAATCTGATCTCTTCCTTTCTCCTCCTCCAGCTTGCATCTGTTAAGCATTACATTTTACAGACATGGAAATAGAACCAAGACTTTTAACACTGTTTCCTCTTTGAAATTTTTCTTAGGGAATATTAGAGGCTCCTCTTATCCTGTCCACTTGGAAGGTTAAACAATGTAATAGCTGCCTAAAAATTGTGTAGCTACTTCTTGACCCAGACTTGTACCCACTTCTTCCTTTGTTTCCTAGAGATTTCTAAGGGGGTGCTCACAGGCACAGAGCAATGCTGAGAGAGAAACCATTCCCAGGGATGCTGCTGTGCCACTCCTTCTCCAAACAGATGCCAGGGTACCTCCACAGTATTTGTTGCCATACCACCAAAAGCTATCCTGATTAGATCCCAACTTGTTTTGTCTTTGTGCTTAAAAACAATGATTCTATTTTGGTCCTAGAAGGACAGCATGCTCCTTCACTCAGGTGAATTAGGATTTGTCCTTTATTTCCTAAATCTGTTCCTACAATGGAAAAAATGAATGAGTAACTTTGTCTAAGGAGTACTGGACGGTGAACTGTTTATACATGACCTTATTGGTCTTCGCTGTGTGTTAATGAGTTGGTTTTATGCATTGCCTGAAGAGTAATGACAGCAAATAGAAGTATATGGAAGTAATAATAATTTTCATATCTTGTTGGTTTTTTCTTTAGTCTGCAAAATGTTGATAAATGGATTATAAAATTTTGTTTCAAAAATTATATAATTTCTTGCACATCTTCAAAGTGTTTTCAAAAATCAGAATAATTTCTGAAGAAGGTAGCAAACAATGCACATTTTCTCTGTGAACTGTGTGCTATGTAATGAAGCCAAACCAGAATAGAACAACCTGTAATAGAGCCAATAAATTTTTTTGTATGTTAACTAATAAAAAGAGGTAATTACAGAACAGTAGTTCATGATCAAGATTTCAAGTTGTAAATACTCACATCTAGGCCTTATCAAAAAGTGCAACTTTCTGGAGGTGTTTTTTTGACAAAAATATATGAAAATGAATATATATATATATATATAAGAATGCAGATTTTTTATGGAGATAAATTTATTAGAGGCATGGTACACTTATCCTGTGTCTTTGAAAACAGTTCTCCTTCAGGTAACTTTTAAGACACTCTCAGCACTGGACCAGTCTGATCTCAAAAAAAACAACTTATTAGTACCAGGGATTCTATAATACAATTTGAAGTACACAAAGAATAAGTTTCTGAGTTTTTTTCCAACGATTGTAGCAGTATTATAAAAGATCTTACTGTTATCTAAAATAAATAGCTCAAAATGAGGGTAATATTTTCATTTGTTAAATCATCTATTTATAACTAAATATATTAATTGATTCACATTTTGCAATATGGCATTCAAAGCAGCTATATAAAATGTACATTATCAATTTTTAACCACTGCTGGTTAAAGTTAACAAAAGCATTTACCACCTCAAAAAGCCCCAACGAAGCCACAGTATAAGGTGTCATAATGCCAAACTAGCAATTCAGAAAGTCCGTATCAGAATACTAAATGAAACCAGGAATAAAACTTGACTGTCTTCAGTCTCTTTCTCCATCTCCTAAATTTGTCCAGAAGTTGAAGTTGTTTTTTGTTCTTCGCAGACTTCAAACTTTTTACAAAATAGTGTATTTCCTGTACTAAAACACATATCCAGTTTAATACGGATCTAAATAGAATCTGACCATGTCTAGGAGTGTAAGGAACATTGAAGAAACTGGAAAGTAATCAATGGCTAATCAAATGAGGTAAACCTCAAAGTTACTAGATAAGAAAAATACAGTAAACCTCTTTGTACTGAAGTAGAATTGGTCACTAGAATTCTGATAATTTAAATTCATGGGATCTATTTTGTATGTCAGTGTGGAACACTGAGTAATTCTTATCTCTGAACACATCCTTTGGTTTGCATTAAATTTCTGAATTATTTTCTTTGTCATGTTAACAAATTACATACAAGTTTTGGATCTAGCATGTTGGTCAGTTAGGGTAATTTTGCAGGATGTGGAAACAATGTTCAGGATGTGTTACATTATGCAGGAAAGCAATTTAAACTCTTTATGCTACCTTTAATGTATAGGTATACTCCATAAAAAGAATAACCAGGAATACTTTTTCAGGTTTCTCCACATGTAAAGACCAGGTTCTGAGTGTTTTTACTGGGAATATAAGGTGTGCTATCAGTTTTGTTTTCTTTCCCAAAGGTCTAATTAGGGAATTGAATCATGGTCTGCAAAGGAACTCACAAATACTCTCAACTCTGCACCATTTTCCTTGCTTGTTTTGTAAATAAAAATGATAGTACAGAGATAGTGTAGTAATGATAGTATATAGAGCAGGGAAAAATTCTACTTGTTTCCAATGCATCTAATTTATACTACACGTACATCTGTAGCATTTTCATTGACCCCCAGAAAACTATTCATGAATAAATATGAGCTACTTCACATATAAACATGTGAACAAATAGGCAAAAAACAGATAAATCATGACAATGTCAACATGAAAGAACAAGACTGTGCTAGAAGCAGTGACCATAGGTAATTACCTTTTGTTTGGTCTTGTTTTTAAATGCTTTCAAAAGGCTTTTAATGAATTTTAAACATATGAATTGAATTATTGAAACAATTTGCCTGAGAGAAGCATTAACCCTATTAAAGCATGGCAAGCTGAAACACACTACGGGAATATACTTGAATAAGTAAAGAGTTTTAAAAAGAAAAAGGGTTCCTTTTATGTAGAGTCTCTTAATATATATAATTTCCTGGGTCTACCTACTGTCAGTCATGCAATTTGTAAAACTGTATCTTCAGCCTCAAGCCCTTCATCTCCTTCATATCCTGAACTTTACAGAAACACTGTGACAAATGCAGTTGTTGGGAGAGAGTCAAGGTAATAAATTAGTGATGAATAGGTTGTTAAATTTTATTATGTATGATGCAAGTCTGGGCTATGACTTTCAGAATGTATTTGATAATCAATTACTTATTTTAAACACAGCAGGCCAGTATCTGTACGTGTATATAGAAACATACACCTATGCAGAAATATTGAACCAAACAAACTTTGTGATAAGACTTTGGCTGTGGAGTCCAAGATGTTCTAGTTGTGATACACAGGAATCTGCCTGGGCCAAAGACACTTGAAAGTGATTCTCTTTGTTTAGCAGCACAGATTTAGCCCCTTCTTAGTAAAATTTATACTCTTTCAGCTCATGTAAATATCTCCTGGAATTTTTGCATTCAAGACATTATGTCATATTGTGATACTGTTTCCAGATATCAATTTCCTTTTGCCAGATAAAGCAAAGAGACTGAATTTTCCCAAAGAAAAAAGAAAAGTCACCCACTCAATATACCATTCAGTTCCAGAACTGTGTGTTTTGTAGCCAAAACCATTCTTTGTGCTGGAAAATGGAGCTCTGTGAAGAACGATGCTGTGACCAGAGAGTGAGCTGAAGCACTGCTTTTGTTACTAAATCAGAAACCATGTTTTCTTTCCAGTTTAATTCCAAACTATTTTGGTTAAGGCATTGTGTAAAAACAAACAAACAAAAAGGTTTTTTTAGCTGCTAAAATGAATTGTGCTATTTTTTGCCTTTACAACAGTCCACTGATTCACTCAGATGCTTAATGCGCTTATTTAGTTAGTGATACCAGGAATATATAGAGCTGCACCATTTCCAGGACCATGCAACACACAGGTTTTCTGCATCACATCACACAGCACCAAGATCTGCACAAGGAGAGTCAC
The DNA here is from genome assembly GCA_013397115.1 of Edolisoma coerulescens. Classification (NCBI taxonomy): domain Eukaryota; kingdom Metazoa; phylum Chordata; class Aves; order Passeriformes; family Campephagidae; genus Edolisoma; species Edolisoma coerulescens. The sequence continues at coordinate 671,034 of VWZW01005345.1, read as the reverse complement.
TGGTGTACATCAAGTCAGTCCAAGGAAACGACGGCTCTATACACCTCTTACACTGCTAATAGTTTCCACCTAATATTATGTCACAAGTGGAAATGACTGAATGACACAAATAAAGACTTTCCTTTTACTTTTTCTGCCTTCATATAATTATTTTTATCCCTGTACAAGCTGGAGGAGATTTCATCTGTTCTCAAACAGAACGGTAGTACCTGTTTGTTATATCATTCCCCAAATTGCCAGCAATTTAATGTGGTATTTTTATATAGCTTGTTCAGCCCCAAAGTGCATATGTGTAAGATCATTTCCAAGCATATCATCTTACTGGCTCTCAGCTCGGGCTATGGACAGGCTCAAAGGACAGCTTTTAAAACCTGCAGATTGGAAGGCTCCAGGCATCAGTCTACAAAGATATGGGGAAGTGATGGAGGTTAGACGGATTTCCATTTTTATCTTGAAAAAAAAATATCTGAACTGCACTACTGACAACTTGTATGTAGTCATAGCAATAAATAGAAGTGTGCTATAGAGATGCCAAAGCTGGGCCTCATTGAGCCAGCCTTAGCTCTGAGCAAGAGCCCAGGTACAGCAGCAGAGAAATTACCCATCCTGCAAGTTGCATGTATAACTTCAGCACCGATAAATCCTTTCAGTAAATCTATTTTCAAAGCATGCCTTACTCATACCTTGTTCAGACAAGGTTAACCTCAGGAATTTTATAATTAGTCTTCAGAAATGCTTATGACAAAAATAGCAACAGATTGCTCTACCTTTCTGTGAATTTTCTTACTGATGGCAAATTCTAGGCCTTTAAGTCTCACTAAGGGTCTCATTTATAGAAGCAAACTGGCAATGTAGAATATTTTAATAGTTTTTTACCTAATCCCTATTGGGTCTTTTTATTCCAATTTTAATTCTGCTAAAGTGTTGGAACTTTCCATTTTTCTTTCCATAATTACTTAGAAAAATATTCTGACAATATGACTGTTACAGAAGTCTGACTGCAAGCATTGCAGGAGCAGAGAACAGATACTATTTTAGTTAATGTTTATATCCATGGGTCTTGAAGAAGAAATGCACATTTGCAAAAACACATTCTGAAAGACATTTCCACACAAAATTAGCTGGATTACATATGTAAATGAGATGCTATAAATAATCAAACACAGCAAGTTTCTTTTCAAAAGTTAGCCGACCAAAATAGTGCTGCACAAGAAAATCTGCTTTGGCTTTTTTACCAGATTAATTTAAAATTTTCCTTCAAGACAGTTTGTGGCCAGTGTTTGAATTGTACTTAATGTTAAGTTTCTAGTTCATTTCTACTTGAGATACCACATGCTAAAAAAAATATATATACAGCTCCATGAAACTGCCAAATGTCACTAAGCTCTGGTTATCATGTATATATTTGCTGAGGTTCACTCTGAACTGGCAATGGGCTGACTGGAAATTCTAATTCATAGGAGGAAGTTAGTTGAATTATACTCTCTGCCAGTAAAATAGATTGAATGAAACGGTTGCCGTGTTTTTGCATTATGGCCTTTCAGTCAGGGAAATTTACCCTGAAAAATAATAATACCCTCTGGAATATAGGCAGAGCACTAACACTTTTTGATTCTATAGTGAGAGTACCAAAAAACCATAAATTCTGTAACTGCTGAAACTATATTTTTCTTTCAAAGTCAATAATTCAATCAAAAAAAATTATATGACACTGATGCCCTCCCCACGGATCTTGACTTTAGATATATTAGTTTTAAGATAATATTTTTCAACTGAGTAACTAACCATCTGTGCATATATCTCTCAGGAGAAAATTCATTGACAAATAAACATAACCTAACATTCTCAAACTTGTGAGTAGGCACTCACTCTTTTGCCTGGCATGCAATTTACTTCTCTGGTTCGAAAATTCTCTTAGCTTCCTTTGTCTCTATGTTCTGTTGTTCAGCACCACATGCTTCTCCTTCTCATTTACTCTTTCATCCACTTTCTTCAGGAAAGTTTAAATCTTGCCACAAATTATTCCTGCCTTATTACATTGAGCCATATTTTATGGACAGGGCAAGATCTGGCCTATAATGTCAACTGATGCATAAAGCAAATGGGATGTCATTTGTAGGTTTATCCCAAAGATTTGTAGGAACATTATCAAATTGCTACTGGCAGCACAGCTTTCTTATTTCCCTTCTATTAAGGAACTTGTCTTACTTCTCACCCTTTCTAAAGAAATGGTTAAGACTTCCACATGATCAAAACATTGGTGAATATAAAGCATTTTCCCTTTAAAATCATGATAATGAAAATAGCAACAGGGATTTATGATATGTCCATGTCTAAAGAGACTTAGCAGGTTCCTTTTTTCACACAACATTGCACAATATTTTTAGGATGGGTTTAAGCTTCAGAGACCCTTTTAAATCAGTAGGAGATATCTTACTAAATTTCCTTGATAATGTAGCTTTCTCTTCTAAGTACTATTGTTAGTATTATACATTTAACAAAAGACTGTCCAGATGCCACAGTCGCTAGTGAAGACATGTTCTCATAGGGATTATACAAACACAGATGATGACATGACTCTCAAATCTTATAACCAGACAATAAAAAACAAAAAAAAAGTTGTAGTCCGTTTCATTTTATGCAATTTACTGCTATCTCAAAAACCAGTAAATCAGTTTCATTAAGTTGCAGCTTTTCTAACCATAAAGTTAATAGTGATTGCACACCATTTTTATTGGAACCAAGATACTGACTTTCCCAGGACAGAACTTAGTTGTTCTGTCTGGTTTACCCCAATTTCCCAATAGACCCTGTTGTGTGAGGAAGCTATTACTCTTCATGGTCGGTGTAAATGCATGGTATGTAACAACCACAAATTCTGAAACACTGTCAAATTTAGTAACACATTGATTTTTTTTTTCTAATTGCTAGTGTAGGTACATCATATATTAAATGCAGCTTCCATTTTCCTTAAACATTTAACTTTGACAAAGACCCAAATACATATTTTGTTCAGTAAATTAGACTGTCATTTCTGCACCTTAATTTGTTAAGGAACGGATCGTATTTCACAAAAGCACTTAAAACATGTCCATGGAAATAGGGAATTTTCCAGCAAATTCATTACATGTTTCCTTAGTGCAAGGTTTATTATTTGCAAGCAAACACTTGCTACTGGCAAAATCCCACCTAATATATTCTATGCTTCTACCTAATTCTGTCTTTCAATTTTATCATAGCAAACACATTCTTTTTTTTTTTGAAAGCTTCACTCTGAGAATTAAAATAAAGAAATGAAAGATTTAATTTTATTTTTGTAAAGATACCACTGGATAATAAGAAATATATCTGCATAAAATTACTGACGTTTTCATATTCAGCAAAGAGGCCACAATTTTCACGTGACCTCTGGAGCAGGCTAAGACAACTGGTCTCCTTTTGAATTATAATAAAAATTATAACTCTGGAGTATTGTAAACACCAGAGTAATCAGTTCAGCTCCAGTGCCACGGAACAGCAAATTGGGGTAGGGTGGGTGGGTGGAAACAAAATTTCTGTAAATTAGAATGGACTATCACAATAGTAGAGGGCTCTGCAGAGAAGGTTTGACACACGGAGAATGTGGTGTTTATGCTTTTGAGAAAGTTCTTCCTGCTCTTGCATGTAGAAAGATGTCGTCAATGAATCCTTCCATAAGCAGCAGACAGTGTGAAGAGTGTAAAAACATGAAGATACCCCTGAAACTAAAAAAGAAGGTCAAGGACCTCAGTGGGGTTGTGCAAAGGCTGATAAAGCTGAAAGAGAGCTAACCATCACTTCATCTGGTGTAAACCAGAGTAACTGTTGATGACAGCAGAACTATCCTGATTTGCATAATCTGGGGATCCCCACTAACTGCTTCTTTCTGGGTGCCATCCTTGTCTACATCCTTTTTTTGGATATTCTTGGTATCAGTTATGTTTTAGTAATTCAGCAGCATAAGGTGTACATTGTGATCCACAGTAAAATACTCTGTGAACCTGGAACAACTGAGCTGGTTGTGCAAGAGTAAAACGAAAGATCTAAGGATGTAGAAAAAGTCTGGCTCATAAGGGTCATCAAAAACTAAAAGGGACAGACAGACCTTACAGGATTGTGTTTCCCACTGAGAAAAACGGGGATGTGACAAAATCTCAGTGACTGCGCAGTGACTTTAAGATACTTAATCCAGCTGTAAATTACTCTCATTTTGTACTGGTCACAGTTTAGCCAAAAAGTTCCCTGCAAGTGAATTTGTCTTTCAAAGACCATCCTGTGGAGTTGCTGATTTTTTGCAGTAGTAAGCTCTAAGCAGAAGGGTAGCAAATACATTGCTGACAGTCATTCTACACATCAGGATTATCATGGAGTTTGTTAATGAATTAAAAAAACCAAAACAACAAAACGAAACAAAAGGCAGAGCTGAGCAGAGAGCTGGAGTAATGAAGAGACACCATTATGTTAGTCTATTTAATAAATTTAGATAATTCTTCTCCTTCTTTTGCACTGATTGATAACTTTTCCCTCTCTATTTGATAACTATGTTCATGTCTTTTATGTTAAAGTCTTCTGAATAGTCAAATAAATTATTAGCAACTGTATCAAATCATCTTTACAAAGGAAAGCAGAAGAGAAGAGATGGAGAAGAGATGGAGAAAATATGCATTTGGAGTTGTATAGAGCACGAAGTTGTACTAAGCCATACACAAGTCCCAGGAGCTTTATGGCATTGTGGAAATCTAGAGCCAGCCAGCAAAAATATTTGAACAGGGGAAAAAAGTGATTAAATGACCAGGACAGGAAAATATTGAGGGTAAGGCAGTAAAGTCAAGCATTAGATTATATGAGACCCATGTTTTACCATAAAATGTGATCCTTATTTCTAATCTTATAACTTTTTACCACAAGAAACAACTCACTTGGGGGGTGCCCCTGGCTGCCATTCTATCCCTTTTGCTTCTTCCTCCCTATCAGCTTATCTCCAATGAGCCAGTGTCCCTCTCATGGTTTCTGTGGTATGATTTTCTTTACAGGGTGGAACATGCTCTTCTGCTACTGCTGCTCACAACCTAAGTTGTGCAGCCAGTCTGGCAACACCAGTATATAAAAAGGACAGAACATGTTAGAGGTTAAAATTCAGCCTCATCTCCTGTTTGAGGTTGAACTAAGATTTTGATTTGGGACAGTGTTTTGCTTTCATGGCTGGGTGGAATGCTGCTCTGCTGGAGAAAAATACAGCAGCAGTGGTCTAGGAATCTCCCTTCCTAAGGACACCTCTTCCAGTTTAGGAATTACAGAAATGGGACAGTGATGGGACTATGTGAAAGAATCCACCTTCATTATTTCTGAGTGGATAGCACAACAGGGTAATCAACACTAAAATGCTCTGTAGAAAGAAAAAAATCACTGAAGTGAAATTTCAGTCATTTACTACAATTTAGCAGACTGCACTTCACTAAATCTGGGCAGTGCTGTTTTACAGGATGCATACAGAAAGGGTATTTGAAAGGCCAGTCTTCACTCTAGGTTGTAAAAATAAGAGACAAAACAAAGACAAAGGCGCTTGAATTGAGAAGTCTCATTACGCGTTTGATTTGGCATTTTTAATGTTCATGAAATACCACTGACTGAATTGTAATCGGTGCTGTGGGTTTTTTTTTAAATGTCTGAAACTATGTAATGATACAACTTCCAAGAAAGACACGACAGCTGAAAACAACCACTCTCCAGCAAATCCTGTTGAAGTGCAGAGTAAGAAAGAAACATAACTATATTTCTGTGCTGAGACAGTGCATTCCTCTCGCACAAAGTACTTCCTCAGGTAATAAGGCATTTCTGTATAACTGCATATTATTTTGCAACATCACAACTGAATCATGTACTGATGTCACTTCTAGCATCTAAAAGCACATATTAGAACCTTCCCTCTAGTATTTACAATCCCAGAATAGATGAGGAAGTTGTGAGTGAAAAGGCAATTAAAAGGGATATAAAAGGATTGCTTTCACAAGGACAGAATTGCCCTAGGCTTGCTCTGAGTTAAAGACACGTTTAAATGCTAATCTGTATAGTATTGCCTGAACTATTTCTCCCTTTACAATTCACTCAGTAGAGGTGCTTGATGTAAAGATTTGCATATTTAAGAAGTAAGAGCCAAATATCTTTAAGCAAGAGACTGTGAATTTAAATTTCCCCTTTAGTGTGGAGGACAAGGCTCCTCTGTTTCAAGTTTTCTATTTATGCAACTGTGAATTATTTAATTGTGGATTTAGTCTTATCCTAAATAACTTAGATGAAAATCATAATGCAGTGGTATTCACACATGCATTCTCCTTATTTCTCTATAATCTTTGATGTACGTACATTAACACAAGCAGGTTTTGGGACAGCTTCGCTTTTTTTCTCCTGCAGAGTGTGTGTATTCATGTGCCAAACAGACATGGAGAAGTAAATTCCTGCTGGAATTTCTCAAACACCACCTGTTCCCCTCATAACTCCAGTTCTAAGTAACTACAGTTTGCCAACAAAAATCAGATATAGGAAAAAGAAAAGGTAAAATTTCAAGCTTGTCAATAAACCCTGTTAATGGACTTCAGAATTTATCCCTAAGGCCTAAATATGCAGGCAACTACATAGTAAAGAGGAACTGAAAATACTTGAAGTGCCCTAAATGAGTATATATTTATCCTCACTCATATTGCATAACTCCCTTCTAAGTATTCTACTTTATTCCCTGAAGGATTTAACAATCTCTTTCCTTCACATGCATTTCCTCTTCATTGTAAAGATTTGATGAATTGGTCAGGGAACAGAACACTACAAGGAGACAGGCAGCTGCTCATACAGCTTGGGTTTTGACTATGCAGTGGAAGTTTACACTTAGTATTTTGCATAAGAAATACGTGGATATGAAATCTTCTTCAGGACCCATTTCCCATATTGACCGGTTTGTCCAGTCCAACAACTGGACAGAAGATGACAACTAGCAATGATTACCAGTGCTTAAGTGCAACAGAGCCCCACTAACAGCCACAACACCCAATACTGCAAACCTAACAGCCACGCTAGAAGCACTTGCACTCCCACGGATGACAGTGCTAGATGTAAAATATATGTTCTTTATGGTCCCCTTACAAGATAAAGATAAAAAGAAATTTGCTGTGCCTTGTGAAGGTGTACAACATACATTTACCAGACTCCCACCAGGGTATAAACACTCACCTGCTCATGCTGTGATTGCTGAATTTTCACAGACAGTCTCACTCCCTCAAGATGTGAAATTTTATCAATATGATAAATATTGATAAATAGGTTAAATATTTCAGGGAGATTCCCCTGAAAAGGTAGGGGAAGCAGCAACAGCAGTGTGGCAAGCACCGCATGAAGCAGAAGTTGAGATCCCACCTGAGAAATATCAATGGCCAAGTAAAGACATAACGTTTTTAGATACTGTATGTATAGCAGACTACATGGTGAATCCTTCTTAATATCTTAAGAAAAATTGAACAGCTACAGATGACCCCATGTAGGAAAGGATTACAACAGTTAATGGAAACTTTAAGATTTTGGAGAAAACTTGTGCCCAGATGTTCTATTATTTCTCACCTGCTATACTTACTTTTATGAAACGGAAAGCCATGGAAATGAAACCCAGAGCATGAAAAGGCAGTAAGAAACCTAACAGAGGAATTAAAAACGTATCAGTCCCTGGGACCAGTATACACAACCCTATGGTATAGCAGTATGGGCCTTTGTTGAACACGCTACTGCACTGTTGAACATAAACCCTGGCGCTGCTGGACCAAAGGCACCTTTATTATTCATCTCGACTGCACTTAAAGAGACAGAACAGAGATATTCTGAGTGTGAAAAGGGACTTGTGTCTTTGGTTCACACAGTTAAACAAGTTGAGCCACTAAGGAGTAACCTGACCAGAAAACCCTGTCAAGACCTGAACTGTTTTCCCTTTCCAGAAACAATTCTGATACTGATACCAGCACACCTCCAATGGAGATCTCGTTATTTACTTCATAAGTAAAAATTAATCAAAATGCCTCTTAAGCCTTTTGGCTCACAAAGATAGGAGGCAGATACTTTTTGAACTCCTGACTCATACATTCCCTTGTACCACAGTCATACATAGCAAATACGACAAAATTTGTGATGAAGGTCTACTAAGTTACAGTGGTATCACCCCTAATAAAACTGAGAAACTTTCTAAAGCAAGCTTTCAGAAGTACTCAAAAAGCTTTCCTATTGTTCCTGGCAACATTAAAAAATAAAAAATCTAATCAGTTTGCACAGCATTTTGTCTGTTGTGAGCTGACAACTTCCAATAATTTACTCCTATTTGCAGGACTTCAGAAACCTTTCTAACTTGTGGTGGAAGAGGAGGTGGCATCTGTTTTTGCAGGCCTTAATCACATCTCAGGGAAACTAAAGTTAGTATGTATGAGTTTTTAAATGTAATTAAAAACTGCAAAAAATCTGGGGAGTTATTTTAATCTAATTATATGCAGGATATTTCACTGGGTATAAGCCACAAAATGCCGTGTGTCGGAGGGCAGCTACACATCTATTATTCTTCAATGATTTACCTGACATGAAAGAGATGATAAGTTCATACAGAAAAGGTGAGAAGTAAAAGCTATAAAGTCTAAATGAAAACTTTGTGAGGCATAAAAAAAGATCTTTTTTCAATCATTGAGCCTGCCTCATGAAGGTTGACTTTTATATGATGGATGAATGGGGACCACTACCCTTTACTTTAGTATACCCATGTCAGACTACCTCATACAGAGCAGTTTTCTTGATTAGTCCATCTTACGGAGACAGATATCTCCCCTTCTAGTTAGCAGCCTATATTTTGGTGCCAAACTACAAGTTCTAGTCCCAGTATCTGAAGTAAGGGGTTGCCTGGTGACTGAAGTGTGAAATAAAGTGCTACAAACATCTAATCTTAGTAAATATTTTTCTTTTACTGATTTTTTTCTTATTTATTTACTGAATTTGGAGTTGGATGAAAAAATTGAGATCAATCATTTCAAACACTGACAATTTTCAGAAAAAATCAATTAGCTGCAATCCAGCATCCATAAAAGAACATTTTCCTTTTTCATTATAGAAAACTGAAAATTATTAACTTGGAAAAGAATTTGAATTTGGAAAATGGAGATGATCCTGTCAATCTCAATACATTGTGTCTAATGCATTGCCCAGTCTGTTATAACTATGTGGAATGAATGTGTTGCATTGTCTTTGCAAGGGTTTTGCTCTGTGACTCTGAAACACGCTTGGTTTATCAAAATTATTTGACAATTTTTAGCAGCTAAATTCCAACAATTTATAACAACCATGGGAGAAAAAAGTGATTATGAGGACAGACAGATACTTTACTGAACTCAGAGGTGCTATTGTTATCATACTGAATACTTTTTTTAACGTATAAGGGCACCCTCCCTCCCATATAGGTCCAGATTATGGAGTCTGCATACTACCAAATGAAAGCTTACCTTTAAGTGTGCAGATGCTGTGTGTGGCCACAGACTTAACAGCTGGTATATTTCAGCAAGAAAATCTCAAGCCTGTTGCCATGAAGCTGAGTTCCTATGGGTTCGTATCATCTTTATTGCTATATCAGAGCTTTGACTTACTTCCAAAAATATAGCTGCAACAGCTTTTTCCCCTCAAAAATGATCTTTTTGAATATGTGCAGCATTTAAACAAGTGAAGAATGTAGATACATTAAAAAGGAAAAAAATTCTGTTTCTATTGATAATCTAGTTTCTGCTCTGATCTCTCTAAGACCAACATTGGACTGTTGAAGCGGACTAGGTGACAACTTGGAAATTCCAGTTACGTAATGAGTCCAGAACAAAAAGTTGCTGACCATTACTGGAAAAATATTTCTCATTTTTGGAAATTTTTGGTTTTATCTCAAGTACTCTTAAGGAGGAATCTGCTTGAAACATCGCTAGTTACTGAACTGTATTTCTATTTAATAACATTCCTGCAAAAGCGCAGAGAGAAGGTCAAACTACACAGAAACTACAGGTCACTGCAATTTTTGTGAGATTGGTACACAAAAGGTACAAAACTTAAGAAAAGAAAGGACAAAGAAGGAAACTTGGAGCTGAGAGGGAAATGTCTCTTTCTATCACATAGGCATTTCAACAAGACCGTGTGACCTCTTCAACACGAAGCCATGCAGCCAGCACAAGGAAGAATAGGGCAATATGAAGAGGCAGAGCTACGGCAGAGGAAAGAGGACACTTTAGGGCCAGGAGGGTGGTTTCAGATGCTGTCTATAGCCAGCGGAGATATGCGTACTTGTGAGAGCTGCTTGGTGTAGGAACATGACAAGATTTTGGATACATGATCCCAAAAAGCACTCCTTCTGATCTACTCTTCTGTTTCAGAGGGACATTTTTCTTTCAATACTATGTTAAACAGGAATTATTTGGTGAGAGAAAATTTTGAATTCCTCATGTCTCTTAATACTATAGTAACACTAAAACTGTTCCCCGGCAAAAGCCAGTTAAGTGTATGAGGCAGAACTGGTGAAAAGAGTTGGCTTGACAAAAACTGCATTAAAAAGATTTCAAGATAAAACATACATTATTTAATATGAGCTTGCTATTGCTTATTTATCTACCAAAAGTTATTAGAGGCATTTTGATGATTGTCAACTGAGGAAAAATCCAGGTATGCCAAATAAGGTAAACAAGCTCTATGCTCAAGACAAAAGAATTGGTATAGTTGAGAAAGGCTGAGGCATGGAGTGAAATAGTAAAATAACAGCAATAAGTCATCAAAATAACAACAGTAAGTCGTCATGAAGATGTGTACCACATGAAGTCAAAGATTTCCCAGAGATCTAGTCCTAAAGGAGTTCTGAAGATGAAGTATTGAATTTTTCAGAATTAGCCAAATTAGCCATTTGCAATGTTTATTGTTCTTGGAAGAATTCAGCAAGAGGTTCACTACTATGACACAAATAACGAACCAATAGAGGAAGATGTTTTCAAGGAGCGAGACTGCTTGATAAAATGTAAGTCTTTACTAAATAGAAAAGGAAACATCAACAACCACAGTGAAATTCCGAAGGCTCGCTCCGTCCTGTGAAACAAAACGTTCTTCCTTCAAGCCTAAGGGAAGAAAAGATCTATCATCTTGATAACTATGCCTACGCCTTGTGGTATTTCCAGGAAGTGATACAGCTTGAAGAGAAACCAGTTTAACGCTTATCCATCATTTTCTTAAAAGAAAAAATTTCCATGTATTTTTTTTTCCAGCTTTCCCTTCCCATTTTTTCCCCTCTGTTTCCTCTTTATTTTGGTTCTTCACATTCAGTTATTTTTTATTTCTTCTCTTTCTCTTTTCTGTTCTGTTTGTTTCTCTTTAGAATATGTTGTACAAAGCACAGACATTACCAATTTAATAAACTCCACACACACTGAATTGTCTGATATGGACTGGAATGAGAATACTGCACAAATACTGTACAGCTTTATAACAAACTCTAGAAAGGTTCTGTAGAGTTTCAGTTCTGTTTAATTTTTTAGGAAAGGGAGAATTTAACCAGGCTTCATGTATGGATGTATGTTTGCACATGCTTATATATAGTCATTTAAACCTAAAAAATGTTTTATTGTATGGTTTGAAGGCTGCTGATTCCTCACATTGTGTGGCAAATCTAGTAATCCATCAATTAGAACAAGAATAAATCAGAGCTAACTTTATTTTTAAAAAAATCTAAACAACAAAATGGCAAACTCTTTCTTTTCTAAATTGAAGTTCAAGCCATAAATTAATTTTGTGAGTGTTTAAATATATCAATTTTATACTATTCTGGTCATGAGTCTTCTTCTTTTATTCTTTTGAGGAAAAGCCTTGCTCATCAACAAAATAAGACAAGCTAAATACTGTTTAAAGTCCCAGGAGATGAGATTTTTTCCAAGTCTCTTAATTATCCAGACATTCTTGCAGCCATAAATGTGGTTCTTAAGCCAAACAAAAGTCTAGAATCAAAATAGCATGAGAACTGTACAGTCTCTCTAAGTACAGGTTGATGGTCTTTTCAAGCTTATACTTTGTGAAGATTAGTATCATACTGCCTGATGTACAGGCCAATTTTAATGGCCTGTTTTGCAGGTAGCAAGAGTTGTAATTTAACTATTCAGTTTCTCACACCACTAATGGAAACTAGGAACTTTTTTCACAAAAAAAAATGAAAATCTTTGCCAGTCTCTGCCTGTCTGGTTGTGAGGTTATTCAATATGCCTTAGCTGCCCTTTAGAAATAAAACAGTAACTGAATGAAGAAGAATGACAAGTAAGGTAGTGAGTTTCCTTCTTTGCAGCAATTCTAATATCTGAACAACATAACATAAGACCTTAAAATTGCCTCCAGCAATATTTATTGATATTTGAATCAAATCACCAAAGGTTCAATGGTTACTTGAAATTTATTATGATGAATCTGTATACATATGTATACAAAATATATGTATACAAAAGAAAGTTGCAGGCAAAGGGAAGACATTCAATAAAATTTGATCTAAATATTATAAGAATTGCTATTTTATATGCTAAAATATACAGCTAAAATTCAACAGCAACAATATAAGGTGTATTTACATTAATAGATTCACTCTTTCAAGCCCTGTAATCTAAATTAGAGTGATTCTCCACAGGATAGTATTTTATTTTTTTTTTTTCCTAATATAGTAGGTAGCTACCACAAATAGCTAACTTTTATATCAATATGTTTAGTAAAATCAAAGGGAAAATTCTCATGGAAATCTGTAAGGGTGTCTTCAACAGAGAGGAATGTGGGGTTTTTTATCTATACAAAAAAAGGAAAATTAAGTATTCCTCCTTCTTTAACACTGTCAGGAGCTTAGATGAGAGGATTCATCCCGTGAGAATCTGCTTGAATCTGTAGGTGCTCCACTGTGATCTGAGAGTGTCTCACCACTTTGTATAACATGACATGAGCCTCTAAAGGCATAAAATACTGAAAAAACACCCTTCACCTTCCGTGGAAAAACACAACGCATTTAAAATAAATTAAACATCGGTTGAGCTCTCTGTCAAGAGACAACATCCCTAATTGGCAGCTGCTGTTACAGCAGAGGTTGATTAGAGATGAGAGAGTAGTAATTCTCCACAGAAAGGAACTGTCTGATATTATTAAAAATTACCTGCTTGTCACAGATGTTCACTCTGATTATTTTTAGCGTGAGTTTGAGTTTGAAACACTGGAATCCAAATTTATCATTACCCAACCCACAAAGGATGGTTTTGGCAGTCATTTGTACACTATCAGCAAAAAGTTAACTAAATTGCTTGACAAGTTGAAAAATTCAGAGTAATATAAAAAGATGTTTTTAAGAGCAGCTTTTCTCCTAGCATTTTTTAGTGGACATGTCCAAACTTTGGAAAAATGAGAGGAAAATCCTGAGGTAAAAATAAGAAGAGAAGATATAAGGGTCAAAAGCAGAAACAGACATAATGAAAATAAAGGAAAATATCCTTTGAGAGGAAAAAAAAACCAAATAAACAACAGTTGGAAGAAGTTTGCAAAAAACATTTAGAACCAGATATACGTAGTCTTGTGCTGTGCTTCAGGTAAAACCCATATTACTTTTAAAGTTAATGTTCATCACTACTGTCAGCAAAGCCTGTCTCTCTCTCTCCCATTCCCACGAGTTGTAGTTTACCCCCAGCTGGCAACTAAATACCACTCAGCAGCTCACTCACTCCCCCTCACAGTAGCCACAGGTGTCTTTCCCCAACTTCACCCCAGTTTATGCCCTGAGCATGACATTGGATTGTATGGAACATCCCCTTGGCCAGTCCAGGTCAGCTGTCCTGGCCGTGCTCCCTCGCAGCTGCTTGCGCACTTCCTCCCTGGCAGAGCCTGGGACACTGAAAAGTGCTTGACTGGGGGTAAGCACTGCTTAGCAACAACCAAACATCAGCGTGTTATCAACACCACTCTCATACTGAATTAAAAACTGCACCAGCTACTAAGAAGAAAATAAACTCAGTCCCAGACAAAACTAGCACAGTGCCCACCCCTTACTCCATACCATTTACATCATGCCAGATTCCGCAATTCCTAATACCCCCTGACCTTTTACAGAGTTGCAGAATCACAGAATGGGCCAAGTTGGAAGGGATCAGACCTTTGCTCAAGCAGGGTCACTCTAGAGCACATTGCTCAGGATTGCATCCAGATGGCTCTTGAATATCTCCAGTGAGGGAGACTCTACAGGCTCTCAGGACAACCTGTTCCTATGCTCAAGACACCTGCACAGTAAAGTTCCTCCTCATATTCAGATAGAATTTCCTGTGCATAAATTTCTGTCTGTGTTTTGTCCTATTGCTTGGTAACACTGAAAAGAGCCTGGCTCCATTCTCTTGACACCTCCCTTCCAATACTTACAGACACTGATGAGGTCCTCTCTCAGTCAAGTCTCCACTTCTTTGGTTTCATCACAGTTGATTCTTCAGTGATGTGGCAATCTATGGGCAGGCTGGCTCTGATCTATGGATCCAGAGTGGCAAAGGCAGACACTGTGAGGAGATCAGTGTGGTGTCAGGCTGTAGAAGTGATATTAGCCAGTGTTCTAGAGCAAGCAACATCGTGCTATTTTGTTCATTGGCTATTATCACTAAGAATCGAACCCCCTTAAGGCACACACCAGATTTCCCCACCCTTCATCATTATCTACCAAATGCACCCATGTATTTGAGCAATGAGAAGAAGAAAATTAACTTTGTCCCAGATGAAACAGGATAGCGCACTTATTCTTTTACAAGTTGATAATATTTTAACTTGATTTGGAAGGCAAGAACTCAGCAATGAAAAAAATAATGCAAAGAGATCTTCCCTAATGGCCTTTGACCATAAGTATGAGCTTTGTGCCGCTTTGGGTACCTTTTACTTATCATGAAGGCACTGCATAGCATGCAAGGGCTCTCTTTCATTGAATGATATCAGAACCTAAGAGGAAAAATAGTGGGATTTATAAAGTTTAAGAATAAGCAAAAGACAACAAAATGAACACTAAAGGATAACAAAGAACAAGAGTATTTTAAACTCCGTGACATAGCTTTGCTGTATAAACAGGAGTAAAGAAGAAATATTCCAAAATATTCTTATGGAGCTTACATTGCATAGGAACATCATCTTCTGATGAGCTGCCAAAGTTCTAGAATATAGACACTTTTCTGTTCCTCTTCCTCTGCCTATTTTAAAAAAGGTTCAAAGGCGTTGAATAGAGGCCTCTTAAAACTTCAGACTCCTGATGCTGACTAGTGTTGAAGCGCCTTTTTCTTCTTTGTATACTGACTGCATCTGCCAGTCCATCTGCACAACTCACAACTTGCAGAGAGGAGAAGGTTAGTGGCAGTAAAGCCAAAGAGTTTCTTTAAGTGGCTTAGGTTGTTCTGTACCCCCTAAAACCCAGAAATGCCTGTAAGCGACAAGTTTCGGACAAGTCTCTGGAAAGTTAGCAAACCCCTCATAAAAACCAGAGGACGGTACTTAGTATCAGATTCATTTCTTATAAGTGTTGCCCTGCTTAACCCCTTCTAAAAATATCTAGCTGTTTCAGACTTATTTTATCATAGTCTGAACGCTCTTTAAAACAGTCTGAACTCTCACACACTACAAAATCATAGCTCAGCAAGATATCTGGAAAAGAGTCTTCAGCATCAAAGATGTTTAAGCACATAGCACCGTATGTATATTCTAATTACAGGAAATTTGCTTCAAGTTACTTTTGATTTATATCAAGCCATTGAGAACAGAAACTGGATCATTGAAGCCGTTATCCTTCTCCTTTTGAAGGCCATAGCTAAACTTGTATTGATTTCTATAGACACAGTCTTCTTTTTTTTAAATAGCAAGTGATAAATACAAATGGTTGACATTCAAAAACCAATTCCAAAATACAATTTTTCTATACCAAAAAAACCCCAAAAATCCCCACAGATTGTAGCTTTGAAAAATCCCACAAGATAGATTTTACTCAATTCAATATTATTGCCAAGAGTCTATTACAGCTAAGAACACAGTTCCTTTGCACCTGTTAAAAATAGTTCTAGCAGATATAATATTTCACCCATAATAATAATGTCTGTATATTTGACATGTGTGAAAAAACCCATATAAAACAAGATGAGAGCTCATGATTCAAGGTTTGGGTTTTTTTAGTATTTTCAATATTATTCAGGTATTTTTCACAGCAGTAAAAAAATTCACTGCTATAAAATGAGAAAGTATAAGGTAATATTTCTTTCCTCTCATCTGACTTCATAACTAAGAATAAAGAACATAATTAAAACCTCCAAAGGCTTGCGTAACAATATTTTGTGAAGGACAGATACAGCAAGAAGAATACCAAAAGCAAGAAACTTGTGGGAACGAGTAAAGGATAAATAAGTGTACTCCTACTCTCTTGTTTGAACTCTCAGAGATTTCACTTGGATACCCAAGTGACCTTATGAAAAACTGCATATTTAGAGACAGGGTTTCCACTTACTTGAGCATTTAAACTATATGCACTTTGTTCTCCCTTCAAAATCATGCATTTGTATCCCTACATCGCTGCAGGTACTTTGTGAAAAAAACATATTACACCTATGTAGTCTTCAGTAAAGGAACACATTCAGAAGTCTTTGTTATGTAATACAATAGTGGTGAAAACATATGATGACAAGAGCAGTGAAACCAACTTGTCTATTTTGCTGAGATTTCAACTTTGTTGGTACTTCCATGTTCTTTAGTCAGCCAGAGAACAGCCATGGCACATTTCACAAATCTGAAAGTTAATGCCATAACTTTCCTCCAGACAATTCCTTTTCTCCTACTTGAGCTCAAGACACTAAAAAGAGCAATATAAAATTGATGTAATCAGGTCAATATTTTTCAATGAAAACCAGATTTTTCATAGTGATATTCAGTGCCAACACTGAAATTCCAGGAGTTAAAACCAAATTAAAAGGTGAAAAACTAGTTGCCAAATATTCTATTGCAACTAAATTTTCTCCACTAATTGATGTTTATCTTGCCTGGTATAATATAGGACTGTGTACTGTCTGTATTTATTTGTGAGCTTGATGTGAAGCTATAAACTTAAATTATATTCTTCAGTGTACCCAGGGATGAGTCTGAATGTAACATATTATATCATGTAGATTAAATGTAGCTATATAAATATATTAAAAGATACTTATATAAAATCCACATATATTTTATATAACATATAAATCCTAAACTATACATATTTTATACTATATAGCCATACTGTACCCTGTGTATTATAAACAATAATTATATACTACTTCATATTCTGTATTAAATATTTATGATTTATTATACATTACACATTTTTATACTCTGTATCATAAAGTACATCTGCATATTTTCCTGAATTCAAGTAGTAAAGCACAAGATTATTGAAAAATATAAACAGTGGCATTATTCAGGACAATATGAGAGGCAGAGCTGATTTACTGAAGCATTCAGCACACAAGATTTTAATTCCATATTCTGTGTTTCCTTCTTTCATCTATTTTTTCTGTACCTTGAGGACATTATGATGACAAAGCAGTCCTCAAACTATCATGAACATTGACAATTAGCAGTATTTGCTTTCATATTTAAACCAGTAAGTTTTCAGAAAGCCCATAGACTTGTTTGACCATTATTCTGACTTAAGTTAAAATGTTATTAGAGAAATTAATGGACTTTTTTTCAAATGTCTGAAAATATTTTAACTTGATTGCTAATGAATGCAGTATTGAATTCTTTTGGTTCAAGTTGTTAAATATTGCAGAAGAGACAAGCAATAAAAATACACAAAGTATTTCCAGGACTTTGGAGTCTTAGTTCTAGTTTTAAAAGTGATTTGAAAATATACGAGCTTGAATCCTCTTTAATTTTGACAAAATTTTAACTTCATGATTGCTCTTAAAAATTCTACCAAATTTCTCAAAACTAAATAACACAAAACACACAAGTAACAAAAAAACCCCCTACCATGACTGTCAAATTATACTTCCTGTTTCTGTTTTCCCACAATTAAAAAATAGTCCCTAAGTGACTATGTAAACAAATACAATCTCATCAAAGTTGCCTCTTTATATGAACAGAAAAGTCATAGCAGAAAGGCAAGATAAGGGGCTACTATGAAAAAAAAGTTCCGTATGTTTTGCATCTATTTTCTTTTCCTTGTATTTAAGTCTTCTTTTTAAAATCAGAATATTTGCTATTGCTCTGGTTTAACCCCAGCTGGCAACTGAGCCCCATGCAGCCCCTTGATAACTCCCCCTGTAAATGGGATTGGGGGAAGAATCAGAGGAGTAAAAGAGAAAAAGCTCATTAATTTAGATAAAGACAGTTTAATCAGGAAAGGAAAAGCCACACCGGCAAGCGCAACAAAACATAGAATTCATTCACTACTTCCCATGACGAAGCAGGTTTTTAGCCATCTCCAGGAAAGCAAGGCTACATCACATTTAAAGGTGACCTGGGAAAACAAATACCATTACTCAAGACATCCCCCTCCAGCCTTCTTTCTCCCACTTTATATACTGAGCATGATGCCACATGGCCTGGAATAGCGCCTAGATCAGTGAGGGGGTCAGCTGTCCCAGGTGTGTCCTCTCCCAACCTCTCATGCATCCCAGTCTCTTGGCAGGTGGGGTAGGCTGAGGAGCAGAAAAGTCCTTGACTCTGTGCAAGGGCTGCTCAGCAACAACAGAAACATCCCTATGTTACCAACACTGTTTCCAGAACAAATTCAAAAAAACAGCCCCATACCAGCTACTGTGAAGAAAATTAACTGTACCCTGGTCAAAGCCAGTACAAATACTTTCATGCAAATTATGCTGAAGTGATTTGAAGACACATAGGTAATTGCACTTTTTGCTTTTGACTAGGTAGTCATATTAGGGTGCCAGAAGTGATTGCTGACACAGTAAAAATAAGTGATCTGAAGATTGACCTCAAACACTGTTTCTGCACTTAATTATGCAGGTCTTTGTATTGGGTTTGTGTAGCAAGGTTTTGGTAGTGGGTGAGCTACAGTGGTGGCCTCTGAGAAGCTGCCAGAAGCCTCCTTTATGGCTGATGCCAGCTTGTTCCTCCTAAGACAGACCCACTGGTGGTCAAAGCAAATCTCTTCAGCGATGGTGGCAGCACCTTGGAGATAACAAATTCAAGGGGGAAAAAAAAAGAATTTAAAAAAAGAACTGCACCCTGTGGGAAGGGCGCATGCTGGAGAAGTTTGTGAAGGATTATCTCCCATGGGAGGGGCCCCATTCTGGAGCAGGAGGAGACTGTGAATCCTCTCTCTAAGGAGGAAGGAGTGGCAGAAATGTGTGATGAACAGCCCCCATTCCCCATCAGAATGTGTTTCTGGGGGCAGGGTGAAATAGGTAGAGATTTGGGGATAAAATTAAGCCTGGGAAGCAGGGAAACATGGGGGGAAGGTGTATTTTAAGATTCGATTTTACTGCTCATTCTTTTTTGATTTGATTGGCAATAAATTCATGTGGTTTACCCAAGCTGAATCTGTTTTGCCTGTGATGATAACTGGTAAGTGGTGTCTCCCTGCCCTTGTCTCCACCCACAAGCCTTTCATTCTATTTTCTCTCCCTGGGGAGAGTGGTAGAGCACCTATGGTGCAGATCTGGCATCCTGCCCAGGTCAAATCACCACAGTCTTACAGGCATGGGATGAAAAATCTAAGATAGTGAGAGAAGGAAAAAGAAATGTCTTTCAAGTGGTTCACTTCTGTTATTCAAGGAAAGGTGCTATACAATTTTTGCTGAAAATACTGCATGTGGACAACCTCGGCAAAGGAAATCTTTGAGGAGGGAATATTCAGTATTGACTCTGACTTTTGGCCTCTGCCAAAATTAGTGTATTTGTTCCTAAGAGGATATCAAACTAGGAAAATTACAGATGGGGTAATCATGAATATAGAGAAACAAAGTAGTAAAGAAATCCCATATTCAGAATGTTGTTACTAGGTACTGTCAGGAAGAGTACTTTTTGTGCCACTTGTCATAAGCTCTTTATTTGTTGATGCTTAAAGAGGAACATTTATTTATAATTGTGAAAAAATATGCCATTTTTCATTAATTTTATAAGTCATCTTAGACCGAAATTAATCTCCAGTGGTTGTAAATTTCTTCATAAATCCACAAGTTAATATAAGGTCCAGTCATAGGGTCTAAATTTTTTCCTTTATATGGCTAAAACAATGCTTCAGCCATTTCAAAGACTTCTGAGTTAACCTTAAAGTATAGGAGAACAAAGAGGGGTTATACTGTATATATGTACATATAATGAGTATGTAGGGTAGGGAGAGGCACATTTTTGTAAGATAATTATATTTGCCAGGAACAGGTCCCAGAGAATGACAAGAAAACCTTTGTATTAAAAAAAAGCATCACAAAAGTAGTGGCTATACTATAGACATCACTGATTTTTTTTTTCCTTGACAAGGAAAAAATCATAGTCAAGAAAAAAAACTAGCTAGCTATATTTGACTGGAAGGGTTTGATGTTCTTTGCCCAGTTCTACTAGTTCCTGTTTTTCCAGTTTGGAAAAGGGAACAAAAAAAATAATGCAGTATAATGCAGATGTTTGGCTCAGCTCCACTGGTAAATCCATCTTCTATTGTACCAATACTGCACTTTCTTAATCAAAGCACAGATGTTAATAGTACCAAAGAGTTCCTTGTCAGTTTTTACAATCACACGCTATTATTTCATGTGCATGTATTTTTTTTTTTCAGATTATTTTAAATTAACTGTATATATATGTGAAGGATGTGTCAGACTCCAGACATGTTAAAATAATCTAATACTTTAGTTAATTTGATCTGATCACTACTTTATGTAGACTACTGATTCAAAATTGTCAGAGTACAGACTTTTTCAGAGCTCTTATAAATCTAGTGAGCTCAACTCCCTGATGGAAAAACTTCAGTGACTGGGTTTAAATTTGAAAGAAAGTTATTCCGCACACTGCTTCTTTACCGGACATATGGTCTTATGCCACAGATGTGCAATTTTCATTAGCTTTAATAGAATTCATTTCTGCCAACCCAGAGAACAATTTTCTGCAATGTGTCAGTTAATTTTAGAGAGGATATTTTAGGCTACATGATGACATAGTTATATAGGACTAACATGAAAATGGTTTTGAACATTTTTCTTTAAGCGTAACATTTCAATTTTACATTTGTACTATATAGATAAAGCCTAGAATGGGAAATTTCAGGGAAGTAAGTCAGCTAATGTAGAATACTGCAACGTAGGACTAAAATCCCCATTATTATGAATCCACAGTTTAAAACAATAGGGAGAAAAATCATTAGGTTAATTGAGATCGCACAGTGGTAAGCACTTATGTATGAATTAATTACATGACTCATCTATAGGAGTCCTATAACATTCAGGTGTGATTTCACTAAGTGATTTTTGCATCTAACTCTGAAAACCCTGTTGCAGATTACTTCTTTCATACATCCATGAAGATACATCTGACTACCTTCACAGGAATTCAGAGATGCAGTCGGGTCAAAGCTGAAGAGTTTTTGTATTCCATCATGCCTCTGTTTTCCAAAACTGGGGTGAATTCTTTGCCTGATTGCAACATCCATTCTCTGAAGGAGTCAGAAATCAAGGTCTAATCATTATTTCTGAAAGCAATACTAGGGTTATTCTGGCTCTGTGCATCATTACACTGGCCAGCCTTGCCTCCAGCAGGTTAAATGTCCAGATTGAAGTCATGTCACTGTAGAAAGTGCTGTGGTTACTGGTAATCAGAACAGGGAATTAGATTTGACTTTTGTTTTTTCAATCCCCTACTGTATTTCTATGATACGTCTGTCAAATTGCCATTGTACAAGTTGATGCTTCCTTTAAGTACCCAGTATCTAATGTCTATAATGGTAAGAAATAAGGTAATTTAAATGCATTTAAAAGTGGATGCCATGGTGAAAGAATTGAAAACTTGTTTTGGAAGACAAGTTCCCCTGAAATAATTACATATAGTCTCTGGAATGTAGGGATTATTGACTGCTCTTCCAGAAATCTAAGATTGCTGCCATACTGCTAGGCTCTGTAGGATGAGGGAAGGACCAAGTGGAATTTTCTTAATATATTTTTTAAAAAATCGTTCTTTTGTTTCAGTGAAACCTAATATTATTTTGAGAGAGAAATACATTTTTATGTAATGCTTCCAAATTTTTCCTCAGAAATCCTAGGTGAAGCTGGTATGCCTCTTTCCTAAAATAAAGGTAATAAAATACAGATAGCCCCTAAAACTACATAAATCATAATCGTTTTAAAGGAAATTCTAAATAGTCATTTACTGACATGATTATTAACAGACTTCAACTTTACTGTCATGATTATTTACAGGCTTCAACTATGTGTTTTGCACTGAAATGGAAAACAAATATTAGAAATGGTACAATATTAATACCTCTACTTTTAGACTACATTTAAGAAACAAGGCAGGGATATTTCTGTGGGTGAAACAAAACACTGCTCACATGCAATGGGAGCTCATTGTAGTAGTACAGCCTGCAGACTGAAAAACAGCAACTGTGCACAAAAATACATTTTTGGAAACCAAATGGATTAGAATATCTTTGCTTCTAAAAGGCAATAAGAGCCATTTTCACTATTATTTCTCATAAGTTTTAGTTAGAACAGCTAATGTGCTCAGTCTTTTTTGAACATATGGTGGTACTTAAAAATCTTTTCATAGAAATGTATTTGTTTCTCAAAAATATTCAGGAGCTAACAAGACCAAATATTTAAGAAAATATTGTCACTGTAAAATCCTAGGGCAACTACAAAACCAGACTTGTTTCATTTACACATAGAGATGAAGAATGAAGTGAATCTACTGTGAAGACCCAAAAAAGCTCAAATAACACTTGAAAAGGCTCAGATCAGGACTAAACTCAGCCGCATATAACATTTAGCTATTATTTTGGCACGCTACAGAGAGAAAATCGTAACTTTGTGAACTCATTAAAGTTTCAAGCACCATAACTCAGATCTCATTGATTTTACTGAAAGCAGCTGGCTAGGTGTAAAAGCCAATCCCTACATTTATGTGTGTTTCTCCTGAAAGCTTTGAAACATCTTCTTCCTTATCTATATACCAGCATGTGAAAATTCCCCAGAGTCACACTTTTGCCCATTTGTGTACTTTCGCATTTAACAATTCCCCATGCCTTCTTTCCCTTTTTGCTTTTGTTTTTCTAATTCCCTGGAGAATAAGGAAACTTACCCACTTAAGCACCTTTCTCACTCTCAGTTCTGTACTCCAGCTTCAGTTTATTGCTTCTATCAAAGAATAAAGAAAGTGTTCTGGCCACTTCAATTTAAATGCAGAGTTATTTTCATGCAGAACTTTTGCTCAGTAAGAGGAACCACAGATGCAGTGGCTTGTAGCTGTCATTACTGTGTCATAGATACATATTTAGATTGTGAAGCAAGTGTACTTTCCTAAATTACCTTTTGTTATAATGAAAACCATAAAGAAACCCTATCATTATATAAAATCATTTCAACAGAAGTTTATTTTCTTTTGTGTCTTTTAGCCACTATAACATTGTATTTCCTTTTTCGTGTTGCTGCTGTGAGACTCTTTGACTCTTTTACACTTAATTACTTTAAAACTCTTCATTTATCTTTGGAATGGTATTCAGGGGCATTCTGGATTTACAATATATCATTCTCCCTGTGCATAGATTGCTGGTGGATATGTGTATTTTGGACATTTAGTCTTCTGTTTGGGACTCTTTTCTGCCCAGTATCACCAAAATATTTAGTTAAAGTATTGGGCAGCATGAGAAGCATAAAATGGGCTTAGTTTTCACTTCCATAGCAATGTATTGCTGAGAAATGAAAGAAAATATATGAGATTTACAATCTCGTCTTTTTACCACATGACAGAAGTCCTTGGGACAGATGAGACACTGGAAAATGTGGGCCTGTTTTCTACATTTCTTGGAAACATATACAGTGATTTCCCTGGGCTGCCAAGGAAAAGATACCCAGTTAGAATGTGAACCACTCCACATTATACCAAAATAAACATTGTTTTTCATTAGTAAGTAGGATTCTACTCCCCTTCAAGTGTTTATGATATACTTCTTATTTATGAAGCAAGGGTATAGCAAAACCTCAATAAACCTTAACCAGTTTTACTGTAATAGTTTTTTGCAGATGTATTTAAAATTGCATGAAGTACCAATCAAACTTGAAACTGCCCAAAGAAAGCTATTTTGTATGAAGTAGAAATAATCTACGGCTAGGACAAAGTGAAAGAAATACTGCTTATAATAATAAATCATGGGGTGAGTAAGTATTACTGGGTTTTTTCGAGGTTTTTTTCTTTCCCATATGTGAAAAAATAGGCTACTTTATCTACTCTAACATATTTTCTGGACTTCCACAAGAAGAAAGAAAGCATCTCAAAAAATAAATAGTTATTCATACTTTTATCTCAAGCTGTTTCGTTGTCCTGTCTCAGTTTAAATGAGTTTCTTTCTAACATTTTCAAAGAACTTTACCGAGAAATGCTGCCCCATGTGTCATAGAGAAAGCACAGCTGGATCAACATAAACAGTTAGAAAATGTTAGACTCAGTGTGTTCAATCTTCCAGTCTCCGGTGTAACTGCAACTGATAGGACGACCCAAACAGAGTTCCTTCAATGCCTTCAAATTCAAAAAGAGCTCTCAGAATTTTCATGGCTCACAGCTCCATTCACTCTTGCTTAGTATTACAGCAAGATTTAAAATAAAAAAAATAGAAAACCTCTAGGCTAACACAGTCTGGCAAGGACAGACCTTATTGTGATGTACAGCCATTCTCAAATCAAGGGCCCAGACTAAAAATCTAGGATTGCAACTGCTATCTCAATCTAATTTCTGAGTTTTTCTTAATTAGAAATAAAAAAAAAAGAAAAGCAAAGTCAGAATGAAAAATTTGCATACGTGAGAGACTATACTAATACCTAAAAAGCTATAGAAAAAAGTTACAAGTTCTCAGAGCTAATGCACAATTCACTGCTATTTAGATCCCAGGTGCTAATTAACTAATCAAAGGCTTTCAAGTAGATCAAGCCAATCAGGTAAGGACCTCAGTAAGAAAGTTCCAGAAATAGTTATAATGCCACATGCAGAATTAAGAGTCCCTTTATGAAAGAAGGAGGACTTGATGAAGTGAGCACATAGGTTGGTGAAGATCTCATAATTGTTGTGAGGGCTGACAGAGGTTTATTTCTCTGCATTCACTGGTAACACTTATGAAAGAGGCTGACTTGAAACGAGTACCAGCGTCTCCTTTCCACGTCAGAAAAAAGATATGAAGGTAGAATAATAAAAATTAAGCAACTGGTTTTGAGATTTTTATTTCGATTACTATATTGCATAATTACCTTCTGTCTGGGTAAGTGATAGAGATGAACGTGTATAGTTAAGTTAAACCTGAAGCACTCAAAAATACTTTTAGTCCTCTAGATATGAATGGGTGTCCTAAGAGACCTGAGGGGAAAACTCATTTTTCTTATACTAGAAAAAAATTCTGTATTCCTAAGGATGTTAATTGAAAGCTAATTGCTGATTATTAATAGTATAACTTTGAAACAGGAAGACATAGAATCAGGTATGTAAACGGCTGATCTTGTCACCTTAGCAGTTATAAAGAACAATTTAACTATGAATTTCATAAGAACTGAACTAACTTCTACAAAGATCTAAGCAGAAATTTCTTTGCTGATTAGTGCATTGTTTTCAATTTACAACAGTTATACTTTGCACGTCTATTTGGGAACTGTAAAACAAGCAAGGTGTTTGGGAAGACCATATTTTGAGTTACATCCGGACTATAGATCCAGAGGTCGTTTCCTTTTTCCAGAACTCTGATTTTCAGACAAGTTTCTGTGAAGCCCATTAAAACCCAGAGGCTTTGAGGAAGCCCTGGACACCATCAGGGCTGTGGTCACTTAACCAGGAGAGTACTAGGCTGTATTGTGGTTGACTTAAAATTCTTAGCAAATGGATCAATTATATGATGACCTACAGGCTTTCTAATTCTTCTTGGTGCTTAACTCCAAAACAGAAATCTATAACCTACTGGTATGTTTCTTCTTCACAAGTGTTTTCTAGTATTCTATATATTCACAAAAGTGAATGCAAGGTCCTGCAGCTGGGGAGGAATAACCCTCAGGCACCAGCACAGGCTGGGGATTGACCTGCTGGAAAGCAGCTCTGTGGAGAAGGACCTGGGGGTCCTGGTGGACAACAAGCTGTCCATGTGCCAGCAGTGCCCTTGTGGCCAAGAAGGCCAATGGGATCCTCGGATGCATTAGGAAGGGCATTGCCAGCAGGTTGAGGGAGATGATCCTGCCCCTCTCCTCAGCCCTGGTGAGGCCACATCTGTAGTTCTGTGTCTAGTTCTGAGCTCCTCAGGACAAAAGAGATGTGGAGAACAACCAATATGATTAGGGGACTGGAGTATCTCTCTTACAAGGACAGGCTGAGGGAGCTGGGCCTCTTCAGCCTCAAGAAAAGAAATCTGAGAGGGGATCTCATGAATGTCTATAAGTATTTGAAGGGAAGGTGTCAGAGGATGGATCCAGGCTCTTCTTGATGGTGCTGAGCAATAGGACAAGAGGCAATGGGTAGAAACCGATGCAAAGGAACTTCCACCTGAATATGAGTAAGTTCTTTACTGTGTGGGTAACAAAGCACTGGAACAGATGGCCCAGAGAGGCTGTGGAGTCTTCCTTACTGGAGATACTCCAGAACTGTCTGGACACGATACTGTGCCATGTGCTCTAGGATGACCCTGCTTGAGCAGGAAGGTTGGACCAGATGACCCACTGTGATCCCTCCTAATATTACTCTTCTATGATTCTGTGATTCTTTTACAGAGTTTGAGCTTAGTTTCAGGAAGTATTTCACACTTCCACAATCAGTGCTGTACTGCTCAGGAACATTCCTGAATTGCGCTATAATGCTTCTGTAGATGTAAGTGGTAAACAGCCAGTGGATTTTATATTGATGAATAAAAACTGTTATATCCACCACAGCATGAATGGTTAGTGGTTACTGTAAGGACTGGAAGAGAAATAAACAATTGTAAGGAATCTACGCGACCAGTTTACAAGTTACTAAGAAACATAATGAGCTTCAATTTGAACAGGACTCTGCCTTGCTAGAACTTATAATTTGAGGATTTTCTAATATTCAAAATAAATTACAACAGCTTCAGGGAGTGTGCAAGACTGTTAAAACTACCCAGTTGCAAAGCCAAGAGATTTGATAATGTATACAGCTTTTCCCTTGAGGCCAGAAATGTAATTATGAAAAAGTTCTGAACTGAAAAATAGTCTTGTCATCTGTTTTTATGAGACATAAAAGATCATTTTAAGGTGAAGAGGTTACATATAAGAAAGAAAATGAAATATAAAAAACCCAACATGACCAACACTACAGCTGCTGAAGAATAGTAAGAAGAAAATTAGATATTATAATTAGAAGGGGAAATCATTCTACCTGTACTAGACATATGCTATTAAAATATTTAATTCATCTACTGATTAATTCACTGGATGATGTGAAGATTATTTCAGAGGTGATAAATCAGTAGATTAATATGTATTAAGCAGGGATATATGAGATAGAACTGAATTAAACTTCCTAGATCGATAGGAGATGAGTTAGACCCTTCTCTCTATATTGGTCTAGAGCAGAGTATCTTCTTTTTACTTGCGGTTCTAAATTATCTTACTGTCTCAGTAACTCCCAACCAGGGGAATATGATTAAAAACAGACTTCTGGTGCAAGCAATTTTAGCTGCTATCTTAAATATTTTTTCCTGACTTTTCTGAAGAAATTCTCAGGCATACTTTGGTAAATTGATTCTTCTTAACTCTCTAGTTAAAAGTGAGAGTGATACTACCCCTAACCTTTCCTCAGCAGATTACATTCCCTTGCATTTGGAGAAAAATATATCCATCAGACTTGTCACGTGTTTTTCTTATTCAAATCATCCCATTCAGCTGTGTTAAATGGCTTCAAACTTCGGAGTTCTACATTGTTACAAGTTTTTTATGACATGTCTTTCTAATGGGAACCTGGGAAAAAAATCCAATATGTGATATGCACATAAGATCTTTAACAGTCTTCTTTATTTATAAGAGGAAGCCTTTCAAACTGGAATATTTAAGATGAATAAGAGTGCGAGACTATGTGGAAAAGCTGGGAGGCAAAAAAAAATAAAAGAAAGAAAAAATAAAAAGGAGGCAGAAAAGATACCTTTTAACTTTTTTTCTTTTTAAAGAAAAAATTCCCCACAGCAAATAATCAGATAGCAAAAAAATATTGACTGAAAAAGTATACTCAAATTTAAGCTGTATCTGAACAGGAATATATTTCCCTTATCCTTAGGAATTTTCAGGTACACTGATATGCTTTTTTGGAATTATATTTCAAATCTGAAAGGGGAAAATTTTGCTTTCAGTGCCTCTACTTGCACTTCTGAAGAGTGCTATGATTCTTTTTTAGTCATCACTATTTGATACTGCAAGAGTAGAATAAACGAGAAGTTAAAAAAAAATGCAGAGGGAAGAAAGTGCCGAAACAAATTCATTGAAAGGAAGATAAGAAGATATTGGAAGTCAATGTCCAGGAATGGATGAAAGGAAGACAGATAAAAAGTCAGATTAAAAGTCATTATTGGTTTCTAGCATGGCTGCACAAAAGTCAGCATGATAAGTCCTTGTTAATGTTCTTTCAGAGTTTGTCAAGTGATTTCTTTTGGCTTAAACTGGGAGAGGAGGAGAAGGAATGGGCCTGAGACTAATGAAAGAGGATATAGCTGTTGTCTATGCCACACTACTTAATGAACTGACAATAAAGTCATGGTTTCACTAGTGAATATTTTAAATACTGCTATTCAAATGATAGCGGCATCATGCAAATGCTGATTTTATTTTGGAGATACACAAGACATGGAATTAAAATATGAAGTATTCACCATGGATATTTCATAGTAGACAGCATCCAGTTAATTTCCTTTTCTGGAAAAATCCAATTTTTTGCAATTTTTTTGTCTAAAACTGTATTTTATCTGAATCTCAAGTACTGCATACTGGGAAGTTTGGAAATTAGATTGGCGATAATGAGGTTCAGCTGAGACTTTGAAAAGAGGAGACAAGTCAGCTGGTTATATTGAAAGCTGATAATGTGTCAAGAGAAATTAACATACCATTTTCTTAATGATCTGGTGTAGGTTGATTGCTATTGAACAAATTCATTAGCAAAGTTCGTAAAAGCAGGAAAAATACATTAACTGATTTTACCATTGACACGAAGTTGGAAGATGTCATTAGTACTGAATAGTTAGAATATTTGACAGGAAGATGAGGGTAACTAAGGAATAAGGAAATAGAAATAGGATTAAAATAATAATATCAAATTCAAGGTCTGAGCTGACAGTAATAGATGAGCTAGTCTTTATTAGCAGCTCCAGCCTAGTATTGACTTCGAGTTCACTGACTAGGACAGAAGGAGGAATTTTCTGTGTATTAACCAATAAGTGACTAGAAGACAGTAACATGGCAAGGCTCTGAAGCGTGCAGGTCCCTTTCATAACAGTTCGTATGAGCCCTTCTCAGCTGAGATGGGGGAATATCAAAAGTCTTCTAGATGGCTGTAGACTTTCTAGTACATTTAAGATGTTTTCTTAACCTCCCTTAAAAATGAGTCAAATACTTTCCCATAAAGCCAAAAAAAAAACCAAACCAAAAAAAAACAAACCTGAAGGGACAGAAAAAATAAGTAACAGGCTATAAATGACAATCCTTCACTGAATATCAAAGATGAGACTTCAGGCTGGTGACATTGGCTGTAGCAAGACAATGGTATCATATTATACTATGCGTAATGCTCTGTTTTGATTGAATATGAGTACTACTTCCCTTTGCTTGAACTCCACAGAGGTTTTTAATTCATCCAAGGAAAAGACGAGCATATGAGAACTATACTCGATCTAAAATCTGTCAAAAGAGCAAGTAGGTATAAGCTGACTCTAAGTAGACTCTTGAAAAGCAGAAGAATTGTTATCACCAAAGGGCTGAATCTGTAACAGCATTTAAAAAGCCCCACAAAAGCAGAAAACCTCTTTTACTGAAAAGCAGAACCTAAAAAAGAATAAGCAGTGTATTTGATTGGTGTATGAGGGACTAAACTTGATAAGCTTCCTACTTTCATATTGTAATGAATACATAGGTACAGCTGGAATTACTTCAACAGTTTTCTGGTTTCATAAACAGACAATGAACGGAGATCTTAAGAATTTGGAGAAAGTGCATAGTCTGGCTCCTTGTAGAACAGCGTACCATAAAAGCCATGTCACACTGATCATTTACTGTTTCCAGTGGTGATTTGATGTGTTTCTCCTTTCCATTGAAATAGGATGCTGGAGACGTAGGCATCTCCAGCACTGAGATCAAAATTCCAAATACTAATGAGGTCGGAGTTGCACATTTTTATCTGCAATTTATCCAATATCTAACGCTCGGATGTGTTCCTTTTTCATTTCTATAACATCTGTAAAAGAGATAGAAAATGGCACAAAGTTAAGCTGTTGAAAGAGAGTTTTAATAAATATAGATAGTTTAATATCTGTGATTCTATGATAACTTATGAGTAAATAATTGCTAGAATATAAAAGGGTTCATCAGTATTGCATTTGCCAATTCTTTGAGTTACCATTGTATTAGCTGTATTCCTTTTGCCAATATCATTAAAACCAGTTCTGTAAATGGAAGGAGCTATATTGGGGACAAGGCCTTTTCTGCTCGTATCTTCTACAATATAGTTATGATGACTTTAATATTCTTGATGGACTACCCTTAAAAGTTTTCCTGATATAAGTCTAGGATAATAAGTACCTGAGAAATAAAGAAAACAAACAAAAAAAGCCCCCAACCCCCCTATTTTTCTTACACAATATTTGGATGTATTTTTAATCGGAAATTATTTTAGTTTTTTTCTCCATATAATGATAAAATTATACAAAGTCTGAATAATGGCACCTTATTAAAATATTTCCAAAGCAGAAAGGGAAGCAAAAGAAGGTTTAACAATGCAAAGTTTTTGTTGTGTTCAGCACGATTTGTATTCTTTCTTTCACAGAAATTAGATTAAGTGCCAGAATTGGTGCATACATATATCCATGCTTTAGAGAAATTCCAAAAATCAAGATAACTCAGTCAGAGGTCTCCTATAGCTACTATAGCTTTTGAAAGTGCCCTTCTGCATTCAATACTTCTCAGTTTTTCACCAGACTCAGGAATGAGGGCAGAGGAATCTCTAATTTGATAGCACAGAACACGAAACCACTATGTTAACTAATATTTGCACATATATTACTTATATTTCATCTTACAAATCTTGGGGGTTTTTTGTGGAAGGACAATTTTAGTTCAGAGTTCCCGTTTTCTTCTAAGTTCTACTGTTACAGTTTGATTCTTCTTTTCAGAGGTTTTCTGCAGGTAAAAGTTACATTTTGAGTCCATGTTGCACAAAATCTAGTAATGTATTAGTACTTTATAAGCTAGTCTGCTTTCTCTGCAAATTGTGAAGATCAAAAAGCACAGGGAAGATTGTGAAAACAAATGCCAAGTGAGCAGATAAAAGGAGGAGGAAGGTTTTTTCCATTCTATGATTCTTGGTAAAGTGTACATGCAATTTTCATGTAGAACTTTAATACATCCCATAGGAACATATTACTTTTATGACTCAGGAGGAGGTGTTTTTTAGAAATTATTTTAGCTGCATGTACAGGTTTTTTAGCAACAACACTGAATGCTAGTAGATTTTGCGATTTTAAATAAGCCAGCTGGAGGAAATATTGATAGTAACTTCACCAAATTGCATATAAACACACAAATGCCTCCAACAGTATAGATTTTCAAATAACACTGAACACATAGTGATCATCTTCAAAAAAAATCCTCTGTTAGGGGATATAGCAGATGCCAGATTGAGTACTGAAGCAAAAAAGAAAAAAAATCCATTGATTATTGCAACTGATCTTGACATCGTTTTATACACAGAGCTCTCCACGGCTTTGTAGTAATTCTCATCCACAGTTTCTGCATTGCTAAACTTGGCACTGAGCCCCATATCTACAAATCCCAGAACATTAAATATTTAGGTTAAAGTAAGTAAAGAAAAGAAAAGCTAGTCAAACAAATCTTGCATTCACTTGTATGAATACACAGACCATTTGTCAGTGTAGTACATACATTGTGTTCAGCAGCATCATAGAATTATAGTAGTATTTTACGGATCCCTTTAACTGGTCTTTGCTCAGCAACAGAAAGACACCTGAACAAACAGTTCTGCCAGCTTTTCTGTTACATGATAGATAAAACAAAATAAGAAAGCTATTCACTTACAAATAAAGGATTTTTAAAACCAAGACAATATAATAGCTGGAGGTGGGATTTGGTAAGAAAAGGTTGTGCAACATTCTGTGTTTGGGGAAAAATCTATAAAAGCAACAGGAAAACTGTACAACTAAGGGTGTACGCTTCAGAAGAAAGCCTGCTTCAGAAGTGCACAGGGGCTGTGTGATCTCTCCTAAACTGTGCTTATGATAGTCAGAGCCATAAGGGAGAGGCCTTTTGATCCCATAAATACCATTTCCTAGAAGGATCCTGACAAAAATAGAAGGCTGCCAAGTTGAACAGACAGAAGATACAGCCTTAAAACCTGTTAATAAGAAACTGGCAGTTTTTCAGCCCTCTGTTAGGGTGCCAAGATCTGTAAGAGAAATTATTATGGGATTACAGACACAGAAGATTTGAGAGGGGACTTGAAAAACTTCTTGTGGTGATTCCTTAAGAAAACTTGAAGCTGGTAATAAGTTAACATGTATGTGGAAATAATACATGATGCCACCTTATTGTACCATGTTTTCTGCTTTATGCATATTGTGCAAATTTAAATTACTTCAATTGTGCAAAGTATATCTTACTGAATTATTTGGAGAAACAGTGCTCAAGTTTGCAGTGGTATCATGCTCTTAACATGAAAAGCCAAGGAACTAGACACGCATAAATTAAATTTTAGTTCTGCACTATCACATGATGTGAGATTACTAATGTTGGATTCATTAATTAAAGTCTTAGTTCCTCCATAAAATGTATGAATTTAAAGATCCATTTTCTTGTTATCTAAAATCCCACAAAACAAGAATCAGGTGATGATTAAGCTGTTTCTATTTTCTGAAATGTAAAGTGTTTCTTGTGCTGCAGAAAGGATTGCTGCATTGTAAAATTTATTTTTTGACAACAAAACCAGTCATGGGACTGATTACTGTTTTAAAAACAACATGAATGTACAGAGAAGTAGGTGAAAAGTGTATTTGGGAAAGAAGTCTAATATACATGGAAGTGAAAAAAAAATCTTGATTCACCGCTTTGGGGTATCATGATGAAATACCCTGTACAGAGTCCTTGTAATTAGCCAGGATCAAGCTGGCTGCAGAAGGAAAGCAGTATATTTACATGTCTGGTCCTGTGTCTAAGTCACTTAACCTCACTGAAAGCAATTTCATTAGTTCAGTGTTGCAGTCTTAACTAACCTGGCAGCAGAGTGTCCCCAATTTAAACCAGTACCTCTGCACTGCAAACAACATGGGAAGACAGCAGATCCATGGATGGAGAGCTGAATGCCTCTGTGCTCTTTCTAGAGTACAAAACACTTGTACAGTCTGTGTCATTGCTTGTATTGATGTCGCTCCTATGGTTGTGTTAAATGCAGACAAACTGCAGAGATGTGAGGGAATGAATTCACAGATACTTAGAAGGAGATATATCTATTCATAGCAAAGGATGAATTTGGGAGAAAGTCAATAAAATGGTACTAAAAACTAGAGTATAATTTGAAAGATATTTCAGTGGGAAAAAAATGAAAGTTTCATAACAAGAAAATGTTCACAAACTAGTTTTTATTTCATTGAATTGTTGAGGTTTTTTTCAAAAAAAAAAAACCAGCATGGAAAAGCAATTTCAAGTGAAATATTCCGTAAGTGTATTTGAAATCACTTTTATGAAATTTCCCTTAATATAGGAAAGCTCAAAATCAGCAATTCAAAAATTAGATTAATTGAAATGATAGTAAAATATTGCTTTCAGTTCCACCTAGCTATGGTTTCTGATAAATATCAGAAAACATACTGCCTGTTGAGCCCTACTTAGGATTCATTTCTGCAAGTTAAAACCATTTGATCTTTTTCATTTGCAACTATGCATTATGAGTATTACTTCTGAATTCCACAAAGTTGTTCAGAATATGTACCTCATTGAATACTTGGCAATGGTACAACATATGAGGAACTGTGAATCAACTGGGAGCAAACCAATCTAAAAATGGCATTCTATGTGATAATGTAAAGAAGACAATTAAGTTTTCAGCATTCATAAATATAACCATGCTGATTTTTATGTTCTGTTTAGATTGCCGGTTATTTGAGATGTATTTTCATTCTGCTAAATGATGCAAAGCATTACAAAATGCTGCTTATGGGAACCAAAGTAATCCTGTGAAAGAATATATTAGGCAGCCCAACCAGCAGAGTAATATGTAGCAAACTGCTACTGGATCATATATGGGCAATGATGCAGAACGAACTCGTGGGATAAGACCCAGGGTAGACTTGTGAGACCAGAGTGATTTAGCATTTGACAGGCATGTGCTGGGCTGCTTGCTGACTTTGGCAATTTTTTTACAGCATGTCATGCCTGCAGACCTTCAATGCTAATGACTTGTCTGAACACAAAAGCACATATCCCTTCATGCACTATTATGCTAATTTATGATGACCAGTTTTTAGTTTCCTTTTCTATGGGGCGAAAAGAGGACATAGCCTTCAGCCACCAGCCCTGTCTGGCCATGAAAACTCATGAGGGTTTACTGGACAAACCTACTCCTCTCAGTCAGTTGGTGACCTATTGGCTGAGAGAGCAATGTTCATTTTCTATTAAATATTCATCTTATCTTTGCTAATTCTCTCTTCTTCTGTCCTCTTCATTTTTACCGTTATTTTTAAGAGTGCATCACCATTCCAAACTCTTACCCTGTCTTATTTTTTTTCTAGGCAAGAAATCCAGATTTCATAGGCCCGATATGCTTTTATGAGTCTAGAGACTGCCTTTTCAAAATTCAGGAGTAGTAAGTCAATAAACAGATGAGATCAATTAATATACCCATGACCCTCATTGACACGTTTTTGTTGCTTACTAGAATATGATACTGATACCTCAGATATTGTGCAGGCTCACAAAATACGTACTCACCTCTGAGCTTCCACTATACACTTGCTAACAGTCTTCAATGCTATTTTTTAGTCTTAATTAAATCCTGATGTTTTTACTGTTCCCAGTGGCACAATCTAACCTTTCTGTTGCCTATTCTACTTAATTTAGGGGTAGTTTCTGTTCTTAAATTGTCTTGGACTTGGGAAAAAAAATCTTTCCAATAAACTGAAGTTTTATGCTCATTTATTCTTACAATAGATGTTCCCATTATGATAAAAATGACACAAGAGGAACACGAATGTGTAAAAAAATGAATTATATCATGCAATTCTCATTTTTATTTTAGTTTTTTAATAATGCCTCAGAAAGCCCCATTTGTTAGACTTGAGCCTCTTCTCAGTATATCCACTGCTAGTTTACTCTTTTTATGTTCATATATAGTCAGAGCTTCTTGTGGAAAATTGTGTGTGTAAAAAAAAATTGCAATAATTTAAAGTAAACCAAGAAAACTACTTTTGCCAAAGGGACTGTAGGTGTGAGTCACACAAGCAGCTTTTAAGATCTGTTTCCTGCAAAGGTAAGAAATCTCTGAAGTATCCTTATTGGAATGGTGCTGCACAATGCATAGATTTTGTCTTCTAATAAATGAGACTTACTGGCAACAAAATGACACTAATAATCATTAACAATATAAATTCTGATTGCAACTAGTGAGATAAGAATGGTACACAGGCATTCCAAAGAGTCTAAATCATTGTCCAAGTATCTATTTCTTGATAGTTGTGCGATTAGCTGCAGTGGTCAGTTCATAGTAACATCAAGGAGCACTAAGGCAATCAAGTTCTCACAGTCACAGGGAATCATGACGATAAGTTACTCCAGAAAGGTTTGCATGTCTGTTTTATCCATCCCCAGAAAACAGAAAACCCCAAACAATCAAGCAAAAAAACCACCCCAAAACGAAAAAACTACGAAAAACCTACCCACGAAAAAAACCTTTCTCAGGAGCATGTGGATGAAATAAGAAAAATAATATCCACCACAGAAGTAATGAGTCAAATGACAAATTGACAACATTACAGATTAGCAGGAGCATTGATTAAAGAATAATAATTGCAATTCCAAAAAAGGCTTCCAAAAGACACAAATATATACAGCTGTAACATTAAACCTGGTCATCTCTTTCATGGCTACTATATGCCACAGGTGTGGAATAGGCAAAAATATGTAGCGAGAGAGTGATGACAGGTCTCTATCCATACATCATTCCTATTGAATTGCATATGTGCACCTTTTATTTATTTAGGTATTTTCGTTATTACTCTTGGACGTGTTTCAGCAAGTTAGACTTTCTAATTGACTTAATGGAAACATTCTGAAAAAAAAAATCTGTTCTGAGAACATTTTGCTTGTGCATTTGACATTTGCCTGTTTTTCTTCTTATTAAGAGTATTTGCATGAAAAAATGGAACACAGAAGTTCATTTGGTTCCAAGATCTATTTCCCACCTGAAGTCAGAATCAATTCCATATTAGCTAATTGAACTTCAATGGATTTTAAGTAGATTTTATAATTATAGAAATACTCTGCTTAATGCAGAAGAGAAGAAGGTGAAATTGGCCTAAAGCCAGTTAGGCACTCTCTTGCTCATAGGTTAAATCCCGGTACAAGTTAAAATAGCCTCAGGCTTTCTGTAACTTGCACCAGATGGTAGAACCCCTTAGAGGCAATTACATTGGCAGGGATGACTGAAGCATGGTATGCTCCAAGTATAGTCCTTCCTGCCCCAGTACATTTCCAATAAGAATTTCCTTTGCCAAGATGCTGCAATGACAGCTTTACATTGCTCAGAGATTTCTCCCATGTGGGATAAATCCCCAGTTAGTCAGAACAGGTTTAATTCTGCTTAGAACTGCTAAAGCAATATATGGCCAACTTGGCTTAAACTAACAATTGGCCCCACATACACAGCTAATGAATAAGCAATAGTCCAGTTCTGTATGACATCAGTTTTCTGTGTGCATTGTTTTTTTTAATGATTCTATTTTTCTTCATCCTTGTAACAGTTCATACCTACAGGTTATCTGTATGGAAAAATTATTTCTGGTACCTACCCTAAATTTCTTTTCCTGTAAAACCTATTCCCATCCGCTTGTCCAATTAGCACAGTTATGCTGGAAAAAAACCACTAGTCCCCCTTCCAAAGTTATCCTTTCAGGTGAGCATTCAATACAGCATTTCAACAGCCTACATTCTCAGACGTTATGGATCTAAACTCTCAGCCTGCCTCATAGCTTATAACCTTTAATCCTGACATCAATCTCGGTGCTCAGTGCCATTACTGTACTGCTGTGTTCTGAAAACTGGCACAGACTCAAGAGAAGTTTGTGAAAACTTGAAAGTTTCTCATTCATTTTCATTAGAAAACTGATGAGACACAAATCTTCAGATGTTCTCTGAAATTCCTCCTACTCATCAGTGAGGAATAGTATCTCTAGTCTGTGAGGCTGAAAAATCACAAAAAACTGTTCTATTTGTTTTACTGATTTCTACAGGTTGGCACAAGCCCTGCACAGATTTTCTAATTCCTCTCAGGGGTGCGTAGTAATTTATTGTTTTGCTTTAATCTAATACCTGGTGCGAATGAACAACTTTGACACTGAAAACCTTAAAAGGATGCTCCATAGAGTCTCCGTGTGTATTGAAAGTTCACAGTCTGTTCCTTGATCAGAAATTGTACTAGAATAATTATTTCTACATAGTGGCCTTGTTCAGAACAAAAAATGCAATAGGAGGAGCTTTTATGGTGTATAGATTCTGGCATTTGAGAACTACATCTATTTTAAAATGGGAATTATATCTGAGATGAAAAAAATGAGGCAAGTTTTGCAGTAATAAGGATCTCACATTCCCTGATAATTTCTCCATAGTCTATGATGGAACATACCTCCTCCCTACATGCAAATATTCTCTCCTGAGCTTTAGAGCTTAAAAGAGCAAAACCCGAAAGGTGATTCAGATAGTGAAAATCTCATCTAAACTGCACATGGATGGGGTTAAAACTGCACTTTTACTTTAGAAAGTTGTCCCCCTGCTACCTGTATCTTATCAGCAACAGCAGCAAAACCCAATGATGGGCTGTCTACGCAGCCTGAGTCCTGGAGAAAGCAAGGTGGCAAGTTTCTGAGACAGAGCCTATGCATCATCTTCTTAAATGTCTTCAGTAAAATGAATTACTTGTTCAGGCTGAAGGTATCAAATTGCTTTTTGAAACTGAGGTCTCTAAGATAATAGTGAAAGCACATTTTCTGGAAGCTGGTTTTTTTCTCTATCTGAGCTCAGCAAGGTGTCTGAGGTTGGTCTCTGAAAACATTTTTGCTTTGGTCCATTAAGTGATATGGCTTAGCATTGATCTGAGGCTTTATTTCCCTGTGCATTTTCATAGCCTTATAGTATAATCCTACAGTAATGCAAGAAAACATATCAGACCACCTGCCTGTATTCCACTCTTTCCTGGCGTCTCTGATACCTTCTGCCCAATGAGGAATGACATCGTCTTCACCTTCATTAACATCATGGGTCTCATGATGAAACACTGATTTCCTCAGTTCTTTATATTCACTATGTTATACCCACAGCAGTGAAACCAGTGTTGTCTCACAAAAACTTCACTTTTAGATAACATCAGATTTTCTGCCATTTGCGGATCAAGAAAAGAACATTGAAAATGTGTGATTTTCCAAATACACAAGTTGAATATTTTACTGCCAATAACATATGCCAACAGTGATTATAAACACATACATCACTTACGACTGTCTTTTACTTGGTTTCCTGATGGAACTCTAAAAAATACCTCAGCCCTGAAGACAAGTAAACAATTTAAACAAGGAATGTCTAACAGTAAAGAGAAATTAAGCAAACAAGTTAATATTGCTAATGTAATGTTCTCTGACTGGTAAAACATAGTCAAAGTAAGGCACACAGTTTCTTGAAAAAAAAAAAATTATATAAAGAATATACATACAACTCCTCTGTCTTTTTTTTTTCTGTCTTTGAAAGTTAAGATCTATGGGATCTTATGTATCATCCTCAGTTTATTAGTCTATGACTTTATGATATTTTAGCAGCTTGGAAAACTGGAAGTCAATATGTTGTAAATCATATTGACAGCCTTTTGATTCCTAAGCCTCATTTTTATTGTACCTGTATCTTGTACAAATTGGCACATGAGATCCCATTAGATTAGACAGCTAGATAGTTTGACGTACAAAAAATATTTAATGTCACTCTAGTTTGATGAAAGTCAATCAATACAGTTTGCTAGAAAATTCTTAGTCAGATTTCAGACCTTTAAGTCCTTTTGTTGAAGAAAAAAAATTGAAAAATTGAAGACCACATTTCAAAATAACCTGAAAGCAGAGTGTTTGTTCCAATTCTGACACAGGCTGTTAGAAGCCTACAAAGTCATTAATTCATCCCATACCAAATTATGCAAATCTCTTGGTCATAACTATCATGAACATTTTTGGGAGACCAAATATATTCTTATTATTAAACCTTTAAACCCTATTACTATAAGGAGACATGATTTTGGGACATAAATGTGTGTCACTGGCAGAGACCTGATGATCACCATTTGAGAATGATTGTTCTACAACGTATATCATTTTATTGTTCACAAACACTAACAAATTTCAGAGTTTGTGTTACTAAAGGAAGCCTAAGCTCATTAACTATTTTGAATCAAAATATGGCATTAGCAAGCATAAACAAAAGCCTTGTAGATTTTATTTTTTATGTTACCTTGATCCCTGTTTTCTGTTATTGTGATCATTTCCTCTTAAGGTAAAATTTCTAAAAACAGCGAACACTCAAATATAGAGTCCTTTCTGTGAAAAGGTTGAGAAGTTTTTATACTGAGGGTTAGCAGGGGTCTTGCACTATTAATTTTTTTCTTCTGAAAAACAGTCTTGTGTTATAGAAGCATAAATGACAAAGGCGTTTCCTAGCTGTGAATTTTAATTTCCAATTACAAAAACAGTGATATTTCAAGGTCATGGAGAAGACACAGTCCATAACATAGGTTAACTGCGCACAGGGCAAATTGTAGAAGGTAACTGTATTTTAACTTCTGCAATTGACAATTGGTTATATATTTACAAGCTCCGTACATAATCAATGAGCGTAGTGACATTTTTTTGTCTCCCCTTTACATTGTTTGTTCTGTCTCCTAAAGAGCCCATTTGAAAAAAAAAAAAGTTGAAAAATATACCCAGAAATTTTGTTCTAAAACTGAAGGAACGTTTTTACACCCCTCCAAAGGTGTTCGAGCACTGGTCGTTTTTCCTCCTTGAGACTGGGTCTTAGAAACATAGGTGTGTGAATTGACACAGGTAACCAGGGCAACCACCAAACCCCAGCTGAAATGCAGAGCAGATTTATTTCGTTACCTTGTTGACAATGCTTGGTGGCAGAGACACGCAGGGACACAGGCTTCCTTAGGCTTAGTTGATCCTATCACTGCCGACCCAAGATATCAATTGCACGTGCAGTTTGTCACAAGGCTGTGCTTTTGTGATCTCTCTCTCTCCCCCATCAGGAAGCTCAAGCATGTCCGTGCAAGCCTGTTATCTCTACACAGGAATTCTACTTCTCAAAACAGACAGAGGATGTCAGATTCAAGAAATGAGAGTTTATTTTTCTAAGAAAAAATTATTTAGGCAGTGTGAACCCACACACTCTGATTGGAGTAGGGGAAACTTTAATTGTCCTTTACTTCTTTAGATTTAGCATGGGAGGAACACGGACATTTTTCTGGGATATCAAATTCTGTTTACTTACCTTCCCATTAATTTATATTAAGGAAGGGAAACGTTTCAAGGCTGAAGCCATCAAGGTAGTAGGCTTCCCTCCACTTCCATGAGAAAGCCAAAAGTGAGAGGCAGTTCAAGGAGTAAGGGGAGCTGCTGGAAAACTGTCCTAGGACACAACACGTCAGGACACCTGATTTCTTGAATTTGTGGTTTTCACTTTGTGAACAGGCTTTTCTTCTTGGTCTCTATTTCCTACTCTCCTATCTAGTTTCTCCACAGTAAACACCCCCTTCTGTCTCCCTGTGATCACTTTAATCTTTTGCCTTCCTCCTCATATCAGTATTATAGCTTTCTATCCTTCCTCATTGTTTTCTTTTAACCCAAATCCTTCATAGTTATAAGATAAATCCAGATCACAAAATTTGTGCCACAGAGAATATCAGTTCTGGTTTATGTTTTGATTCAGCCTGACTTTCTGAATTCCTTTTGTCTCCACTTTTCTCTTACTATAAAATCTCTACAGTGCTTATTTGTGCATGAAACTCTTTAAAATATTTTTCCAAATTCTCTCTTCCTGCTAAAAGGGACACAGATGAAGTGGATCAATGCTAGAGTAGTGATAGTATCTCAGTATCATTAGAGATGTATTTTCTTTCTCAGACATAAAGCAGAACTACTGATTTTTTTTTTTGCATAGCTTGATTAAATATCAAGTTACGATATAAGCCACACAGAGAATTTTACTAGGAGGCATTTACCACACAAGCATTTAGAGATGAGTACAGTCAACCACAAACCAGGTTTCAAGTTTTAAATAGAACCTAGTTCCACCTAAAAGCATATTTTTGCCTATGGTTTTCAAAGAGAAAGTATATCAGGTGCTTTGTATTCTGATTTCCAAGCGATATGCTGCTTGGGATCAACCTTGGTCTCATTAGTGGCAAGTTTAGAAATTGTGAGAACTTGACCTTCCATAGGTTCTTGCAGACTTTTCAAATTGCTTCAGAAAACATGCATATTCTCCCCTACTCCAAAGCCACATGCCAAAAGCAAAATGAGGTGTAAAATTAAGGAGAATAAATGAGCAATCAAGAGGGGAAAAATGACCGGTGTGCAAAAGTACGCACAAATGTTTACAATACTTGTTTTCAAATCAGACAAAGTTCGTGTATTTAACTGGTTGGCTGCATTTGCAAGTATTTCCCACACCATTACATGACTTTTTTGACTGTCAAAAAACCCCAAAACCTTCCTTGTCTGTAAAGCAGCCCATGGAGATGAAAAATATGAAGTTTACACCAATGTGTAGAGCATACGGTCAAGAACCAGCAGCTCCTATGGATAACATTTTATAGTGGGTGGTAAAGCAGTGAGAGAATGCTGTCATTTAAGAAGGAAGTTTTAGAATAGGCCTTTCTGCAACCCCTTGTCCAGCAGGTAGTAGAATGTTATCTAAAAATGAGAGCTAAAAAAAATATTAAATACTTGGAAAGTAATTAAGCTCCCACTTAATTTTTTCAGAGTAAATTCTCAGTCTGTAAATATCCACAAACTCCTTCCATTTCAAAATTCAAAAATCACCATTAATTACACTAAAAATCTTGGGTTTACATATTAGAGTTGCCAAATTAATAACCAGTGAAAAAATTGACATTTTCGGCTTTGCTGTATTTCGTGTTTTTACAATGTGTTCTTCAGGCAATTTTATAATGCCTACATTCTATATATACTAAATAATGTACGCAAATTTTCCACAAGTTTAATTTCAACCTTTAGTCTTTAGTTTTGTCTTTGATAGCAGAACACCATATGAATAATAAAAAAAAAAAAAGGATTTTTCTCCCAGGCTATGATGAAATACCAAAATAATAGAATGCAGTGGTATGCCATACCTATACTATGCTTTACACAATATAATTGCAGTTTTGGGTTGTATCTTCCCTAAAATTCCCTTTCCTCAAGGATTAAGATAGATTTATTTATATATTAATACAGAGATTCTGCAGGTGTTAGACTTAATTACAAAGTATGTTGGTTCTGATTGAATAAATTGCATGACTAAATCCAACTTTGGATACAGAACAGCGCAAGTTATATTAAAAAGTCATTACATTTGGATGTTGGAGCAAGACACTGTAGCTAAAAGGCAATTGGATTAAATTAGCTTTGAGATTACAAGGCTTTAAGCAGAATTTAGTAAGTGAGTATTAACATGTGCATTTTATTATAACCCTATCCTCTCCTTTTCGATTTTTAGTCACTTTTGATGTCAATGAAATAAGACACATAAAAGCCTCCTACACCAATTTCCACCA
Organism: Edolisoma coerulescens; assembly: GCA_013397115.1. Lineage (NCBI taxonomy): Eukaryota > Metazoa > Chordata > Aves > Passeriformes > Campephagidae > Edolisoma > Edolisoma coerulescens. Next base: position 627,492 of record VWZW01005345.1, on the reverse strand, counting down.
TTGCACTTTGGCTCTGCTCAAGCTCATAAAGTTGTTCTCCTGTCTCAAACACTGCTGAATCAAAGCTGAAGCCATCATGTGGGCTACAATAAACTCTTTGTTCTTCTAACTTGTTTTCATCAATGATATTTTGTTTCCTACAGCTGTGTGTCACAGAAAATATGCAGCTGTCTCGTACAGAGTTCCAAGTATTACTAATCTAAATGGTTAGCACTGTCTTCAAGGCATCATAAGAACAATCAATGAAACCCAGGGAATTCTGTCTTCTATAAACAAGTGTTTAATGCTTCAAGACTACTGAATGAGGCTGTGCAAGGCTATGAGTAATTGTACCTGGGGGCTTATGCAATTTTAAAGACTGAGAAATGTGTATGCTATCCCAATATCTTCTATCTTCAGACACCTCTCAGCTATACTGCAGGCCTTTCATGAATATTCTACAGAGCGCATCTTGTTTTCTATTGCTCTGTGTGAAATCTTTTGTTTTGATTCTCCGTGCTTCCTTTCATGCTGATAAAGTGTAATGAGTGCATGAAATACTTCCCAAGTGACTTACATAATATGCCCAATGCCAGTGAAGCTCTGAGCGAGTGCATCCCTTCTGCTGAATGCAAAAAGGGAGATATCAGTAATGGCATTATAAACCGCATGTTTTAACTAAAATAATACAATAGCAATGCATCAACCTAGCAGGAATTGCAAATAGATCATTGGACTTGGGAACTCAGAGCTATGCACAGAAGATTAAATTTGTTCATACTGTTGTTTTTCTGTCTTTTTTATTCATTATGTATCATCAAAATTACATGCGACATCTCAGTCATATTTCTGGGGTATCTCTGCCAAATCTTTTTTCAGCAGATTCTTAAGACTTCACCTAGATAAGAATTTCTATTGAAGAAAAGCATTTACCTGAGCAAAATCTTCTACAGTTTCTCTTAGACACATTGCAGATGTCCTTAGAGACACATATCATTACCTGAGATCACTTGAGGTGATACTAGAGATTTGTGAGCAGACATGGAAAGCATCACCCAATATGCATACAAGCCCACTGTAGATACTGACACCAGCCTCCTCTGGGACACACTATGCCACTACCTCACATATTTAATTTATGATATCTTCAATTAATACTACTGGATCAGATTTGGTCAGATAACTTCTAATGTGCATGCACGCATCACTTGTGGGAGGACTTCTGTAAATGTGTATGTTCTGAGTTCCTCTTAAAAATTCCATTGATTAACTCCAGCCCTAAAACTGTAAGGTTTTTTTTACATGCATGTGTGAATTTTTTTGTGCCTATGCATGAGAGGCCTAGGCAAGTCTTTCCTAAGGAATTAGGGAATAATTGCATATTATAACACACCCTAGGCAATATTTAAGACCAAGGGCAGTGAAAATAGTGACAGGACCAGAGAACAGTTATTATGAGCAGTGGCTAAGGGAGTTGGGGGTGTTTAGCCTGAAGAAAAAGAGGCTCAGAGGGGACTCTATCATTCTCTACAACTACCTGAATGGAGGCTGTAGAGAGCTGAGTGTCAGTCTCTTTTCCCACATAACAAGTGACAAGACCACAGGAAATGGCCTCAAGTTGTGACAAAGAAAATTTAGATTAGGTATTAGGGAAAATTTCTTCACTGAAAAGGTGGTCAGGCATGGGAAAAAGATTCCAAGTGAATAAACATCCCTGAAGGTATTCAAAAATGTATAGAAGTGGTGTTTGGGGATATGGTTTAGTGGTGAAGATGGCAGTGTTAAACTAATGGTTAGCTTTGATGATCTTAGAGGTCTTTTCCAACCTTAATGATTCTGTGGTTCTATGATCCTATGCTGGTACTGCTGGGGACAGCCAGTACTACTGTAATGACTAAAATGGAGCTACTCTGATTTACAAAAGATCCAGTTATTGTCAATTTGTTGGCTGTAGCCAAAATGTGGAAGTCCCTTTAAAACAATATTAACCTAAATAAGAATAAATATGTAGCCTAAACTACTCCTTATCTAACTGACTAAGACTCAAGAAGAGGTAAGAAATGTAGCTAGAAACTCAGCAGAAGTTTTAACTAAAAGCTAAAACCACCATTATCTTCATATGGAAAAGTAAATCTTAAGATTCTACACCTGACCCTCTGATCTCCACTATTGCACAATGTCTCTGCAGATTCCTGGATTGCTGTGACCTCGGGGAGACAAAGAGACCCATGACCTCTCAACCTGAAAAAATCAGGTGTTAATGAGTGGCAAAGAGCTTAATTATTGTGATCGGTGGATGGCCATTTTTTAACTCAAAACCTTGCTCATCCACAAAAAAAAAAAAAATTGTCTCTGGAGCACTGTTTATTTTCTGCTAGTTTACAGGGATGAAATGAAATGTCAAGCCACAAAATTCTATGTTCCTTCCTCATTTAATTCATGTTTCAGGCCTTGTGTTTACTTCCGTCTGTCCATAGAAGCAAAGAGGGAGAGCATCTGGCTCTAGACCAAGTTTCTTCTGCCATAGTACTTCTGGACATTCTCCAGAAAAGCTTCTTTTTAATGCTACTGTGAAGAAGCAATCAGGAATCCCAGCAGAGAGACAGTGTGTTGTAGTGTCCTTCCATCTCAGTTGTATTATCAAGATACACTTGGATGGAAATAGGGTGTAAATGCTTACTGACTCAGGTCTGTGTTGTTTTGGTAGTATGTGTAAACTTCAATCCCCAGCTAAGAATCAATCACACTCAGCTGGATATTGAAAATCACAGCAGAGCAACAAGAGAACTGAGCAATGTTGATCTCAGCCATGTTGTGGTATTTTACTGGTTTATTACCATTTACAGTTTTCACTGCAGTTTTGCTCAAAGGATCCTTTATAGTATCAAACCTTATTCTGCCTGGAAGAAGAAGAAAAAAAAATATATATACCTATATATATGTATATATATACCTTAAAAATCCCCATAGAGCTATCAACCTGACAGGCATCACCTATTTTTTAGTTCCATACTACTTGGTTGTAAAACAGACTGTCCCCAGCTCCCCTTTTTCCTAATGATTCTTATCTCCTTCAGCACAATGTCTCCCAAAGTGTACTTAACAATCTCTCTCTCCTCCCAGCTCACTTATTACTGCCAGCTTGAATGAATACATCACTATGTCCCTCTGGTTTTACTTGTTTGGAACTATAGATATATATCTAGGTGTGTATACAGAGAGAGACACACAACATCTTAGATTTTTCTCTAGATCTGATGGTGCTTTTTATTAGGTCAGTTAAAAAAATTCAATAGCAAGATAGACTGCTATGTATTTCCGTATGTATTTTCTATTCTATGTGGAATTATAGACGCTAAAACCAATTTGATATCAAACCAGAGTCCATGCTGGTAGACAGGTAAAGTCAAAGTTCAGGGTAGAAGAGCTGGTAGCATAACCATTCAATTTTTTGCTTGCTAATTCTAATACTTTGGACTCCTAGACTCTAAAATAAAAATTAATCAAAACCAAAAATCATGTGGCATGACAATCTTGTAGTTGATGGCCAGAAAATCTTATTCAAAACAAGTCATTTCACGGGTTTTCCAGCCGAAGGGGTCCTGGTCTTAAATCTATGATTAAAAGAAATATGTATATTTTTTCTTTATACTAAAGGAACACAAGGTATGCTAAGAACAGATCAGCTTCAAATAGGCTATATAAATTAGTAGATCAGTCGCCTAGCTGAACGTTCTGAATAGGAGACAGAATCTGAACCACACCAAAAGCACATCAGTTAGTAAAATGTAAACCCAACATACTGAAGAGAAATATAAGATTTTGACAGGCACAACCTGTCATTAAATTAGTTTTAAAAGCATTATTTTTGTTGTTAAAAAGTTACCTTTTTCCCATCTTTTAATCCTTCATTTGTGACGATGTCAGATAACCAAAGTCAAAAGACATAGAAATTGAACAAATCACAGAAATGTTAGAAGTTTTCCCCAGAATTCTGAACCATATTTTCAGTGATTTGTTTGGCTATTACAGTGTCTGATGTAACATACAATATCAAGCACAAAATAATTATATACAACTAGTAGTTGAGCACTATCACTAGGATTTAGGTACCTTGGTTTGACCATAGGCTCTAGTCAGAAGGGTAGTTCTGTGAATTAGTGTGTCAGATACGTGTACTGCACTGAGATTTTTCCATCTCTTCCTTGCTCTATGCTCTGATGAGAAACTCCTATCACACACAGCAAATGTTCTTTTCCAAATTTTTTGAGATTATCTGAAAAAATTCTGCGGCTCAGAGAAATCTCTATATAAATAACTACTGCTTATTTCCCAGTCAATGGTCATCTTATTATAGCCAGCTCCTCCATTTCAGAATCCATTTCTGTGCAATTCAAGAACTTCTTCCACTGCCACAACTGTCACCCAATGTGTATTTGACTGAATTTAATGTCGATTTTAAAACAAGGTAGAACTCCAACTAATACTAGCTCTACGTATGCGTGTATGAAATCTGTTAGAGTGGAATCACAATAAAATAATAACAGCAAAAACTACAATAATAGTAAAAATAAAATACAAGGATCCTTTGACTGTGTGTGACACTCTAAAAGGAACTCGTGAAAACCTGCTGAGTAAGCGCAATTCATTAATAGGGACCAAGTTTCAGGATACTAAAATTCAGCTCACTTTGACCACAGGAGTAAAATTTCCTGCTTATTTCAATGACAACTTACTATATTCAGTTCTCTCTGCATTTAATAATTTGTGCATGCATGCAGTTCATATTTTTCAGCATGTTTTGGAAAAAAAGAGCAGATATTACTGACAATTTCTTGCGACACGCAAATAATTTCAATTTTCTTTTCAGACCAAATCCACCAGACAGATGGCCCTGGAAACAGCATTGTTGACTAAAAATCAGATATTCAAATTAACAGAAAAAGAGCAAACTAATCACAATTGTCAAAAAGGGGATCAGAAACATTTCATGCACCAATGACCACAAGGTTAAGAATGAACCCGTGAGCACAGATAAACAATACTGATGTGTGAAAGGATTCCAGGGTTTTTGTGGTGTTGTCTGGTTTGTTTTTTTTTTTTTAATGATTTCCAGTAAGAACAAGATTGAAAACTAGAAATATTTAGGTACTATTTTCTGAAATGTTTAGATGCTGCAACCAGAGTTGTACCACTGCCTTCTACAGCTGGGTATAACAAGCACTGTAGCCTTTAGCTCTTGTAGGGAGAAATAAAAGCCCCAAGCAACCCCCTCAAACCCCAAAACTAAANAAAAAAAATTGATTAGTGATAGGAAGTCATAAATTAAGGAAAATGAATCCACTACTATTGATGACACTCAACTCAAATCTGGTTTTTTATGTGACTCAAAGTCTCACTGCACTCTCTGAGAGGAGGGGTGCTCAGGGAAGGATTCTGCTTTAGGGAGATGCTTTCCAGAGCTGTTGCAGGTATGTAGCATGAAGTTAGACACTCTAAGCTTGCTTTGTGATCCAATCCACAGAAGGAGGTGAAAGTAGAGGTACTGGATTTTTTAGGCAAGTTTGTTTATCCTAACAGTGTATGGGGTCATCTGCTTCACAACAAAACAGGAGGTGTGCAGATGCCACTCACAACCTCCACCTAACTTTTGGGAGCCAAGTCAGCGGGAGAAAGGCATAATAAATGAAAGTCTGGATAAAAGAAAGCATTATTTCAGGAATTATCAAGCATATAAGGAGACATTTGTTTTTGAAGGACCTGAGCGTGTTATTCCTGTGCCTACATGCACATCATGTATTTCTGACCTAGAGAGCTGACATCATGCACTCGGTCAGTTTCAGTATTTCCAAGCCATGTCAGGTCTTTCTCCTTGAATCTAAAGAGTTAAAAGCAAGTTTAAGAGAAGTATAGAAATATCAAAGCCATTACTAATCAAATAAGTCCTTCTAACCAATGCTATTCTTGACAGCTGTTGAATATTAAATGAGGCTAGGTGCAGACATGACTGAGAGCCTGAAGCCTTGCCCTTCTAAACAGTGCCTGGAGGAAGAGAGTTCCTGGCCACTGAAGTAGTCAACCAGTACCTGACAAGCCATTCATTAAAACAGAACAGTTTATTAATGTCTCTCCTTGTTTCAAGGTTACCACATAAATCAAATTACAAAACCCAAGACCTTTAGAAAGATAAGTAGAGCAATTTGATCCAGAAAAATAGCAAGGTCTAAAAATTGCTTGAAAAAGTAAAATAAATAAACAAACAGTATAACAATAATCACCACATAACTGACATAGCTGAAGAACACGGGTTCAACAATGAAATTTTAATAAATTGTTATTAAATATGTCTAAAAACAATGACTGTTCTTAGATGATAGTGTGCATTCCTTTTAGAGGAAAACTGTTCTTTAGAAACCTGTAGTAAGAAAATACTAATAAGTGGCAAATATAAATCTACTGTGAACTTTCAAGAGAAACTCTCTTCCACAGAGCAAGACAGTACTCACAGCTACTGCTACAGAATTTTATGTTCTTTTCTCAATAGCTATATTTGTTTTCTTTGGTGGGACCTAGTAGATGAAGTGTGTTATAGTCCTGTAGTGCAAAAGTGAAAGTTATCGCAACATTTGTGGCCAAAAGCTACATTAAATATGGTCAATTACTTTCATTTAAGGGAAAAAAAAAGAAAAGATAATACAGCAAGCAAGTTTTCAACAGAACAATGAAGTTCTTGTGCCTACAGGCTACATGGAACATAAATTGCAACTGAGTGAGAAAAATGGACTTTAAAAGTACATTTATTTTCTCAAAACACCTGGCAGTTACTTGTAATCCACCTACTTTGCTAAAAATCATGTTGCTGACAGCCTTAAAAGGGTTAGTATTTTTCAGTGCCATAGATATACCTAGTTAAAGCTATTATTAACACCCACTAACATGTTTATAAAATAAATTACATTGGTCGTTCCTGGAATGGTATTTTGCACAGCTGGATAAAAACTTGTAGTAAACCTTAAGGACTTCAGACTGCACAAATAATATTCAGTACAATATTCAGTTCTGTAAGCTGCATTTTTTTTTCAGTTGGTTTTCTCTGACTTTGTGAAACATATCTTCTGGCCAGCTGCCTTAGCTTTGTGCTTCTGCACAGATAGTAAACTTCTGTTCCCCTGACTAGGGCTACATGATCTTGCCCGAGGTTATGTTACCAGCATCTTTCATTGCAGACCCAAGCAGGGGCAATACATGTTCTGTTTCAACACTGAAACAATGAGAGTTGGCTGAGTATCAAATCAATAATTTCCTTGAGCTAGTTTGTTTAAACATCATCACTTGTGGGTGATTTCTTTCGAAGTTTGCTTGGTCTATGCATGTCTTTTGGATGTGAAATATTTTTCTGGAAATCAGTCAGCAATCATTCATGAGAATGCAAGTTTTTTTTCTTTCTGATAGACCCGTTCTAACCCAAATATTCCTAAATGCATTTAAAGTAACAAGGACAAAATTTAGCAAGACTTGAAGTTTTAACACTATAGATTAAGTGCAGGTAAAGGTGTAAAGCGTTGCTTGTAGATTATTCAAGACAGCATGTCAGGACTAGGGACTAAGAGAATATCTGTGCAGCACTGAGAGGAAAGAAAGAAATTTTGTATCTTTGGGACTATTAAAGGCTATATATCATCAATGTCTATAGCAAAAAAAAAGATAGGTGGAGTAGCAGCCTGTCAGGAAAATGCATGCAGTAGATGATACCATGAGGTCAATAAAGAATTGTTGAGGTCTAGAACACTGATACAGCAAAGAAGCTCTATCAAGATCTGAAGGACTAGGATGTGATCCAAATATTTATCCAAAACACATACATGAAAATGTACTACATATTTATAAGTATATATATATTTTATATATATACTGAGGATGAGCTAAATATATTGCCTCTTCTTAAAACCACAGAAAAACACATAAAGTTAGCTGATTTATACTTGTGTGAGAAAACTGTTTACCCTAGAGTTTAAGCAATGTAGCCAAGTCAAAAATCTGAATCCAATATAAAAAGCAAATCGCAGACCAAATATATCATTAGCTGAAGAAGCATTCTAGCTGTTCAACCAAGTTAAAAAATAACCTCTTAAAATTTGAAACAAAAACATATTAATATATGAGTGTAATACAGAAAACAGCAATTACATGGATCATACCAGACAAACCACTAGACAGGCCTCAGAGGTCTCACTCTGCAAAGCTAAATTAAAGCAGGCATTTAAAAATGCTGAAAACCTTTTCTAGTTAGTCTGATTTGGACAGATTAATTCAGATGCAAACAGCTTTTCATATAACTTGCAAGGAAGACTTTTTGTAGACAATTATATTTCAAAGTGCTATAAAATATATATGGGGAGACTAAAATACCAGCATTTCCAGACCATTTCCTTACTGCTCTTACAAATGCTTTAGAAGCCATCTCAGAAACAACCAGGACATCAAAAGGACAGTTAGAGCCTGTATTTAAAATGAAAATAAATGAAATCTTCCTTTCAATCTGCAAACAAAAAATCTCTTTATTTTGGCTTCATATCTTTTAAAAGTCTGGTCTTTTCAGGTCAAGTGATTTTTTTTTCTGTTATAATTTTTTCAAAGTAACTGTGTTATCCTTCTCATAGACTGACTGCTACAGCCATTAGGTTGTAGGATAGATTTCAGGTACCAGCTCTTTCTGAGATAATGTCTCTTGTTTCTGAGAAACTTCCCAATGACTGCATCCTGGAAAAGTGTATTTCAGAGAAGTTGCTGTGTACTGGTATTCCACCTAGCTCTCTTGATACTGGCATATTATTAAAAAACATCCCTGAATCAAAGACAAGTATGAAATAATTTATTACAGTGCACATGGGTTTATTACCAAAATATTCTCTATTCAAAATAGAAAAAGAAAAAGAAAAACCCCGCACCATTATTATCTGAAAGAGTATTAGACTGTAATAGAAGGCCCAAAACTGATAAAAAGACATTATATATTCCTCAGAAAACACCTTGATTCCCGCTTTGCCAGGCATACAGCTACTGAATATCATAGTCAATTGAAGTTAACTCTGTTATTCCAATACTCAATTAGTATGCTAGCTATATCATGCATAAACTGTCTGGAATGATCCTTATGCACCATTCACCACTGTTTGAAAGTCTTATGTTGCCAGTTCTGACTGGTTACAGAGACTCACGTCTTTTTATGTTGCCAGTCTATAAGCTAGTCTTTTCCTAATGGAAAAATTTTTAATAAATACGAGCAAGTTCTGTCATTTCTGCACAGCCAGCTGTCACATGAATATGTGTATACCTACAAAACCCAGTAATTTCCTAAACATTTGAGTGCACATAAACCCGTAAGCATTTGCAAAACAAATGAAAATAGATGAAGAAATGTTTGATCATCACAACCAATAAATTTTTGAACAAGTGTTCACAGACGCTGCATTTTGCTATTAAGTTACCTACATTTTTGTGTGTCACATTGCCAAATGGTCACAATATTTACCTCTCAAGTAGTTTTCGCATAGGGATAATGATGAAATATTAATATACATACTTTCAATGTCAAGTACTTTGGGGTTTGAGCTCTATTAATGTAGTGAAATAACATATTAACTCAGCTGGTTAACAATAGGCTCAGGATCAATAATGCCCAGGGTGTAAGTCTGATCCCTGTACAGGCCATTCTCTTGGGAAATGGGCTTGGTGATCCTTGTGTGTCCCTTCCAACTCAGAATATTCTGTATGGGATATGCCAATGCTTCAAGTAGCTAATATATATTTATAGCAAATCAAAATTTCATCTTGATTTGCATTCCTTTCTCCACAAATTATAGCCTCCAAATCCACTGCTTCTTAGCACAAGTGAATAAAAACAACAATTTCACTTTAACTGCTATTGAAGAGAAGAAAATCTTTCTCCTAAACCCAAACGAATTTAAATGCAGAGAAATCATCCTCTGGGATAGAAATAGGACAACTTGTAAAAGCTCCACGAATTTGTAAATTATCTTAATTTCAATGAACTTTCATATATCAATTTTTTCATTTCTATTTGGAAATACAGTACTATAACATTCTCACAGTGGTGGGGAAAATAAATATATTTGAAATAGATACCAGTTTCAAAACTGAAAACTTTCAAAACAACTGCTGCAAAATTTCAACACTAGATATTTAAACATTTTTTGTAACTTTGGAAAGGAAGAGCTTTTTGGGTTGTTTTTAATTTCTGGTCTTAATTTGAACAAAGTTGACATTAATTTTAAAGCCACTTCCATCCCAGTGAAGCAACAAATCCTAAGAGAAAGGGATTTTCAAAAATGGACTTTCAGTGATATAAAGACAGCTATTCTTCTTCCACATTCCTTAGAGTAGCTTCAATGAAGCACACCTTAAAGTGTACAAGGATTTCTTAGATGGGCCAAATAACCTTCTCCTACTACTGAGTTTGAGATCCTGTCTTAGGATTGAAAGCTTATATCTTGGAAATCATCAGACACAGGGTAAAAGGTGAAAAGCACTTTGTGTGCCCGTAAGAGTGTTAATCACAGAAGGGTTTCTAGCATGGTCTTTTCACCACTTTGTTCAGGCAAGCAAATCATGCAGATCACTCCTCCTTTAGAAATGTTGTCTTCCTACAGCCTACAGCCATTCAGAACTGGTGACAGAATGCCAGTTTGCTCCTAAAGATACTTGGTCTTCACTTATGCTGGAATCTTTTGTACAATGTGTTGCTATTTCTATTTGAGTAAAGGCAAATAATGAGCTTGGTAATAAAGTTCCTGGAAAGGCTAAATTGTAACTAGACCCAGTGGGTGCTAAGTAAGAGACGCTCTTCAGCTCGACACACATGGAGCCGGGTTTTGGATGGAGATCTCAACCATCAGCACATAGTCTCTCCTTTTTAACATACTTTGCAGAGTGACAGCTGTGATGCTTGAATACTAAGAATGAAAAGGGCTTTGCAGCACACTGAGGTTCATCCTTTTCTTGTACATTATTTCCCCAAGACATATACAATCATTATTTGAATGACTCTAGTGTTTTCCGAGTTCACAATTTTGCTCTGTGGGGACTTCTCACACTCATAATTCAGCAGCCAAAGGTTTCTCATCACCTTGCCTGAATTTATTTTTGTTTCACTTGCTATTAAAGTAGCGACTTACCTATCTGTAGCAATATGAACACAGTAACCTCAGGTTTAGTTTTTTAAGTGGCATTGCATTTTCATTCTTTAGGTTTAGGTAATGATCTATTTTGGTGCTTTAATTTGTTTTTGAAGTAGCTGTTAATCAGCCAATTTACCTTTGTACTGGCTGCGTCCAGCTAGCAGATGCAGGTAATAAATAAAGAAGAAAGCAGAAAGAAAATCCCTTTGGTAAAACTGGAGCTTCAAAGCATTGAATCATCCTCACAAATTTTAAAGCAAAGATGCACAGGGCTACAGTATATTTCATCTGGAGTCGCGTGCAGAGGGACAAATTTGTCCTTAAATTTCTAAGCAGTTTCAATTTGAGTCTCTCATTCACACATACGCAAAAAATGGGGTCATAATTGGTTCATATTGGTTCAGTATTTTTGTCTGTGAAAAAGTTGTCCAGATAAAACTACAGGAGTCTTAAGAACAAGTTGTTTGTCCTTACAACAGCCAGCAAAAGCTTCCTATTCATTAATCATGACAGAAAACCTTTTGTATTCATAATCAAATGATCATCTGGTTTGATGAATTTGATTTACAAATGTTATTAGCTAAGATGCTTTCTGACTTGAGGCTTGACAGCATTTTCAATTTAAAAGTTTCAGAAGATTTCAGAGACACTGGAAATACTATGAGTAACCTTCAACACTGCTTTTGCCTCTTAAATTTATAGCGATACTGATTTATTTTGGTTTTAATGTAAGAAACAGAAAACATAATGTCCTTAGGAATTAAAATGCAGTGAAAAAAAAGAACATTAGCTCTATCTACTATGACTCAAAGTGTTCTCCATGTCATACTAGGCTTCTTAGTCAAATATAACATGACTTCAGAAGATTTTGTAGCTTTATTATTGTTACACCTCTTTATCACTGTTTATTACATTGTGTCAGAATTTCTGTTCTATATTCAAAGGCTTAAAATTATAAAAATATTTTTATAAAATCCATAATTTTCAATAAAAATTAGTGAAAACAAAACAAAAAAATCAAGATAACAGAATGAGGAACATATTTGTGCAATAGAATTTTTTTCCTTTTCTTTGTCAATATTCAGTAATTTGATCTTACTAAAGAAAATAAAAAACCAAACCAAGACAAAACCAAAACAAAAAACAAACAAAAAACTAAAAAAAGGAACCACAACAAGAAAAATACCACATAAGATTGCAGCAAGTTATTACCCTGTATAACATTACCTATCACATTAGGACAGATTATTCCAATATTGGAATATCTACTATTACAATTTTTTTATAAGTTATGTTTGTCTCCATTTCTACTCTTTTACTTCAATCAGCAAGAAATGGGAGCAGTTCTCTGGTATGAGTGTTTGTTCCAACTGAAAACAAAAACCAACACAAACAAACAAAGATAACCAAACAAAAAAACCCCCAACCAAACAAAAAAGTCAACCATTGCGAGTTTGAGATATCTGTAACATAAATCCCAATCAGAATCATAATTTTGCCCCCTTTTTGTTAAAGATTACAGACAAATATTGGTCCACTCTAGAGAAGAAGTAAGGTACAACATAAACAAATTCTACTTATATTTCCAATTGTAGATTTAATGGAATCCATGTTGGATACTGGTTTGCAATCTGAAGAAAAAATATACACCACCCTCCCATATTTAGGACCTGATTGTGACTGTTACTATGTGCTATCTTCGCCACCTTTATTTAGTGCTTTCAGAGATCAAACTTCCTGTGGCCTTTGTGTCTGTGCAATTTGTCCTGGAGAATTATAGGAATACATAAAATAGTATGTGATTTTCAGAAACCTGGAAATATATTATAGCTACACTGAAGTAGCTGTGCTGCTGCCACACCAATGGCATAGTGTGTTACTTCCTGGAAGCACAGGATTTCCTGTGCATTCTCTGTAGAGGGGTTTTGTAGAGCTGTGAGGAAAATCCAAATGACTGCACAAAGTAAAAAAAAATCTGTATTGTGCGTAAGCAGTAGGTTTCAGGTTTCTTGTCAAAGACTTTTCTATAAGAAGTATCATGAAGAAAAATAGAGATTTCTTTCATTAACTATGGTAAGTTACTCAGTCAGTCCTTGCATCTGAATGCATCTGACGTGGCAAATAAGGCTCTTCAGACTGACTTTGAGAAATATATCTTCAGAACATCTCCAGGAGATTAGGATGCCAATATCTCCAGCCTGTCAAGCCAATATCATGATGTTTGACAGGGAAATAATATCTTCTCAATAGTTTGATGGTGGGAGAAAAAATATTCTCAAATGTCCAAAACTGGTTAATGCCAGAAGTTTCCACCTTCATAATTTTCTCCTGTGTTAGAATTGCACTTCTTATACAGATCTTTATCAATTCGCTTTCTGTATTTTTTTCTTTACCATTTTTACAATCAGGGACAAAGAAATCTTTTAATTTTTTTTTTAATCCTGGGCTTATTAACATACATAGGAAGAAACTTAAATATATTTTGTTCTTGCTACTGCTCTATGGACAAAGATGAATGCATTTTTCTCTAGCTTTTCTGCTGTTGACAAGCAGAGATGAATACTATCTTATCTTTTTTGTTTTGCTTAACACAATTCTGCCCCAAGATGAAGTCAAGGCCAAGGGCAGACAAATATTTCGTATGGAAAAGAAAGATAAGTAAATATTCACCATAGGTATGTTTGTTCCTGCGTGAAGAAGATAGTAAGAATCATGTGAAGAAAGCGTGTATACATCTTTTGATTCTCTCTTTAAATTAGCATTCTTCTTAGGCGCAGTGGGACCATTTTCCACTATCTGGAAAAATCCTGTAAAGCATTCCTGCTCCGTACTGAGTTAGTGCCACTGACTTTTACTCACAAAGAGTGCTTAAAAGACTGGGTACATTATAGCAGACACAAGAACTTCATTATATTATTGAGAAAAAAAAGAAAAGAGTTAATACTGTGTTCAAAGGAATATTATATCTTTCTCAATGAGCTTAGTAATGCAAAAGTTCACATTTTAGGAGTCCAGTGCTGCAGCCTTTTTTCATCCAAATTACTTAAATGGAATTATATTTGTGAGCAAAATTGCTTTCAACCGGACTTCAAGATAAAATTCTTAGCAACTCCTTGATATGAATTGATACAAAGATAGATTTCAAACTATTCATTACATGGACAGGAAAGGTCAAGTACAGAACTGCCTCTGAATATTCTGGTTTCACAGCATTTTGATGTAGGTTTCTGTTCTAGTTTGTGAGTGAAGAGAATATTTGCAAGGACTTAAATTGTAGCCAGATTTTATTTCAGGATTTAGTTGTATCACTGTTGGTCCAATTCTGCCATTGTCTCTGGGCAGATTCCAGGGAAAATCAGACTATGCCTATGTCTATGTCTATGTTTGTGTGTGTGTGCATGTGTGCACTTCTTCATTTGCTCATTTGTGCTGTGTTTCCCTGTCATTGGGCCCTTTGGTGTTTAACAGAACAGATTCCAGAACTCCCCAAGAAAGTGGTCACAGCACAAGCCTGCCAGAGTTTGAAGAAGATTTGGACAATGTTCCCAGGCACATGGTGTGACTCTTGGGGTTGTCCTGATCTTTGATGACCCCTGTGAGCCCCATTCAACTTTGGATATTCTATGACAAGTTCTCTTTGTAATGACTGCTTTGGGATGTGGGACACCCCTTATCTGACCATGACTTCCGTGTAAACCCCCACCTTCACTAGACCGTCACTGCTCTGATTTACTTTGCTTTTGAGTCTTTTTCTATTTTTAAGTCACAGTTTTAAGTCACAGTTTATAAACATTCAAAAGAGTCCAGAAAGTTTGCTAAGACTCAGGATGCCTGCTTAATAATTTCATGAAGAATATGTGTTTAAAAGTCAGCTTATTAGAAATGATATTCATGGTCACTGCAATACTAGCCAATTGAAAATAGTTTATAGAATTTCAATTACAGTAGGGTTAAAATAACTCCTAGATAATAAACAAATTCTGTAATTTCCTGAATAAGATGTAAGTAGGAAGTCAGGAAACCCAAGTAAGGAAAAAGAATACTTCATTGTCAAACATATTTGCAAAATTTGCTTTGCTCACCCAGTTACTTAAATTCTTTAGACCTTAACAGTAAGGCCTTTGCTTTGAAAATAAATATAAAAATAAAAAAAAATTATAAAGAAAATATATGAAGAAACAAAAAAATGCATCTGATGGTATTTATAGCCACGTTATGACAATCACTGATGGCAGCTTAACTTTCATTTATGCAAAGATTATGCACATAAGACTTGAATAGTTCTAGAAGAAAGGAATTAAAAATAAAAGGAATTTCAACAGTAATCAAACCATTACTATATTACGGTGGTACCATTTCCACTATTATTAATGCCACATTTCCAAAAGGTCATAAAATAAATGTAACTTTATTCAAGAAAGGAAATACAATAAAAATAATGAATAGCAAAGGAATAAACTAGCAATGGTGGACAAATCTTCAGCACATTATCCAGATAGCAAAGTGGCACTCTGACCTGTTTCACTGTTCGAAATGATTGCATCTCCAGTGATTCAACTCTACTGAGTCTCACAAGAGCTCAGGAAATTTTGAGCTAAATCCTCCTCATATGGTACTGAAAAATGGGTGAATGGTGTGCAAACCCCCAGCAGGTGGAAACGGATATCCTAACAGCACCATCAGATGTAAGCAAATTTACACCAACAAGAGCCAATGAACATATTTTTCAGTAGTTGTGTGTGAAGCATACATCACAGTGCTGGAAAACTAGCAGCATATAAAAATACTCTGCCTTATCTCACATGGTTTTCACCAAGCAAATAATGTTTCCATAAGAAATAACAATATGATGATTTCTAAATAAAGAACATAAGATGTCATTTTGTTGGCCAGAAAAAGAAGTAAAAGCAAATGTGAATTTTATCAATATTTTTTCCCAGGAGACTTTGTCTTTTGGGAAAAATTATTTGAATTCCTTTTTTTCATCTTCCAAAGATGCTATGTTGGGAGCAGAGAAATTGATTAAAGTACTTCTCAAAAGCAAACTTATAAAAAAATATTCCAAAAGTTACGAAGCTCTTTCTTGCCTTTCTTGGAGTAATTTCTATTATTTTGGTTATTTTTTTTCATATTAATTTGATTTTCACATGGAGTTTGAACTAACTCCAAAAAAAGAAAAAAACCCCAAATTTAATGATGATATTCATTCTTTGTTTGTTACACCGAAGCAACAACAAAAGAACCTGTAGATTTTTCCTAAAAATTTAAGGACTTGGGTTTACCAAGCAAAGGAAAAAGATATCTTAGCTAATATCAATTTTTAGTGGAATTATATCTCTTAATCCTTGTACTGGTGCTTACCAGTTATCAAATCAAACTACCATGGCTATTAGTTTCCTTTTGCAAACACCAAATTATTCTGAAAAAGTAATAGGCTTTCTATTAGCTTAATATTGCACTAAGTGCTTGACATTTATACTTCAAAAATTTCCATAGGCAATGCTTGTACGTGGCAACCGAAAGCACTAAACAACACAGTAAAGCCCAAGGCAGGGTACTATTACACAGGGGAGAGTTCTAAACTTTCCTTCTATCAATAGAAGCAAAACCTCAAAGTATACCCACTGATGTAATAGAATTGCAGAATTATAGAATGGTTGGAAGAGACCTTAAAGATCATCTAGTTCCAACTGCCCTGCCCCATGGGCAAGGACACCTTCTACCAGTCCAGGTTGCTCAAAGCACCATCCAACCTATCCTTAAACATCTCAAGGAGCAGAACAACCACAACTTCTCCAGGCAACCTGTTCCAGTGCCTCACCACCCCCACAGGAAAGAATTTCTTCTTAACATTTCATCTAAATCTCTCCTTTTTAGTTGAAAACAATTCCTCCTTGTTCTATCACTATATGCCTGGGCAAGAAGTCACTATTTATATGTCTTTTTAAGTACTGGAAGGCCACAATGAGGCCTCCCTGGAGCCTTCTCTTTTCCGTGCTGAAAAGCCCCAGAGCTCTCAGACTGTGTTCATGAGAAAGGTGTTCCAGTTCTCTGAGCATCTCCATGGCTCTCCTCTGGATCCTCTCCAACAGGCCCGCATCTTTCTCGTTCTGGGAACCCCAGAGCTGGACAGAGCACTAGAGATGGGTTCTCATGAGAGCAGCATAGAGAGTCAGACTCACCTCCCTCAACCTGCTGGTCATGCTTCTGTCCATGCAATTCAGTTTGTGGTTGTCTTTCTGAGCTGCAAGTGCACATTGCTGGTTCATGTCCAGCCTCATCCCCAAATCCTTCTCTGCAGGGCTGTTCGCAATGTGTTCTACCAGCCTGTACTCATGTCTGGGATTTCTCTGGCCCGTGTCAGTAAAATGGGCTAAAGAACATAAAGGAAAATATTTATATTCATAATTTGATGAGGATTTCACTCAAGTAAAGGCTGTAGATTCAAATTCCAAACATATACAGGACAATTATTCTATGTAGTCTGGTAGATTAAAAAAAAAGTCTAGTTGCACCTGTATAGGACTCAATGTTTCTGGCCACCATATCTGTGTTGACACTAAGGATTTTATTCAGCTGCTGGCCACTAGCATCCAATAGTATATTAGATGTCTTAGAATATCAGGCTGAGGACTGATTAAGGGACTAGATTGTATATATCACCTGTGGAAAATTCACATGTTTGAATTAGACCCTTTATAGGATGTGGGATGTTTCATGTCGTCGCAAAAGGCAGGAGCTGCCTATGGATGGCTATCCAAATTGAGGGCGACAGTATGAGAAACATTTAACATTTAAGATAAATGCTGAAAATCTAAGTAATTTTTATTTTTATGTCATTTTAAATAAAAGAAATGCACACAATATTTCCTAAGATTCATTTTCAGATAATGGGAGTAGGGAGGAAGAAAGGTGATGTTGATAATTATTCTGTAAGAGTTGCAGAAGCCTTATAGTGAGCACTGCTGACAAACCGTGTAGATCTTCCAGTTTACTTTCTACTCTTAAACAAAGTCCATTTAAAATAAAATCACCTTTTTTTTCCTATTTATGAATAACAGCTAGTCAAAATCCAATGAAAACTCTTTCCAAATGGATAAAACCCAAAAAGGATTTCAAAGTAATTACTCAGAGCTAATCAGATTTGATTTGTAATCTGGGATACTGGCTATTTGCTGCAGATCTTTTCCTCTCATAGAACTAACCACAGCCCATTGAAAAAAATAATGTAATCTTGGTTAACACTTTAGAAGGAATGCCTTTCGTCCCTGAAAAGTAGCTCTTTCTGGTATATATTTCTTTCAGTCATTTACCAGTTTGGATGCTATCAACAAAACAATTATTTCATTCAAGGAACAATTGCATCTTTTAACTACAATTCAAAAAACCACTTTTCACTCTGCCTAAAATAAAGGTAAAAAACCAAATGTTGTTGCTAGTAGAGAGGCCATTCTATCACTGACTCAATGCTTTCCAATGACTTTTAGGACTTAACCTCAGCCCCAGACACCTCCTTTCCAGTTGCATATATATCATTAACATCAGTGCCACAGTGTACTGGTTTTGCATGGCCAAGCTTTGGTAAACGGGGGGGCTACAGGGATGGCTTCTGTGAGGAAGCGTCAGAAGCTTCCTCCATGTCCAGCAGAGCCAATTCCTTGCAGCTCTGAAGATGGACGCGCTAGTAAAGGCTGGGCCAATTATGGTGGTAATGCCTCTGTGATAACATATTAAAGAAGCAGAAAGGAAAAACAGTATTGCACAGACGTAATTGCAGCTAGAGAAGAGTGTGGGGAGAATAAGATAAGAGGAACAACTCTGCAGACACCAAGGTCAGTGGAGAAAGCGGGGAGGAGGTGCTCCTGGTGCCAGAGCTGAGATTCCCCTGCAGCCCATGGAGGCCCACGGGGACGCAGAGACACACCGGCAGCCCCTGGAGGAGCCCCACACCAGAGCAGGTGGGTGCCTGAGAGGAGGCTGTGATCCCGGGAGAGACCCGTGGAGAGAGGACCCCACACTGGAGCAGCCTGTCCTTGAAGGACTGCACTCCATGGAAAAGTGACCCACGCTGCCGCAGTTTTGGGAGGACTACTGCCTGTGGGATGAACTCACATTGCAGCAGTTCACAGAGAGCTGTTGCTCATGAGATGGACTCACATCACAGAAGTTCATCGAGAGCTACCTCCCATGGGAGAGGGCCCCATGATGAAGAATGGGAAGGACTCCTCTCCCTAAACAGCTGGAGAAACAATGTGTGAGGAACTGACCATAACCCCCATTCCATCTCTCCCTATGCCACTGGAGAAGGAGGTAGAGCTGGGAAGGAGGGACAGACTGGGGGAAGGTGTTTTGAAGGTTTTATTTTACTCCGCATTGTCCTGCTTTGATTTTGTCAGCAATAATCAATTAATATCTCTAATTAGACCCTGTTTTGCCCATGATGGTGTTTAGTGAGTGATCTCTCCTGTTCCTTATCTCAACTCATGAACCCTTTGTAATGTTTTCTCTCCCCTGTACAGCTGAAGGAGGGCAGTGACAGCAGCTTTGGTGGGTGCCTGGCATCCAGCCAGCATCAAGCCACTACACACAGATGACAGCATAGTGAAGAACATACATATATAGAAATATGGATAACTTGGAAACCACAGACCATTTCCACAAAACTCAAAAGTTTCTTATTCTAGAAGAAAATCCTCCTATGTGAATGTATAAATCAGACTTACAATTAAAATATGCATAACAGATTAAAGTTAATATGAGTTTACTCTGCAAAGGGGAAGGACTCTCTGAAAAGATGCATTCTGTGTACCTAAACAGTCTTAGAGACAGAAGTTTCAATGTAATTTAAGCAAGTTTGCCATTTACTGTGCTCTAGTCTGCATTGTAAATCTTTCTGAAAAACTAGAAACTTAATTTTTCAATATTTTTAAAAATAAAACTAAAGTAGATGATGGACTCCAGGAATCACATAATGCACTCCAGCTGCAAGCAGACATTCATTCTTTGGAACACACTGCAAGAGATCTGAAGTTAAAAAAAGTAAAATAAAATTAAATGTCTTTCACACAGACACCATACGTGTAAGCATGAATTTTAGGAACTGGTAAGGAGGCTCTAAAAGACTTTTTATACTATGATATTAAATTCTGATATTTGAATAATCCTAAAGGCCAGAGGAACTACTGCATACCCAACATCATCAAACCATTTTTTAACATTGATAGTAGATAAAATGTCAGTTCTCAAGCTTTCTATTAATATTAACCTGTGACTGAATAGTCTCCCTTGTATCCCACGCTCAAGATAATTGAGATCAGGGGATTCCAGTAGGTGAAGTAACATTTGGAGGTGGTAGCTTAAATAAATTATAATGATTTAAAAGCTGCTCAGAAGCTTGGCATTGTAGAAGCATTTCTATTTTATTATTCAACAGAGTTCCTATAAATATATTAAAAATGCATGATGAATACTTCTCAATTAACTACAAGGACAAGTCAATCTCATGTGTAACAAAATTTTATATAATGTAAATATCTTTACATTTAAAGAAAAGCTGACTACATTTAAAATTTGAAAACAATTTAATATGCCTCACTTCTTACCTATGTGAGTAGTTTTTTCTTCCTTAGTGACTGAAAGAAAATAGTGAAATTAACTTCAGCTATGATAAATGAGTTTCTAAATAAATAAGAGCTGGACTTAAAATTCTATCTGATTTTCTGAATTCTTGAGGAACACAAAACATTAATCACACATTATTGGTTCAAGGAGGAAGTACGATCATTCAAAATCTGTAGACCTGCATGCATTCAGCTATGGATCTGGCTCACTGGAGTGAGGCTTACAGTGCTTGGGATTCTTCTGAGATTCATCCATTTGCTGTCAAATCTCCTTGCCTTTTCTCTGGAAGCCTCTTTCTGTTGTGGAAATTCAACATGATAGCTAGCTGAAGATCTTGCAAACATGTCTTTTATGCATGACAATGAAATAAGTGAAGAGACTGGAAAATATGTAATATTTCCAGATATTGCAAAAGCATGAAAAAAAAAAGTCTGTCTTCAAGAGCCTTGGTACAAGATCACTTACAAATATTAATTTGTACAAGGTAGCTTAAAAAAATCTGGTAATTGGTAAGTAACTTCCCCGTTCTTTGTTTTCAACTGGAAACAACCAAGATGAGAGGCTGACTCTAGCCATATTGCTTTAGCATTCTTTTTGCATTGATGTAGTGTCACTTTTGAAATTATGCCAGGCTAAAACAAGCCCCACTTTTCTGGCTTGGAAAATTTGGCTCCCCCGTCTTCATCACCTACCTGAGCTGGGATTGGTGTAGCATTTGGCAAGCACAAATGAGACTTTTCACCCAAATATCTGAATATATATTTAAGCCAATCACATGTGCACATAGATATATTTGCCAAATACCATTGATTTTACTGGTGCATTATATAAAATGATATTTAAAATTCAGCTTCATATCCTTTTCCTTATTTTCATTCCGCCTGTGTAAAAACTCCACTCTTTAAAAATATTTCTCCCTACAGGATAAATTATACATGACCTTTCTGCTTGTCCATTTCTCTTGAGATATAATAGAGGTACGATAAAGATAACATACTCATTATTTTCCAATCTATAGAAATAGTACTAATTTTATACACTTAGTTAAAAAATGCTGGTTTAGGTTGTTGGAGGGAATTTTGTTGGGGTTTTTTTTTGCTGTTAAAGTATTGCCTAATGAGAACTTATGCTACAGTGTACAAGACTCGGCTTCCATTCTTTGTTCATACTCATTCATACTGAGTTTCAGCTGCAACATCCAGTCTGTACACTTAATCATTTCAGTATCAGTAATTTCTATACAACCATAACCTTCATTTTTACACCAGTATTTTCTAATTATTTCTTTTAAAACTGCATTTTATAGCTGCTGGGAGATTCTGGGAAGTAGTGATCAAAGATGGAGTGTACAAATCAATGAAAAAGGCTCATCTGTAACAGAAACAATTCCAAATCCTCTCTGTTCCAGGCCCACACTGTACCTGCCACATGTGCTACACTTTGAAACCAGCGAAAAAAATAGATAAAATTCAGCATATAATTAATCACACTTAAGAATATTAAGAAAGCCTAGACCACTTCTAGATTTGAACATAACTGATGTCTGAAATATATTACATATATTTCTGAGTTCTAAATTACACATTGTAGAACTTGAAATGCAGAACATACACAGGCACATATATGTTGGTATAAAAAGTTCTGAACAAGCATAGAGATTAATGTTATTGAAGAAATAACTGATCAATTCAGAGCTGGAATTGTGGTTCTGATGAGGGTATTTGGAAAAAGAGAAGGTTGACTACAGAACTGTAAGCTTTTTGCATCACCGAATCTAGCAACATGGAAAATGAAGGTTATCCACCACTTGTTCTGTTAATACTGGTGTCCCCATTGGATGACCATGTACAGAGAACCCCAAGCTCACCGGTGGTACAGAATCAATTTTTTACATGATGTACATCCAACCTTGACAGAGTTTTGGCTGTTGTTAGGCCTACTGATAACTGCTGAGTTTTTGGCTCCAGCTGCCTTCCAGTGATTTGGAATTTCTATTTCTAAGTATAATGTAGATCAAACAAATCAAACAAATTTATTTTACAAAGACAGCAACAATGTTGAGTAATGACAGCTTATTTTCCTTTAAGAATGTTTTGATATTTGTACTTTCAAATAATTTCAGAAAATTTATTAGAAATTTAAAATGTGTTCTGTATTTCTTCTCATATTTTCATAATGCCAATATCTGCATTTGGAAGCAGACACTCCATGGTTCTGTTCAATAATTAGTTGCAACAAACACCATCAGAATTACAAGAAAATGTGTCTCTCCATCAGTAACAGCTGTGGGAGAGATCAAGGATTATCCTCCTAAATTTAGTCCACATCCACATTGCACTAGTGTTTTGCACAGCCCCAGCTAGGCAAGCTTTTGTGTGTCTGGAGATGGCAGGTTAATGCACAGCTTTCACAGTGTGAATTTATCCTGTCTGAAGTGACCAAGAGCGTGAGATGTATTGAATAGCTGTATTGAGCTTAGAAGCATTAGAGAGGGTGAATATAAAATAGGAAGGTAAGGAATAAAGTGGGAAATAAGAAAGGCTAGAAAATGAAAGGACTGTGTTCATGTGTACTAAACGTGTGCCAAGTCACTTGCCATTAAGCACAGTAAAAATTAGGAAGGACGTCATTTTCCATCTGACTCCATTTATCTGATAATCAACACTTTTTATGCTCATAATCCCGAACTCTCATTTAAATCCACATTAGTGAGATGATCAGGCTGTTTTACTCTTGCCTTATGGACCTTGCCAAGAGAACTCATTTTCTCACATCATTTGCTGCAGTATCAGTCTATTGTTTCATCCTGATCCAACTGGTATAGCACTGCCTGTCTCACCAGTTAGTTTAAAATTATACAGATGAATAAATTAAAGCGCTTTGACATTTCAGTATTCACTTTTTGGCTAAGGAATATGCTTCTGATTGTCAGCAACCAAAACAAAATATTAACACGGTTTCAAAATACTAACATCTATTAATTTTAACACAACTAATTTTTTTTTTTTACTGATCACTTAGTTTCATACATATCAGAGATTTTTTATGCTCTTCTATATCTTTTGTCATTCCAAGTATTTCAGCTTGTGCGTGCAAAGCACGTTGTTACCATCTTTTTTAAACAAACACTGTAAGCTTCATTTTGACCTTTAAATCAATGAGAGTTGTGCCACAAGCAGCAGTCTTGTGTGACTTTTTTTGGGTAGGCTTGTGTTTCATACATACAGGGTTTGCTACTGTTGAGCCTCAGACTTCTGGTCTCCATCTCAGGTTTTAAAGCACATTACGGTATGTTGTGTGTGCCGACCCCAGCTAAAACTATGCCAGCATTTCCATAATAAAAGCTCTCATTTCCAGAAGTTCCAACTGTACAGTCAGCTGTAAAAATGTGCAGTAGGCTAAAATTGGATATACGGGATTTCAATCTGGAATTAATACAAATTAAAAAAAAACCATTCCACTCGATTCCTGAAGTTCTTTAAAAAGTAGCAGTTCGTGAGATCCCTTATTGCTCTCTCACCTTGTAAATAAAAAAACAATTTAGCTTTTTAAAAATAATTATGCAATCATGATGACCCTGCTTTTGCTTGCACAGAAGTCTTGCTTTGTATCTTAGACACGGATATTTTTTTTCACAAATACAACACAGGTGAACACACACAGTTGTTTACTGAGAAGAATTTAAAAATAACACGCTGTCATCCTGCCTACGCAGGTCGCTGTTACTGATGGTGTTATCTCATCAGAATCCTACTTCTGCAAAATCAGGGGTGTGTACATCAATATATAATTTTGGTTTCTTGGCAGGGGGCAGACTCACAATGCATTCTCCCTTAAAGTAGTTGTGAAAACCTTGGTTTTGCTTTGCTTACTGTGCTTTATGCAGTTCTTTTACTTAGAATAAATTTAGAAATAACACTAAATAATAAATTCAGTTGTGGCAGGTCTCCCTATTTTGCTGTATAATTCCATGAGGCTTACCTAGGCACATTCTCAGTGGTTCCATGTCATGCACTAAATGCCAATTTTTTACTAAGGTGATGTACTTTCTGTTTGTGTGGATTTTTCTCTCTGACAAGGATATCTATAATTTATCCATCCAATAAGCTAATGTAGATAAGTTTCAGAGAATTAATTGCATTCATTTTGCTAGTGGACAGATAAGAACATGCAAGGCATCCTTTCCACAGCTTTCCCCATAGCCTGTGACTCTTCTGCAGTTGCGTGGCAGATTCGGAAATAAGGCTCTTGAGGTGCCTGGACCCCACAGTCTGTACAAAGCAAGCAAAGAGAAACTGTCTGCTTATTCAGCAACATCAAATCTGAGTCTGTCCACACCATTGTGAAATGAGAAGTAAATGATGAAATTTTTTATCTACATTATGAACAAGAAAATATCTAGATTAAAAAAATATATGAGTCAGTGAGTGTCCTGGTGCTAGCTGTGATATAATTGTGTGGTGAGTCTGTTACAGAGATTTAGAAACAGGTCCTTCCTTCAGCATCAGTTGTCATTACATCTGAACACGTACTCCATAACTCTTTCTTGTTAGGAGAAAAAGCACAATTATGTGTGCGAAAAATTAAAGTCAAAGCAATCTAGGGCAACATAATAAAACTACTTAAAACTTCTCTATTACTGATAAGGCAAATGAGCTGCAAGCAAAACATTTTTATCTACCAAAAAATATCTTGTACTAACGTCTGTGGAAATGTGCAGATATACTTCAGAGAATTTGGGGGTGTCCCATGCTTCTTTTAAGAAAGTTAAAATGAAACTAAATAAAAAAATATGGGCATGAGCTCTGGTTTTCATAACCTTAGCTTATAGCTATTCAGGAGTTTCAGATAAAGTAGCCAACTACGTAAAACAACGAAGATCAGAAGACTGCATTGCCAAATCAAACTACCCCATTTCCTTATTTTGTGTAAAATACAAAATTGAATGTGGTTGTTTCTATAAGAAGAAACAGGTTAAAATTCTGAATGTTTATGATGGCTTCTGATTTCATCTTCCACAAGCTGAAGTTTATAAAGCATTTACTTCATAGCTCTTAAAATAGTGAATTATACTACAAAGCCTAGAATATAAAATACATAAAGAGGAAAAGCTAAGGATTCCACACTGGTGAGAGAAAATGTGGTTCGCAGCTCAAGTGAAAACTATTTATTGGTCATATAATATCAATAGAACACAAAAGTACTTTTAAAGTATGAAGACTGTTCCTGGCTTTCAAGCCCAACCCAAACACAGTGAGCACTATGATCTCATTCTGTTCCACTTTTTCAGGACTGAGTGAAGGTCCAGAATCCTTAGAGTTATGTGCCTTATTTCATGTTCTTGGATGTGCATTCTGAAAGCAAGGCATTGTTTTTCTTTTAAGGAAAATTGGGAGAAAGGAAAAAAAAAAAGAAAAAAAAGTAAAGAAAACCAAGCCTCCTTCAGGAATTTAAGTATATGGCTGCTAGCCATCTGCTGCTTGTACAGGGTCAGAGAATGACTGTCAATTAAAATCATCATCCCTTCCTTGTTCTTTTGTAAAAGTGAAAATTCTGGGGGAATGGACAACAGGATGTAGAAAAACATGCATTATGAGCTGGGGCAAGCAGAAGACACACTGCTACCCATGGATGAAGTAGATGTGAGTATCCCACTCCTTGATATTTTAATGAAACAAGAAGGAATTTCATAGGAAAATTTCATTTTTCTTTACATAGGAAAGTAAAACTGGACTAAAACCATGTTTTAGCATCCTTGGGAGGAGGTCCCAGACAGACAGAATGCATATACATTTTTAATAACTTTAAATGTAACAGCATCTTATGTATCTATTGCTGTATGATGGTTAAACTCCAGATTACAGTAGAGAATCATATGGAAAAAGGTTTGCAGGCCACTGATGCATCACTAGAAGCTAATGGACATCCACGAGCATTTTCAGGAGTGTTGGTGAGGCAGGAGCTAACATCTCAGGAAGAATCAGAATCTCCAACCTCCCCCCCAGCTATGCTGGAATTACATGTAGACACTGGGCACTGGCACATGGCTAATTCTGTACACAACACAACCATGTTAACGCAATTTCTGCTTGCCATTTGAATCCCTTAGCTGGTGTCTGCAACATCCTTTATTGGTATCTAAAGGCAAACAACCATCTCCTATCAAGTCTATGCATAAAACAGGACTTTGGGGGGAAAAGGAAGACCTACCAGCAAGAAAACAGCAAGAATAGTTTGTCTTCTAACCTTTTAGTCTGTACAGAAATACATAAAACATCTTATAAACCATCAATACTACCTGAGTATGTGGGTTGGGCAGGAGAATGGGGAGCAACAGTTTTTAAAGAGACAGAGGGAAACACTGATCCTACTAGAATTAATTGAGGTAAAAATCAATTTTAAAGGATTCAAGGCTTCCCTTGAATTCTCTTACTCTTGATAGTCAAGTAATTTACTTTTGCAACCTCTAGAGCACTTTGTTGTGGTAATATACATTTTTATGTAAATATTCTCCCCAAATATTACATAGTTTAGTATTCATTTCTGTTCCAGAAATAACTCATTTTATTGTGTAACATTGACATCTATATTGACTCCTCTTTCTCTGCTTTTAATATGAGTATGGGGTTAGGGTCTTTCAGAAAAGCTGGAAATAACAGCAAGCAATCACTAAGACTCCAGCTTTTTAAAGATCATAAATGAGCAATGATGACATCACTATCAGTGAAGGATGGACAATAGCTTTGTGTTGTAAAACTGAGTATTAGACTTTGCATAGATTTAGAACATGCTATTTTGTTCTATAAAAGTGGTATTTTGTCCAGCAAGATAAAATTCCAAACGAATAGTCCCTGGAAAAGCAGAAGGATCTTTAAGACTAACATTTGGTCAAGCAACATACATTTATTCCACGCATAAGGAATCTACAAATGTGCTAATTTATTTTCAATTGAAGTTATGGACTTGAAAAAAATTTCTTTACATTATTTTGTGTTTTTGTTGATATGTGCATGCAGGAAAATACAATTACTCTTTTTCACTTTTCTTCTTCTCTTTTCTTCCATTTTCTTCCATTGCCTACTCTTTTTGTTTGACTGAAAAGAAAAAGGCACGGGAGTAACAAGTCAGAATACAAGAAAAAAGGAAGGTTTCTTTAAAAGTCTTTAAATAAAATTTTTGCATAATTTGGTGTTTTTAATCCCTACATTTTAAAGAATAACCTGGAAGTATGTTAAAAAAATGTTGAAGAAACTGTTGAATGTTTTGACCAACAAACAGTTATTGTACTTATCAAGTCATATTTGCTGGTAATAAGTCAAAGATCTTAGTATGCCAGCAGTTTTCCCTCTGTGTCTTCACACAATGGAGTTCTGTCCACCTCTCACTAATTAGGAAGATTTGTTCTTAGGAGTAAAACTAACAGATATATAAAATCATGAAAAAGTGGGTAAGGAAAACCTTTTATTTTCTTTTGGAGCTGAGGGCCACTGAAAAGAACTGTATTAAATCTTTCAAAAGGAAAAGAAACTGAACAGTCCAAATCACTGCCTGGCAAACAGCTTAGAGTTAAATCCCCATTCCTCTGAAGTTGGAAAGGTAAATTTCCTGGAACCAGACTGACCAGCTGAGACCCAGCTCAGCAGTGTATTTTTGTGGTGTTGTTACTCCAGTGTAAGCAAAAAATAACTGAAGACACTCAGGCCTATTTCGTGTACCTTATTCTGGTTTGTTGACTCTCATACCTGTACACTCTCCTTGCACTGCCTGGCTTTTTCTTCTCAAGAAACATGTCCTGAGTTGGCAGCTATTTCACCCTTCCCCCTCTTTGCCTAGTGCCTGCATTTGAAGAACCTTTCATGTCTGTGTGAAAAGATAAACGTTGATCTCCTGCAACCCAGGAGCAGCAGGCTTCAGTAAGAGACACCCTGCAGTGGTCTCAGCTGGGGGAGGGAGGAGTTCCCTTAATAATAAACCAAGATTTGCTTTAAAAGAGAAAAACAGCCATTGAAATACTTCCCCCTCTAGCCCCTCCTCTGTAAGTATACAAGTGCATTTGGTGGTTTCTTGTTCTCTAGTTCTTGTGTCTTAAAACAGAAATCTTTTTGTTTTCTACTATGTGCAACGTCAAACATAATACCAGCATTGAGAATATTTATTATCACGATTGTTATTCCTCTCAGTATGTACACATTAAATAGCTTGTGTTCTAAATGAATGGATATGAAAGGAATTTAATTTCATTCATTTCATTAATTCATGAAAGTCTTGAGAAAGTATTCTGAAATAAATATTTCAATGTAAAGAAGAAATTCTGGTGAAAGAATAGGTGTTACTTAAAGACTTATATTTTCATTAGCTGTAAGAAAATTTCTCTGTGGAACTTCCTGTAACAGTTAATCCTACTCATACTCCCTACCTGGAGATTATTTTGGAATTTCTGCAATAACAGGTAAAGGGAAATTTTCCTTACTCCTCTGAAAAATATATGTGCTACACAAACAGGAAAAAAAGAAGAAAAGAACCCACATGCATGTTTAACTCTTAAGTCCATCACTCACCATCATTCTGCTTATTTCAGCTTTTTGCTGCATAAATTGATGCAGCACAAAACTTTTCCAATGCTAAGGGGAAAATCTGCAAAAACAAACTCCAGTGTGAATCATCCCAGTCAATCAGAAGAACCCAACAAATTTTCTTTCTATCTGCCACTAAAATATTAATAATAAAAATAATCTATAGGTGTATGTTAAAAGAAATATAGTTTGAAATTCTTTTAGTGGTTACATCTATCTACAAATTGCAGTTGCATGTGTTAGAACAATTAATAAAATATGTTTACATATTTGCATATACATGCACACTCTAAACTTTGATGGATATTGATTCACAGAAAAAAAGAGCAAATTATCCAGAAAGTCTGGTTTTGGAAATCAATTTTTAAATTCTGAAAGTAAACATACTAATGGTAAAAAATAATTCTTTTAATTATTAGATGGAAATATTCATAGTATACTAAATACATGTACGTGCTATTGGTTGCATTATATATTACATATATATACATGCATATGCAAACATATGTACATGCACTAGGAATGCATGCTTTATATTTGGAATAAATATTTTGACAATAATTGGTCAAATCCATTGTCATCCCAAAGTGGTTAATGTGAGATTTTAATGGTGAGCTGTGTTTATTTTCTTATCCTATTTAACGATATGTATAAAAGCTTACTAGTGTTCACACTGATGTAAAATACTAGATTCAGAAGAAAAGAGATTGGGTAACAGGACTATGAATGACAAGGACTCGGTTTCCTATCCTAACTGTGATGATCTGCTGGCAAATGGGCTGGCCTTACTTTCCTTTTCCCTTGCTTGCTCCCACAGACAGGTTCCATCACTTCTCTTGTATACATCTACCAGTATTAATCCACCTTTCTGGTTAGCTGACCACAGTTAATAGGATAAAACTACTTCTTTGACAAGAAGAAAATAAATCCCCAAAAGAAAGATTAAATGCCAGGACTACAGGAAAGATTTCAGAGGACACGTAGCTTATTAAAGATGATGCAAATGTTCGTGAAGTGGTTCTTCCAAATGAAAAAAGCTTGAGGTGTAAGTTATGGGAAAAGGCAGTCTCTGGCAGAGACCTCCCAGCAAGCTGTGTGGGAAGGGAAGACAAAGACTTCCCTAGTTTAATTATAAGGGAAAATACACAAAATGGAGCTAATGCAGNTTTTTTTTTTTTTTTTGCTCAGCAACTGAGGGAGTTTGTCTTGGTGACTAAATCCAGTAATATCTAACATTTGAGGTAAAGTAAATTGCAGTCCTCATGCTTCTAACTGTTTTGATATAACCAAAAATCTGTTGATAAGATCTGTGAATTAATATTTTGGCACAAGAATCAAATTAATTAATTTTTGAACTCTGCATGGCCCGTATGTGACATTACATGCATATTATATATGCGTATATAAATGTTTAGATATATAACAGATGTAGTATAAATCCATAGAAACACACACAAACATATAAATATATTTTAATTTTAAAAACCCCACCCTTATGCTTGTCCTAATCTGATAAGAACATGTCTGTGATATACCCATAGGTCCTTCATGAAATGTGTCAAGTTGAGCCTTACTTTTCCTGGCACTGTGCACAGCTGCCTCAGGTGTGTCTAAGCCCAGCTTTAGAAAGACTGCAAGTTGGTGTTTATGTGCTTGACGAAAGGCTGAGAACACGTACCTAGTGTAAGACAATGCTGACAATTTTCTCAGCTCTGTCGTAGCTATAAAAACATCTGAGAACAATTTTACTGTAATTGCCTGACCATGGCTCTTTGGTAGCATCACGAATTAAGCAGTTTTGCAAAATGCCTAAAAACTTTAACAATTGCAGAGATTTTTACACATAATTAAAAATTGACTGAAGTACCAATTGGAGTAGATTTGACCATAGTCTATATTTTAAAAAGATTTCAGTTTCTCAGGCAGTGAAGATTCATCAAAGTGCTAACCATGAAAATGCTATCTCATCTTAGTTAACAGCATTTTTAAATCATTTTTTTGATAAGAACTACCAAATAACTTGCCTAACACAGAAAAAAACTATGCTATACTTTTGGTCTCAATGCTACCATAACTCCAGTTTCAAGAGACAACCTTTTATAGTTTTCTGCATTCAAAACAACCAGGAAATCTGGAGGCAAATCCAATCTTTAGGGTCATATAGTTTTATCTTCTATACTTCTCTAGCTACAGAATATTTTTTTCCTCCTGCGTAGAGCCCACTAATTGCACTAACTCTTCCAACAGTGGCTTTTTGATTTAATGTGAAAAAGTTACACAATAAATAATCCAATACATCCATTGACAGAACATTCCAGCTTCAAATTACTTTTGAAGTTCCTTTGATTTTAATTAATGATACACGCTACCATGAAAATAAAGTAGTAAAAGTAATTCCAGTTGGTTTCTATATGAAGTGTCACTAAAGCCAATTAAAGGACCAATGCCTTTTTGAACATCTACATAAAGAAAGCTGTATAAATGATAATTGTAGGCTTGGGTTTATGTAATGAAAACTCTACTTTTAGATAAAATCCAGTTAAATCAAAGGTTCATCATAAATCTCAATTTGGTTTTTTCCAGATCTCTATGGGCTAACTGAAAAAATACCTACCAAGTTATAAAAAAAATTAATTAACAGAACACTTAGAAGTACTTCATGTTGAAAAAGCTGCAGACATCTGAGGAACATCAACAAAACATCATAGGAAAGGAAGGAAACAAAAAAATTCATTGTAAAAATCTAACATATTTGTGAATTCTGAATGTTTTCTAATACTTAACAGGAGGGAATACTTTGAAGGAGGTAAAACTGCAGTAGACTTAGGCACAGTTTTGGCAAGAAAAAGAAATATGATCTTGAAAGGTCACACAGTACAAACAAAACCAGGATATTTTGACCTGCTAAATAAAAATACGGATAGTGACATATGTAGTTGCTTTACATCACCAAAAAGGAGATTAAGCTTCTTTTCTATATAGCACTAATTGCACATTTGCAATATGATGCACACTTTTTTGGCACCTCAACACAAGAAGCTTGTCAAGAAATTGGAGGAAATGGTTAAGTGGCTAGAAGGCTTTATTTATGAGTTACAGTGTATTTGAGCCAATACACAGTAAAGATAGTGGTATGGATATCGTATAAATACTACGAAACATTCATAAATCTTGCTAGGCTGCTACAGAGGAAAAAAGATTGACAACTATTTGGAAAGGGTAAAACCTTTGCTCATGCCACTCAGATCGATCTTGTTCTCAGAGTAGGACACTTCACAGGAAGCAGCAGAAGTAGAATCAATCTTAACATGTATAAAAAATTATTTGTAATTGTATATGTCATAGAAAGAAATGAAGAAAACTAGACATCAGAGCCAAAAAAAATCTGATGATCCAAGTTAACTTGAAAAAACCAAAAAAACCCAACCCAAACCAAAATATCACAAGTGAAAAAAAGACCTCTAAAATTGACAAAAGGTAGCCTTCCTGGAATAAAAATCAGTTCATTTCACTGTTCCGGTTCTGTAGTTTGTGCTATATCCTGCTCTCAGATTCTCCTGTCCCCAGTTTTCTAGTTTTATACCCATTCATAGTTTCTTTGAAAATATCATATACCCAGCCCATTACTCTGAATTGTTTCTTTCTATACACACAAGCTACAGGTTTACTCTGCTTTTTGAAGATACATAGGATACTATTTTTTTTATCGTTATAGTCAACCCAAGCTGTCACAATCTCAGGTTTATTTTATTCACAGACAGACAATTCTTGGAGTCAAATTTCTTTTATTTATTGTCAGACTAGGCCAAGTGTTTCATTTAACATACTAGGTGGAAACAAAAAATGTGTATAAAATATTAATAATCTCACTGTTGCGTATTCATTATTTCAATAAGAAAAAAAATGAGGCATAAAAATCATATATAATGAGACCATTACAGAAGAAGAAACAAGATAATCAATTTCTAATATATAACACCACTACAATGATATTAGCTATAATTTAAACAAAGTAATCTGCTTTTGTTTGATATGCAAAATGCAAATGAGACATTTTAGTAATGCTCCCATCTCACATCAGTGATGCTAATGAGGAGATGATAAGGTTAATAAATATTTTCTTTTATTATAGTGGGGGTTTTGAAACTATATTTTGGGTTGACAAATTCCTTTGAGAACTTGACAGTGTCAGTTCAGATAAAACAAAGTTTTTCCTTTCACTAACACAAACAGAAAATTATGTGACACTTGCATTTTTCCTGAAACAGCCATGCAATATCAGAACTACATTTTAGCTCTGAATATACGATAAATCATGTAGCTGGAACTTGCCGATACACTTATTGATGCTGGAGAGGTAAATCACTGTAAAAACGAATGGTCAAATGTAAATTCCTATGTTATTAATAATTTATCCTCCGTTTGAGTTGCATTTGAGGTCATATTTTACCCTCTGAGAAGAAAGAATACTTTATACTAATATCTACAGTTAGGCTTGAATGAGAAGATTTACAGAATCAAAGTTTCAGCAAGAATTAATGAATATAGCAATACAGAAAATACACTGAAATTAAAACAAGAAGGAAAACCCAGGTAAGGAGGTCTTTGCATTCAATTTTTTAGTGTCTTCTAAGACAACCAAATTCTCATCTCTAGCATGGCCTAAAATTAAAATAAAATAAATGAAATAACATAAAATACACCACCAAAATTTTAATGATAAATCTTGGGGATGCTTAAAACTTTGGGTAGATTTATAAAAGAATTGCACAGGCAAAAATGGGTAGCAATAATAGCAGGGTCATTATGTCCCTGAACACTTGTCATTGAGAAAAGACAGCACCTATGCCCTAAAGAGCTGACAGAATATATTTAATCTAAAAGGGGCTGCAGTTGTGCCTTTTTCTGAAAATAAGCTGTAAAGGAAATTCTAGAGTAAAGTTTAGTATTTCCATTATATTTTTAAACAAAAGATATTTCAAAGGTTTTAATAGACTTGGAACGCATATTCAAGCACATGAATGCACATTTGAACCAAAAATCTGAGGGCAAATTTGCTTCAGCAAGAATTCCATTACCACCTTCAGCAGTGGTAAACAGGAATACTTTCAAGTTCAGACTTCATTTATCAAACTACTTCATCCAGTTTCAAATCTTCACATTTTCCATGGGAAATTAAATAATATTTATACATCTACAACTTAGAGCACAGTGACATCTACTATTTTTTCCAAATCAAGCTTCCTGAAGAAAAATTGGTAGCTTACAAAGTTATATCAGCTACATCAGCTCAAAACCTCTTAGAATGGTAGCTATACTAAACAACCTTAAAGTAACACATGGTACGAAGTATATCTGAAACACTATTTTAACTGAAAATAATCTTTTTTCAGTTCATAGCTGACAATAACCATCTGGAAGGGCATCATCTGTGATACTAACTAGTTTTAACACAAAGTGTGCTCTCTGCTTCGATTTGGGATTGGTAATCAAAGGACCAATTAAAAGTTTACTGTTGGCCTGTTGGTATTACAGCTTTCTTCTAGGATCTTAAGAAATATTTAAGGTGCGTTTTAATAGTTCAATAGTTCATATAGATAGATATATATAGAGAGAGAGAGAGAGATAGAGATAGAGAAATAGAGATATAGATATCATAGATATAGATCTCATACATCTTAATGAGTTTTAGAATGATTTTATAGCCATTTCTAGAAACATGTCATTCTGGAAATTCAAGCCTAGGCTTTCTGGGCTAAAAAAACCCAGGAAGAACTTTGTGTTAAAATTTAAATTTGCCTTTGTAGTCCTTTCTACCTTTTTTCAAGGCCACCTGCGGCAGTGAGGGAAGAATGCTACGCAATCAACATGATTGGTAAAGCAAGCTTTGATTTATTCCCGAATAGCGCAGCCTTTTATACACACTAAGTACAATAGGTATAGTGTAAGTAACAATAATGCCTTATGCACAGTATCTGCATTCTGTCCTTGATGTATCTTTCTGTATCTTTCTGTATCTTCCTTCAGGGTTCTTCCTTGTCCCACAGCCTTTGCCAAGAATTCAGTGATCTTGCCAGTTCAGCTATTCCATTCTTTTTTTAGCATGGTACAGCACAATTGTCTGTGCCTGCCTGCACGTTTGCAATATGGAGTGAGGCCTGCTCTGCTTAGCACAGAGATTGTCTGTAGTGTCAAGCCATTCTCCAACAGCCACCCAACCTACTTCTTTATGTCCATTGCTGGAACTTCGTACATAAAGTCACCAAGAACAATTCAGTCATGGCTTTCATGGATTGATGCTGGTAACTTTATTCTACACCTTTTTGACCTCTGGGTTAGATTACGGAAAAGCTTTTTTTTATTATGCTGTCTATGTTCCTACTAGCACAAAAAGCTGTTGAAAGCATCTTAAACCATGCTAAGCAGCCTCAGTTTAATCTGATAGTCTTTAGGGAGTTAGTTCAATA
Organism: Edolisoma coerulescens; assembly: GCA_013397115.1. NCBI lineage: Eukaryota > Metazoa > Chordata > Aves > Passeriformes > Campephagidae > Edolisoma > Edolisoma coerulescens. Next base: position 591,654 of record VWZW01005345.1, on the reverse strand, counting down.
CCTATTGTCAAACATTTATTACATTTGATAATTGCAATAGCTTCCAGCATACTCTGAAACATGTTTATACAACTCGCTGACCCCAGATTTTCCTATCTACAGGCAGAGAGTTTTATGTTCTATACTACAAAGCAGTATTGCACATCTACTTTTAATTTGTGTCTCACTTCCATGCTAGTTGGAAATTCATTCAGAGACAGCATTCATTGCTGGTTCAATAAACTTGAAAATCAGGAAAACAAAAATCTGAGTTGCATTTTCTTTCTTTTCTTTTTTCCCTTTTTTTTTTTTAACTCTAATTAACCCTAGCTCAAACTGGCAGAGTGATTTTGCTGTGATATTTCTTCCCGAGATGGAGGGAGCATGAGTTTGCATGAAAGGTATTACAGAAGCTTGATTTGTATTTTGCAGTCACAAGAGTGCACTGGCTCTGGATTGCCAGTGCAATCAATCAGATGAAAGAGCTTCTTGAACTCAGCTTAACACAGGATCTGTAATAGCTCCATTGCTAAAGCATCACAAAACACAGTACCCATCCTTTGGGTGGTTGAAGAAATAAATAAGCACAATGCAAATGAATAGTGCTGGTCTAGGCACTACATATGAGACATAAGACTCTCATATAGTAGCAATTGAGGGAAATCCTAACTAAGTTCTTTTCTTTTCTTTTACTCTTTCACACTCCCTCTCTCTTTTAGCAAAAAGCATTAAAGTATCTGAAAGAACATGGCTTGATGAGAAAAGATTGAACAGCTAGACACTTGAACTATTTACCACAAAATGACCCCAGGGGAAAAAAAACAACACAAACGAGAAAAGACCCTTGTGTCTCTTTAAAAAGGCCTGTCTCCTAAAACAGGCTGTGAGGTCACTAGTAAGGCACCACAACAATTGCCACTGACTTACACCTAAAACTCAAATGTAAAGACCTTTATTGATATGACATTTATCTTCTTAAATTGGAAAAATATAAAATTATGTATGTCAAACATTTAACATTTCTCACTGTGGACCCGATTAAAAAAAAGTAGTGTCTGTAGAGAAAAGTAATAGTCCTCTGCTTTATTAAAACCAAACACTTCAGCATGCTGTAGTCTACATACTACATGGACATCTATAAAATACTGGTAGCGTGTGATTTGTGTGACTAATCCAAAAATGAGACAGACAAGGCAAAAAAGACCTTGAAAATATCCAAAAGAGGGAAACTGTGTTCAAGGACAGCAGATCTATATTTTTTAAATAACAGCTACAAAGCTGGATACATTAAAGGAAATAATAATTTATCATAATAAAACAGAGTAAGGTATTTAGAAGTGGGATCTCAGTTTAGATGTAGAATGTAGTAGAACACAGTTCAAGAATAAAAATTATTTTCTTGTCCAAATAAAAATCACCAGAGATGAAGACATCCAGAAGGATTCTGGAAGGAATAAATCAGAAAAAAAAGTTAACACTGAAGAAAACATCTGAATTATTTTGAGTAAAAAGGAATGCTTCATAATTTTAAAAGAGATATGTTGGTTTATAACTTGGTTTAAAAATTCTTTTCGAAAAAATGTCATTATTTTGATTAAATTGGCCCAAACACTTGTATATTTTATGTACATTAAGCATTTTGATACCCTATTGACGATAGCACTATTTCTGTCTGAAGCACTGAAAACAAATGTCACTATCTGGGTGAATCATCAGTAACCTGTTCAACCTCATTTGATGGGCATCTGAGGTAAAACTACTCAAATTGCCATGATTTCCATTTTATTGAAAGTGCCAGTTGCTGTCTCCATTATACTGCTAAGTCAATCGACCACAGAAAACTCAGAAACTGGCAGCTGAGTTGTGTACATCATGAAGCATCTGTAGTTTCTTTGGGAGACCCTTAATGTACAATCAATGTATTGCAAGGAAAACTAAAGTGCTATGAATCTAAATGATAAATTTGAGCTAATCACATTATTTAATCTTATTCCTTCACAGGTTTCCAATTGAAGAACATTTTACTCTCTACATCTGTCTAGCCTTGCTTCTCCCCTTTGTACATGTGCACACACACACACAGAAGTGTTCATTACAGTTAAAACAGTGTTCGCTGAAAGCTTTGCTGTGCCCTGAGTGTAGCTATGTCATTCAGTACATGATATCTTAAGTTACACAGTATGCTGACACTTCTATTTCTGTGATTAATTTTCTTTGACACTCTAGGCAAAAACCTTTCACTGAATTGTAACCATTTTTTTCCTTCCTATTACAGAAAAGCATTTGGTTCTTTCTGCTTCATTTTTCTAGGGCTGGGGCCAGGGGTCTGTAGCTAAACCCTTAAAGTGCAGCATCGTGGAGGATTCTTTTTCCCTTTGTGAACCAAGTTTTCCGTGTCTCATATCACCTTTCATTTCTGTTTATATTTTGTCACAAATGTCCCTTCAGAGTATGAGGTGAATGAAAAATTTCATTTGGGCTAGAATATTCTTTCAAATGAATTCTAATGACATTATCTAAAAGGAAAACAATATTTCTATGCAAAACGAAAGCTGTGGGGCTAAACATCTGGCTGAGAAATGTTTACTGTATGTGTAATCAAGTTTCATAAGTCTCTCCACTTTTTATGGTTACTGAAACTCAAAAAAATAAAGTCCAGTTAAATGTCCAACAAGTAATAAGCTTCTATTCTATTTATTCCTTGTATATTTACAGAAACTACTCTTACTTACAGTCTTGAGAGCTCAAGCTCTTCAAGTTTGCAAAGCAAGAAGAGGATCTAGAAAAGAAGGAACGACTGACTACAACAACCTACTTTTTGGAAGGTGTCCTCTGCCTATTCCTATGTATGCACACTAGATGTGCATATGTCTGTGTAAATTATAACTCCATCTCTTCAGAGCTTTCTCATATTGCTTTTGTTTAGTTAAAGCTCTATGGATTTGTATGACAAGTTTCTGGGAAATACAAATTACCTACATATCAAAACTTGCAGTCTAAAATACGTATGAAGAAAACAAGGCAGTCAGAGAAACTATAAGGAAATAATAATCTCTACTCTCTCATAATTTGAATTGAGTTGCTGCTTCATATTATCATGGGATTGCTAGAATTAACGACAACAGAGATGAAGCGCAGCATTCAAGGCTTGGGGGTTCAATCCATGACCCAATAATAATGTATATGCATAGAAACTGGTATATAAAAGAACAATTAAAAATATGAAATAATATTTATTTTTAAAAAAAGTATGGATTATTCCTGTCTTTTCATGCTGGTTTGGGTTTTTGGGGTTTTGCTTTTTAAAAAATTTCACTTATCTTTTATATATATAAAAGAGAAGGTTTCTAACAAAGAGAGGGATGTTAAACATAGAGTTCTAATGTCTTCTAAGAACACATAGGAGCTATAAATAAATAAATAAATAAATAAATAAATAAATAAATAAATCTCATTTTAGATGTTTTGTTGAAAATGTTTCTCAAATATCACCTAAGGACCCATTCTTACATTTTTCAAGCTGTCCACTTTCCACAGTAAAGGTAAATTTTCCCTTTTCCTTTTTCTTTCCATCTTCTCTATTATTCCAGATTAATCTGGGTTTTTGTTTGTTTATTAAATTTGTCTTGTTTTAAAAAACAATTGTATGTTTTATATTTCTTTCAATATTTTAAATTTTTAAATCACTTTATTAAGGGTTTTTTTTCACCCCAGGCTGATACTCACAATATGCTAAACAGCATCGATCCATCTGGAAATGGTAAACCATAGGTAAAGCATATGGTGCTCATTAATGTTAACTGATGGAAGGTGCCATGCTTTTAAGCATACCAAGAAGTTATATACATACACATTCCCTTAAGGAAAGATGCTATGTCAATAAGTTAATAAATTAGAATCACAAAAAACTTTCAGTCAGCTACTCAGTGAGTAGCTTACAATCTGTACACCTCATGTAAAGAAGTACTTTCCTTAGTTATAAGACTGTATACCGTAAGTTCTATTTTCTAGAATGACATGTGTTCATATTGCATAAACTACCTGAAGTAAAATGAAGTAATCAGATGAAAATAAAGTCTAACAACAAATAAAGAACAATAAGGGAAATAAATTATTACTTTAATTTAAAGGAGCTAATAAAATAAACATATGCATATGATTCACTGGACCAGAGCTTGTTGTGCTCAGTGCTAAAGAAAATAATTTGTCTTGCAAGCTGCTTTGTGCTCACACACATTCCCATCACAGCTGAACTGCATCACAGCTTCAAGCAGTGCCACTGAAAGTTCAGACGGGTCTTATTCTAAATTCCATCTCGCTGTATTTAAGCATCTGTTTGCTTCCATTTTCTCTGTGCTCCTCCCAGTTATAGCAGTTGTTTTGTCTCTCAGCTCTGCAGTATCTACTGCCTAATTTATATTAATCTAAAGGAATAAAGGTTTGTAATCTCCACCTCTTTTTTTAAAAACCCCTATGTCTTTCTCCAGAGGAGGGTAATTAATGAACACTCCAGAAAAAAAATTGGCCTAAAATAATTTATTCTGAAATATCAAAAGTTCAAAGAATGAATGATTAAAAATGTTGTATCATGAAATTGCAGGAAAAAATATTTGGAAACAAATTATAGCTATATACATGAATGCAGAAATATGTATTAATTATATATAGCAGAAACACACATTTATTCATAAATACATAAATAGATAAAACTCTTTTCTCTCATGTTTTACATGAGAAACATGCTTTAGTTTCATTTTATCACATTTATCTTGTCCTTCACTTCTGTCCTGGAGGCATAATCTCATTTGTAACAATGGATTTTCAACTGTGCAAGTGCTAAAGGCATGAAGTGGGAAGGAAGACTTCTTTAGGTGACAAAATATAGAAAGATAAAAGGAGATCTTGGAGAAATAAGAGTAATAGTCTCAGAGAACAAATTAAGTACTTGAGAGTTAGAAACAACAGCAATACAGATATGTTTCTAATTAGAAAGCAGCTTCTCTTTTATTTAAAATATATTTTGATGTATCCTGTGCTTCTATTTGGGAATGCAAATTAGCACTAAAAGTCTGTGTAAGCCCTGTCATGTATAAGTCTGCCCAGATATTTCACCATGTGAAGAGCAAATACTAGCGAAGGGTTACTGTCCTTATTGTGCTACCTCACTGTCCAAGGGGGTGGGCAGAGCAGCCGGAGAAGCACACCCAGCCCAGCACCAACCTCATGCCTCGGGACAGTGACCAGCTGTGTTTGGCCAGGGAGGAAAGCCACTGCAGCAGAAAAGGTTTCCCTCCTTGGAAGATGGAAGGAACAAGATTTTTTGGGGGAGACTTCTTCTCTGAGCCAAAACAGATACAGAGTGCACATGGGTAAATTTAAATCTACCTGAAAAACTTGTATATATTATGCACATATATTTTGTGGAAGGAGAGAAGAGTAAATCTTAACCATTGAGGTCCTCTAAAAAGGTTACTCCAGTAGGAAAAGATCTAAATATAGGGTGAAGTACTCATATTGCCTGCATTAGGAGCCTCTGGTTCCACTACAGTGAGTGCAATGAGGTAAAGACTGTTTTAGAGCACATCCTACTCTGTGAATAATGTAATTTCAAAAGCTTCAGGTGTATCTTATGCAGAATGAAACCTCTAGGCCTTGTGTTCCAGATGAAAACATCAGCTACAGGTGGATTTGCTTCAGTCTTGTTGAAAACCACACCCCTGTCATTTCTTTTGAGATCAGCATAGGTATCAGAAAGAAAAGCTTAAAACAAAACAAGGACTTGTCTGCAGGTTCAAATTATATCCTTTTTAAGGACGTGAGGAAACCTCTTCTGATTCTGAATGTGGCCAATTACTTTTTTAAGAATAGCATTTTTAATCCTTTTTAATTACCTTAATCATCTGATGCTAATCTTAAAGAATCAATTTGTTTTAATTTTAAGCATAAATTTAAAAATTGCCATAACCACTTATAAGATTACAAGTAATGTATTATTCCTAGGTTTACTACTGTTTTCCCCTAGTATTTGTCTGATTAATTCACCTCAGCTGATCTTTAGAACACTCACATTTTTATCTAGTGTGCAATAAAGACTATGCTCTAGTCTAGGAACCATCTTTTTAAAGAAAAAAATTTGGAGCAATACCAAAAACAAAAATGTGAAAACTTTGAAGAGAATACAGAATGTTGTGTTTGCTCTTGGTAGACAGCTTTAGAATTAGAAAAATCTGGGGCATGAGGGGGAAACCCCCAGCTTCCTACACTGTGATTGATGTTTACAGAATCATAAAGCATTTTAGTTCAAACCATGTGCCTAGGGAAATTTCAGCAATTTGCCAATTTTGTGTGCCATATCTGCCTCTATTAAGGAACAATATGATTCTTCAGGCTCTTTTGTATAGTGCATCGCACAAATTTATCTCAAAGCACTTCACAAGTCAGTCCAACAAATAAGTAGATACAAAATGAATGCATGACAGTGAATAGATATTTAAGAAGATTAAAGGGAGAAATTTTCAAGGAACTCTAAAGCTAGTGATAGCCCTTACTTTCACAAGTTTCCATTTGATTTTACAGAAAACTGCATTTTTATTTAGAAATAATATTTCATTTAAACAAGAGTGTACATTTATGTACTGATTCTATCTGAAAGTGTGGCTAAGGATGATTTTATTTAATATGTGTGTAGCTCACACATATGTATGTAGTACTCACAAAAAATACAATTGCTAGGAAGACCTGGCAGTAGCAATCAGGCTTGCAGAGATTTTTGGTTTTGTTTGTAGCTTTTTAGTTAATAAAATATCAGGAAACAGCTTTGTGGACTCACTGTTTATCATTTTTGTGCACTGAAGTGGAAACTGCAAGTACTTGTCAAATGGATTGATATAATGTCTATAAGTCTCAGGATAACTCAACAGCGTTTACTTAATGTTGAATTATAGCATTCCTCACTTCTAATCCTCCCAAAAATGTCACTCAAAGTAAAAAAACAATTTAAAGTAAATAAATTAAATAGGGACTTTCAGTGTATCACACTGGGTCAACTATTTTTGTTTGATTTCTTCTTCTTATGTTATCCTGCAATTCTTTTTGCATATGGTCCAGTAATTCTACAACACTTCACATTTTCTACTACCCTGAAAACTGACAGATTTTCTTTCCCTACTTCTTTGACCCTGCAGTGCAAAACTGCCATCAGTTGTATACAAAATATCCTCAGCAGAGCACTAAATATACATATGCAAAAGTCTTTGAGTTTACTATCTTGGTTACTTCTGATGGGCTACAATAAACATAGCAAAATAGCAGGTCCCTGAAACAGAAGGACACCTATCTACCATGTTTTACCTCCCTTGCCCGACTGGCGATGCTGTGTCTGATGCACCCCAGGACAGGGTTGGCCCTCCTGGCTGCCAGGGCACTGCTGTTTCATGCTCAACTTGCCATCGACCAGCACCCCCAGGTCCCTCTCCACAGTGTTCTGGAAACTTAGTATTCCTTTGAGTCCTGTGTCAAAGGCATTAATGAAAATGCTGGAGAGCTGGGCTGAGGATGGATCCCTGCAGAACCCCACTAGTGACCAGTTCCCAGCCTGATCTCACCCCATTCACTGTAAGCCTTTGTGCTTGACCTGCGAGCCAGTTGCTCGACCACCATGTAGTACAGTTATCCAGTTGTGTGCTGGATATTTTGTCCAGAAGGACACTGTGTGAGACCATATCAAAATCTTTGCAGAAGTCCAAAAAGATTACACCTACTGGCTTTCCTAGGTGGGTTACTGTGCTATAGAAGGAAAGACGGCTTGACAAGCAGGACCTTCCTATCATTAAGCCACCCTAACTGTGACCAATGACTGTTGTCATTGTTGTGTTGTCCTCCACATGTTTTTTAGTACCTCCCAGAATAATCTTTCCCATGATTTTTTTAATTTAATATGCTCCAAAAAATTACATATATTTTAGAAACAGAAAGTCTACTTTAGTGTTCCAGTGAAGGCCTTCTTCATGAAAAATTCACCCTTTATAATGTATTCTGTCCTTATCCATTTAATGATCTTTTTCAGTAGAGATAGAAGACTTTTGTCCTTTTTTCTGTGTGTAGTGGCACATCATTATATCTTTCTTCAGAACCTTTTGTATGAACAATTAGCTCTTTCAGCTGAAAATGTAACATAATGCTTTCTAAAACTCTTAGCTTTCTGGTTTGTTCTGCTCTGGATCCCTGCCACTGTGTTTGTTTGTTTGTTTTTTAGTGTCTTCCAAAGAAAACTGGACACAGTAGTCCAAGCCAAAGTCTCGCCAGTGCCAAGAAAAAAGCAACTTTTGACAGTGACATACAGTAGTGAATAATAGAGGGTGAGGGAAGATGGCATAAAACCACCAGATTGCTTAGAAAAGGAGGAGATTTAAAGTGAGAATTCTAATTTAATAGCATTAGACTGTGTTTCCTTTTTTTTAAAGAAATATTTAACATTTGAAATACAAAGAGAATTTTATATTGTTGATGATAAGGCTTGGTCAAAAAATACTAGGGTAGAAATTTAGAAATTCATTTAGAGAATCAGCTACAGAATACTTGTAATATATCTAGGACAAGACAGACATAGATTCCCTACCTAATATTAGAAATAGTGGGAAGAGCTTTCAAGGAAAAAAAACACAATAAATTGATGGCAGCATAGCCCCCAAATTCCTAGTCAAGCAGAGGGCTAAACAATAAAGTATTTTTCCAGAATGGGAAATCTGCACATAAATGTAAGAAAGAAAAAACCCAAGTTAATCTAAAATGCTCATTGGCAGTATGCAAATAGAATATTTGTGTAGATGAAGCCTTCATTTGGATAGACAGATTTTTCTCAATGCACCAAAGAAATGGGAAACAAAGAGCTAAGCTATTATTCTGTGCACCTGGAGAACTTTTGATATCTCTAAAAGCAACTACAAAATCAATATATCTAATCTGCTCCTGCACAGAAAGGGAGAGTTGGTAGTGTTTCCATGCTACAGTGCTCCTTCAGCCCCATGAAAATTGGCCGGTGTTCTCTCAGGAAGGAAGTGTCACATCGTGCGTAGGTCAATGCGCAAACATTTTGGGAAGGAAGCGAAGAAAAGAAAGAAAGAACAACAGGAACAAAATATGGGTGTGCTGATAGATATGCATTCATTTATTTTTTTTTATAGCATATTCTGAAAACATCATCTAATTTTTGAGAAGCTACAAACCCATAACTGCCTCAGGGAAGCAAATGGGCAATGGTTTATAAAGGAAATACCCTGTCAAATTATCTTATTACTGCACAGAGTAGAAGAGAAAACTGCATCATCACAGGAGATATTTTCAACCAGACAAAAAATTAGAGACCGGTCTAGAAAACTGACCTTGACTACAGATCATGAACTAAAATATGAAGATCACAGACTAAAATACTTCACATATTTTTTCTTGTATCTAGACCCTAAGATATAATGCTGGTGATACAACTTTAAAGGCCAATGCATTCATTTTCTGTGACACATACAGAGAAATATTTTGTGTCCAGGTAAGCTTATTTCAAAACATACAGTACCTGCTAAAATTTATTAACTTGTTTTATTGCAAATTACATGGGATTTATATTGAAATCAAATGAATAGTTGAAACTACTTTGCAGACATAAATATGCATGGTAATGTTAAATGTTGGACAACACATTTAATGTTAGTCCATAAGCAGCATGTTTTATATAAACATAAGTTATTTACAGTATATGTTAACTGTGTCTTCATATATGTCACAGATTTTTGTAATTTACTACAGACAGTGTCTGAAAAAAAATTCAAAACAAAACAAAACAAAAACCCATCAAAAAAATCTATGTAAAGAACAGATTCTTTCTAAATCGGGCTGAATAAAGGAGTGTACATCAAAAAAATATGTACCATGAGTACCACCAATAAACTAGATCCACACTATGTGATGAAATATCTCATACTCAGGAATACAAAAGTGGTCTCAGTACTCTGGATATGAATGAAGTAACTATTTGCAACAGCCCATTAGCTACACGTCTGATAATCCTGTCCAGCAAGCAGTTAGCTTTTACTAAGACTTTCAAAACCATTTTTTTCTTTAGAAGACTGTTAAATTAAAAATAAAGGTATAATAATTTTGAAAGTTTTTTTTTCCAAGGTCTGATTTCCCAGGAAATTTTGGAAGCTTGGACTTACTCTTATCTTTCTGCATAAAATCATGTGAAAATGGTGGAAAATTTCTTTGAAGTGAACAAACAAAATAGTAATAATAATTCACATGGAGTACCATTTTGTAATTCCTTATGTAAGTGCAAATTTCTGCTGCAGTGACCTTTCTGAGCTAGAAGGTTAGACACTCTTAATTCCTACTGAGGGGATGGCAACCCAATGAAATAACTAAACCCCTACGACTGGCACAACACCCCGTTTTTGGATGTTCTTGGTAACTTCTATGCCCTAATTTGACATAAAAGAGAATTTCAGCTTCTGAGAACTTTCTAAAAAATTGTTCTCTCCTTCCTCCCATCAGTTACTATGGAGAAATAGAGGATTACAAGTTAGGCAGCTTATTAAGTCTCTCACTAATCCCATGTGTTTTCAAAAAGCTTGAGGGGTAACTGTAATTGGGTTTGTGTTGAACCTGACCAGCACATTATACCAGTATGACTCTACTCTTGCAAGACTGGAAAATAGACTCCTCCATTAGCTGACTTTATTTACAAACAAAAGAAACAAAAAGCAAGAACCAAGAAGTCTGCTCCCCCTTGTTTGTTAAATATGCTTAAAAGCATATTTGGTGCTGTTCTACTCCTTTCAATGGTCTCAGAAGTGATGAATTTGAAAATGTACCTCTGCCTCAGAGGAAAAAAATAATTCCTGAATGTTGTATTTTGTGCGTATAATGTTTCTAGCATACACTGTTTGTGTAGAACTTCAAGAGCCAAATAAAAAGGAATAGCTACCAAAGACCAGTGAGAAGATATAGGAAAAGGGAAAATGCATTTTCTCAAAGCAGTCTCATTTCTTTCACAAGTAACCTTTTATTTTCTTTCTGCATAAAAAAATTCTTGGGCAAACATTTGCTCACAGTCAACACATTTAAAAATTTAAAGCGATATAAAGTCTGCTACATGTACCAACGAAATCCCCTATCATCATGATAGTCATTAAACCCAATAATGTCACATTTTGTTTGAGGTAGAAGCTGACAGTGGGTGAATAAATGACATTCTCCACATACCCAGAACAAACACTGTAGAATAGTAATCAAATAAAAAGACATTTTGATTTCTTAGGGGGACAAATCCTTTCAAAGAGGATTTGGTCATTGAGTAAGAATTTACCTTCTAGTTCTTACTTTTCATCAAGATGAATGAGGTGGAATACTATATGGATTTATTGACTCTAAGGACTGGAAACAGTAAAACCTGTTCTTTTTTCAGTAAATTAAACAAAAATTACACAGAAGATAGAGTATGTGTGTAGTCCATTTCTTTTGGTGACTTTTCAAGCCATAAAGGAATGCCTTGGAATTAAATACTTCTGATTAGCCATGAGAAAAATTTTTTTAAATAAAAAATCTAATACTGGTTTTCATTTAACGCTTTCTGAGTCACACTCTTGCAATTATAACAGTGTAAACTAAACCAAATGGATGGGTTTCAGAGAGAAAGTGCCTTAAAGCCTAAGGCCCTTTGAGCAAGCAATAATAATTCATAATTCTGAAAGTGAACAGCATTAAGGGAAGAACTTGGGCACGAAAGAAAACAGGACGAGGTTGTTAATAGTTTACACAAAGTTTTTTGTTGTTTTAGTGGTTATTTTCCTTTGGGTTTTTTTAATCTTTTTTTTTTTTTTTGTGACAGCTCTCTATTTCCTGATCTTTCTAGAAATGTTAATGTAAATGGAGAGGTATCAGAGAAAGGAACATTTCTGAAGACCATGGTTTCGTACTGGCTACCAAGGAAAATGCTGCAACTCAGTAAAATGTGTCAATACAAGAGAGGAAGTGATGGGAAATGATGAGTGGAAGGAAAAAAACCAACTCCTAAGGTGGCCCTTTGGACAGATAAAATGGGTCAATGTCCCTTTTATTGATGCATTTCAAGAAAATTGCTATATGGCAGATCTTACAATTCCAGCACAGACATTTTCATGTTTATCAATGTATATGCCCAGAGTACATTCTGACTGAGAGGAATGGTATTTCTTCTCTCTTTCCTCTCTTTCTTTTCCGCTGTATGTATATAAAAATTCAAACTGGTGCAAGAAACTTTGGAAACATGTTGATCAAATTCTAAATAATAACATTTATCATGCATTTTTTTGTTATTAGGAACAGTGCTTTCCAGGACATTTACTGATTAGTATGTGAATGTGTATCTTAACAACACATAATCCTCTAAAATTCTGCAAGGTTAGTTACATGAAAAAGATGAGGGTAGACATAACTAGTTTTTTTATTCCTGTAAACAAATAAATAAATGATTGTTGAGGGGAAAAAGAAAAAAAACCAGGTTGCTATTTAGTGATAATCAGCTGATCAGCTTCAGGTTGGGGTATTTTTATGCTATCACAATAGCCTATGGTTCTCAGTATCTTACATAAAAGTAATTTCAATCAGAAGAAATTAAAAGAACAGCAAGTAAGCACCTTGTGGCAAAGAGATGTGGGTATTCTGTTAGCTCATAGGCATGGGTGTTTCAGGTGTCTGATTTTCTTCAGCATAATCAGTCTCAGAAGCCATTGAGAGACCCTGCTGAATCTAGTGATCAAAAAAGGCAGGTATGATCTCTTAACAACTTGATATTTTTATGACATTTAAGTCCAATTTATTTCATTTGTGTAATGATGGAGAGAGTACCAGGGAACCACAGTAACTTTAAAGTAATTTAAATTCCTTAAAAGACTTTTTTAGCTACAGCTCACTAAATTAAGCTCACTAAATTAATCTGCAAAGTGCAGATGTTATCTAGAACTTCATATTTACCTTTGCAATAAATTTTATAGTAAAGCAAAGACTACAGAAGGACACACTTTGTTGTCATTTCATTTTGCAATAATAAACAGAAATGTTGACACAGGTTGTATATATAGGACACATTCAAGTGGGTAATCATTTTTAATAAATTGATTAATGAATAAATAAGTCCTTTAAATTATTTTGCCTTCAATGGTTAGATATATTCATACAAATAGAGATCATCAGTGGTAGATCAGAAGTGGTCTGTATACAACTATGAATAGCTTTGAATATTTTAGTATCCAGTTTTCTGTAATTCCTCAACTCTTTAGTGCAGTGAACAGATTTGGCTTTCAGATTACAGTATTTAGGTGACTGAAGTCAGCATGTACCCATATATCTCTATAGGTTAAATTTTTAATGTGGGAATCACCAAACGACTTATTTACTAAACTTCTTAACATTCTATTGACTTTATCACACTGAAGACTGAAATGCAGACTAAATTTCTTCAACAATCTTGTTCCTGATGCTTCCTTCTGTTCAACTGCTTGAGGCTTGCTTCTTGGATACAGAAAAATGACATTGGTATAAACTGCTGTCTTGGGCTTATAACCTCATCCACTTCACATCCAGAGGCTATAAACATCAAGGTGCCACTCAAAGTGATGAACTTAATGAGCACATACCAGGCATGATATTAGCTCTAATATTGCCAATGAATGCAGACTGTTACGGAGGTTTTTGTGGACTTGCATTCCTTGGCCAAACAAAAAAAGCTCTTACTACAATCTATGAATCAGTGTAAATAATAGCCATTGGCCCTCAAAGATGTCTGTATATTAACCCCATTAAGTGGTTATACCTTTTATAACTGCATGATGAAATGGAGCTGACAGATTCGCTTGTGTTTTGTGCAAAGATTAAAGCACTTTTTCAGTATTTTTCATTTTTATCCGTACAAAAAATGTTATATAAGCAATGCATTAGTAAAAGAAAACACTTTTCAAAATATTTAAATTTAAATTATACTTATATTTCAATTAAACAAACTCATAATAGCTTAACAAACCAATGAGATACTATTCAAAATAAAGTATGAAAAATACACTTTTTCTTTTAGTCCTTAGATGAATCGTGGGGTTTTTTGTCTGAACAAGAAGCAGTTCATATAGGTTTTCAGGTGCACATTTTGCACTGTGTAATACTATATTTGCTTGCAAAACTGATTATTTCATTGAATTAACTTGTGTCAGCTGGGACATAATTACTGCATCTCAGACTTTTTAGTGGGTATGCTAGATTATATATTTCTTTAAAAATAACTTTTATATTGAATATGCAGTTTAGTAAATGATAAATGCATTTAAATTTATATATAAGTGTCTAAAAATATCAGTTTACATTATTTAGATCAAAAATTTCATACTTAGTCTTTTAAACCTTTCAGAAACATTAATTATCTATGTACAGTTTCCTTCATCTGTCAATCTTCTAGCATAATATATGATGTAACACTTATTAAAGCTAACACCATTTATGTTTATAAAAATGATTGTTGGCCCTGATTAGAGACATAACTAATTCCTGGGGGAATTTAAATTCATATTTTATTGGAAGATATCACTGGATGTTCTTAATATTTATGAATATTTATGTCAAAGGGAGAACTAGATTTTTTTAATTTATTTTTTTAAATGACAAGTCAAAATTATTTCACATGCAGAGGGCTATAATCTGCTGTGAGAATTTACACGGAATGGCATGTCACTCCTTGTAAAGTAATAGTATTTTAAACCTGATCCTTACCATAATTATAATTGCATTTAAATATTGTAGTAGTTTGTAAATAGATCCAGTAACCTGCCTGTCTTGCATAATCTTTTGTCTTTCCCTTGTATTTGATTCTAACATCCTTTTGAATGTAATGCTGTGTTCTGGCACAGTGGACACCAAAACTTCGTCAGGGCAGAAACCAGACGGTGCAGTTGCATCTCTGGGGCACTGTAACTCGTCGGGGATTTTACACCATCAGGCTGGTTCAGCCTGATGATTTACATCATCAGCTGGTGGCTGAGAATCCATTTGCAAATGCACATCCAGGCCTCCTGTGTTGCAGGCTGCTCAGAGCGTATCTAGGTGAGTGATCCCAAGAAGCGAAGTGGAACACATGGTTACTTTTATATCCTGAATAAAAATATCATCTCTGCAGCTTGACAGCTGAATGTTATCCAGTCAACCAAAACTATGTGCTCATTCACTCTCTTTGCTAGTAGATTTGAAAAGCTCTACACACATTTTTCATTTTCTCTGTTCCTGAATAAACAAACTCCTGATAGTGGAAGGATGGGAAAAGAAAAGGTTGAGACTTGAATGAGAAATGACTGAATCATGTCATGGTAAAGCAACTTTTTAGGGGAATTGTATTTTGTGATTTCTAAAATGTATTTTGAGTATAATTAGCAAATATCCTCTTGCCCCATAATAGCAAATCTCTCAAAAATTTGGTAATATGCATTTAATTATACAACAAGACTTTTAAGTTGAGTCTGTATTTTTAAAAATTATATTTCTGCTTTGGGTTTCAAATGAGAATATATGCATAAGTAGAGTAGACATTAGACAAATTTGTCACAGTAACTAAGAACCAAGAGAGCTATCTGATTGATACACACTGCATTAAAAGGAAAAAAATATTCAGTAAAGGATAAGCCAAGGAAACAATTAGTAATGCATTGACTTGAGAAGCAATTAATTTATATGAACGTTTATAATTTATATTTTAAGTTTTTTCTTACCAAAATATATACACAACTTTTCCACATGAGTGGACATGAGATAGATTCTGTTGTATCCTGTGCTATGACAGTTCAAACTACTGGGGTTACATCTGATTAGCAATGTGAGAATAAGCAATGGGAGGATGTCTCTAGAAAAGTTTTCAAATTAATTATGTATTCTTCAGGCAAGAGCTCTTGAGTCTACAATAGCCCAGAAGATAAGTAGATATTATTTCAGGAAACTGTATTGGTATGATAATTGATTTTACTAATGACAAGGATGTAGAGTTACTTCTTGCTGTTCCAATATGGACATGATTATCCTTCTCCATGTAACTGAGTCTTTTGTACTGTTAAAGACCTTAAGATATTTCATATTCCAGAGTTCTAACCACTTCCCAATAAAGCCCTGGCAGTTTACATTCTAATATCTTGTAAACGAAGTACTTCCCACCTTAGATTAGGAAAGTTCAAGTTTATAGATTGCTCATTTGAGAGTACCAATATATTTAACCGACCATTAATATTTTAGTGGAAGATTCATATAAAAATTAATGTGCATTTTCTTTAACGCAACAAACATGAAGGGTGCAATTTGTCCTATTGTAGTTGATTTATTACTATGCAGTAAGGAGAAATTAAATACAACATAAGATATATTTTATTTGTTTTGGAGTGTATGGTACTATGCTCACAACAGAAAAGGTACAGTTTCACAATTAAGAAAGGACACTGCTTCAGTTAAATGTCCATCCTGTCTCTAAGATGAATTCAGGACAGCTATTTGGGGGAAAGAAAAACAGCTGCATCTAGTAATGGTGAAATGCATTGCAATTGATGTAATTGTGTGTCATGCGCTGAAATGATTAGAGATGCTTAACTTATCAAAGGAAACTCTGCTTGGGATAAGGGCAAGGAAAAGAAGTACTTTTTATATGTCAATTAGAAGTTAAAGATTTTTAGCAATAGCAATAACTGTTGTCCTAAGAAAGAAAGAGCTTGTAAAATTGATGAGTGATGCAAACAGAAGTCTTCAGTAAATATTCCATGCTGTATTTGCTAGGTGGAATGACAGGATTAACTCCTTGGGTCATGCACTTGAAAAAGAAAAGAATGGGAATATTACTTAAACAGCAAAATATTACATCCATTAATCTGTAAAGATCTAAGGAATAGTTTTACCTTGGAAGAGATTACTCCAGAGTTTTATGGCCTACAGACAGTTTATTTTAAATAAATCCTGGGAAATTCAGAATTGAGCTATTAGTTTGCCTAATTAAATTAATGCAGAGGTGTTTCTCTACAACATATTTTGACTGATATGAGGGGGATTTATCACCCCTGAATTAAAGTAGCACAGTTTACTATCAGAATCCAAATCATGGAATGGGTAGAGTTGGAAGGGACTTCTGGATGTCATCTTGTCCAGTCACACCTTGCTCAAGTAAGGCCACCTAGAGGCAGTTGTCCCCGGACCATGGCCCCTGTTTTTGAAAGAGTATCTGGCTGACTAAAAAAACCTAATAGGAAATAGGATGAATATTTCCAAAATATACTGATTTGATTTCCAACCAAGTCTAGATGGAACATTTTTAATTGGAATTATTTCTCCTCTCTATCAAAATTGTGAGTTATTCTTTTGACTTGCCTTATTTTTGTTGAAATCTGTGACAAGTGACGTTCCTTGGAGGTCAGTATTGAGACTGCCATTGTTTAATGTCTTTGTTGGCAGCATGGACTGTGGGATTGAGTTCACCCACAGCAAGTGCGCTGACAACAAGCTGTATTGTCCAGTTGACACACTGAATGGAGGGGATGCCAGCCTTAATAGACTTGAGAGGTGAGCCTGTGCAAGCGTCATGAACTTTAACATGGCCACGTGCAAGGTCCTGCACCTGGGTTGGGAAAACCCCTAGCACAAGTATAGGCAGGAAACGGATTGAGAACAGCCCTGAGGAGAAAGACTGTGGGGTGTTGGTGGATGAGAACCTAGACATGACATGGCAATCATATCCTGGGCTGCAGGAAAACTATGACCAGTAGGTGAAGGGAGGTGGTTTTGCTCCGCTGGCCTCATGAGACCCTTCTTGGAGCATCATGTCCAGTTCTGTTGGAACTAGGTGATCTTTAATGTCCCTTCCAACCCAAACCATTCTATGATTCCATGATTTCAGTTCATACTTCATTTCATGTCAGCAAAAGAGAAAAGGCCTTTGTTTTCATTTTGAAAATGCAAATGCCATATTTTTCTCAAAAAAAAAAAGTGTGGTTGAAATAAACCCTTTAGCTCAAATAACTGTAATATCATCAGAACTGGCATTTCCCGGGGAAGAAAAGCCACACCTACCTCCACTGTTTAGCTGTCAATACACACTATTAATGCAAAATTCAGCAAGTCCAGACATCTTGCAATCTTATTCGTCTTTCTTTTTGGAATACTATTTGACAGAAGTTATCAGACCCAATGTAAGGGCACTTTGGTGAAATGTGATGACCTGAGATATACGGACAGTCAGGCTATATGATCTAATGGTCTCTTCTGGCTTCAGATCCTCTAAAAATCTATTAATCTTTTATACCCAGGGCTAGTACAAATGCAGCCGTTAGACCAAGATTTATTTGCAACAGACCACCACAGGGAAATTAGAAAATTTATTTGAAACGATCTTTCAGTTCTGAACTTCAATTTGTCCACTGTCTTACGTCTCTTAACCTTTAGATATGTCTTTCTTAGTCCAAAAGAGGGACCTCAGAAGACAGAGAAAGGCAAAGACAGCAAACACTAATTTTTACACTGACAGATGCATTCTGCTCTCACTGGGCCAGCAATAAAACAAGCAACCAGGATCAGTTCAGAGTCTACCTCTTAATAATATACAGGACAATTCTTTTACACTTAAGCGGGTATCAGGCAGAAAGAGATTATCAGTGGATAAGACAAGTTCAATGTAAGCAGTGTGCTGCCCACACAGGTAAACTCTGTTCAAATACACTTTTTTTTTTCATGTGCCTTGAAATGTGAAAAAAAAATCAGCATCTTTTTGGCTTAAATGAACCTGAACTACTTTATTAAAAGGTTCTGCCAGCCAAGTGAATTTATGCCAGCAATCAGATTCAAATTAGCTGGGCGTGCTGCCAATATCTTACATACACTGAAGAAAGACCACAGCAAATCTATAAGTCTCTTGCCATATATTGGGTTGATGAGGCACACTATGAAGTCTCAGCACATTATTTCTAAAGCTCTCTTTTGAGAAGAGGATCTGTATTAAATGCTACATTGTGAGCAGAGCTAACAAACTAAAGTCAGTAAGGATAGGTAAGTGAGGGTTTGGGGTTTTATTTTTCTTTACCCTTTACCCTTATGGCTGTTTTGTAAGTGATTTTGTGAAACATTATCACAGTCAGTAACTTGGTAACCATGGAATTATAATATTTCTAAATGAAAATAGCACATATTACATTACATAATATTCATGCCATTGAATACTTTTTTTAAGTGGATCTGAATTCACAAAGCAGCAAAATAAAGCTTTCCCTTCGGAGAAAGCTTACATTGCAAATGATAATTGTTCTTTCTATCAGGTCAAAGGGATGGATAGGACTGCTACTGTGCATCTTGGAACACCAAGAAGCTCACAGAAGAGCCCCTGCAGATGCCCACAATAAGCTGGTATATCAGCTGGTACAACAAACTGAAACAGCTGTTTAACAATAAAGTGCTGCCACCAGACAGCTTTCTATCTTAATGGAAAAGAAGGTGGGAGGAGGCACTTACTCCCAGGTTTCTTGGATTTATGTATATAACTTCCAGTATGCAGTCTGGAAAAGTTAGACTGTAAAAGTCAGTGTTAGGTAAGTGATTAATTTTTTTCTTTACTTCTTTAAATCACAGTCTCACACTATCAAGCTGCTGTTGCTTCCAGCCAGGCACCACTCCATCTATTCAACAACTGAGGTGATTCAGCTTCAGATTGCTATCTGTTGAGTAGCTTTAGGGGAAAAATCAGCAATAAACTCTCAATCCTGGTGATGAGTTTGCCTCATTTAACAACCCAAAGATAACTTTCCAGTGGAAGCAGTGAACTTTGTGAAGTTTAAGGTAAAGCTATGCAACTCTTTTTCAATCTTTCATGCCTGAAGTGAAGACCTTGACTCTGGATGTTTTGATGGCATGGAGGGAGAGCTAGTTTTGCTATCAGCCAGGTGAGAAGGATCATCAAGCAAGCAACTTTCGGTAAGAGGCATATCATCTTGTTCCTTTTTATTTTCATCCATCAGTGAAGTGAAACATGTATGAAGATAAGATCAAGCTAACACATCTTAACTGTATTAATGTTTTATTTATATGCATGTATTTATAGGTATAATGTTTTATTTATATGCATGACGTTTATTACTTTTTCATGATTTCTGATACAGTGTGTAATACAGAAAATTATGTGAAACATGGAGGAAAGCTCATCTATCTAGAAAGAATATTTCCCAGATAAAATGTTTCACAGATTTCGTATTCTGGGGGCAAAGTAACATGTTATTACAGACAAAAGGCAGTAGAGACTTTTTGGCTTTCAAATTCCCTTCATTCAAGTGAGAAATGTTGATAAATAGCACAGCTGGCTTAGGTTTGTGTTGACAGATTTGTTTTAACCAATAAGGAGAAAAGAATCAACAACTAAAAAATACTCCTAAAGCATGATTGTCAGAAGAATACGACTTTGTTTTCTTATAACTCATCTGTGAAGGCCTTCTTTACCTTGCTAATCATCTGTAGAAGCTCTGATCTTTCTACTGTGTGCTACTTGTATTATTATTTTTTTCTGTAAGAAGTTCAGAGATCTCTTTCAGTCTTTTGCATACTTTAAAGATTATTTCTGCCTATATCTCTCTTTTCTTTTCCTACTCCTCAGAATCTTTCTGATTTTCATTCATCTCTTCTCTTTCCACTCTCAGGTAAGACTTGTTTGAAAAAGTTCTGTGCAAACAAACTTGCAAGAAACTGTGTTTCTTAACACAGATACTGGACTGACTGTGAAATTGTTTTCAGAAAAGGAATTTATTTCCATTTGTCACACATAAGGCATATACAGCTCTATGCCATGAACATGAAAGGATAAATGACTCACATCATGGACTGTGAAATAGGTCATGTCCTTGTCCTGAAGCTGTGGTTTTGGAAACAGTGACATCGAAGGTGTCACCCTGCTGATTTGCCTTTGAGGATGGGCATCTGTGCAAGTACACTGATCATTCATGCCTGAACTGATACCTGTATATCCTCAAATGCATTTTGTTGTAATGTATTTTATTTTCTAGCTTGCTTCGTTTTATGTTTTCTGATGGAAAGTCTCCGGAGTCTTTGTTTATCAGCAAGCTATGCAATGTAGAGCACTGTATCCCTTCTCTGCCTAAAGGACCTGAATTAATGAAAGTTGAACACAGAAATCAAAGTGACAAGACATTGATTTCATCTGTGATGAATATAAGAAGCCCAAATGTAGGGACGTGTAAGAGTCTACATGTATACATAAATATATATATTTACACATAGATATTTGCTTAACTTTCAAAAATTTAGAATACTGCTCTGACACCAAAGTCTGACCTCACATACATGCAGTAGCACCCCTTACATGAAGAATCAGGATATATACATCTTTAGGAATAATTTTTCCTATAAAGTATTTCCTATATTTCCATAAAAAAGAAGGCTTAGATAAATCAAGAGTCTATCATAATTTCTTTTAAAGGTGTGTATTTTTAACACAAAGTGTACAGAACATATGAGATAAATCTTATTGATATCTTCCATGGATGAGCTATATCTTTTGTATAGGGGGGATGCAAAACCAGCCCCTCAGTACCTACAAGGCAGCTGTTGAGAAGACCAAGTCGGGTTCTATACACTGCTGCATGGTGGCAGGACCACTGTTTTTCATTTCATCAAAGCTACTTTTTCCCTCCTTTAACATATTTATGAAGTGACTGAGAAAACTGAAAAATCTTTATTCAGAACAAGCATAAAAACAGAAAATCATAGCAAAGAGATCTCTGTGTAGAGGAAGAAGTGGTGGATATAGAGAGGAAGAAGTGATGGATGTAGAAAGAGAGAGGGATAGCTTCTTGGAGAAGGGAAAATCATGAAACATTTACATTACTGTGAGGTTTCCCTCAAAGTTGAAAGTCTGGATACTCCTGAGGCTTGCCCATCTCAAACTGTTTGATTTTTATCATTAACTGTCAGCACATGAACAATGGTTGCTACTTTTCTTTCCATATCCCAATTTGCTACTGAATCCTCTATAAAATTATTTTCTCAATGTGCTATCTAAATCGTATTAAGTCATACTGTCTTGTTTGTGGCAATCAGTATGGACTGAAAATTGACTTTATCCAGTGCACCTGGATTTTTGGAAATACATTTCTTTGAAGGATTTATTTTCGTATGGTTTGTGTTATGATGGGATTTTTTTTTCTTTAATTCACTGACATAAATCATGAATCATGCTAGAAAAAAACAGCAAAAAACCCAAACAAACAAGTAAACTCCAAACAAACAAACAGAATGTAATAAAACGTTATGCCACATATAGGAATAATAATCATGGTGTTGATGACCATTCTTGTTTACTCCTTGATTTTTAGCATTCAGCTAAGACCAAACTAGACATGAAAAATAAAGTTAGCTTCCTATACAGCCATAAGCTTTCATGGGTTTAGAAATCCCTCAGAACATGTGAAAAATGAAGACAAGATGGAAGCTAGTAGCAGTATGATAGTTTACACCATTGGAACATATTCTGTGATTCCAGGAGAGTTGTGGGGGAATGCTGCTGGCTACTCTGTTCTTCTAATTAATCTTCGATTTTCTCTGCTGCTTTTCTTACTTATGCATAAAGAAAAATTAGTCTATCTGTTGTAGCAATGGATAGTTTTTCTCTCTTTTACGGTCCATCTGGACTATTTTCAGGATAGTTTTACCTCTTGTACTTCACCAGGCTGTTCTTGATCAAGTCTGTAATAACCTCTGGTAGCCCAAAACTCAGAACCGTACTTCTCACTAAGTCAGCTACTTTTGGTGATGGTTCTCTTCCTGAAATCCACTCACTGAAGTTGTTGGCTCTTAATTCTTTTTGAAAACCCTGTTTTTGGGGTTTTTTTGGGGTTATCTTCTGAGCTGTATTTTTGTTCATCATTCAAAGATATTCAGCAGTTGCATTGGTATCTCACTGGTTTTCTTCTTCTTACATAAATATTATGTCTCATGCCACCTTTCTGCAGAGGACAAAACAACAGATGTACTCCTAACTAATGCACATTTTCTTATTTTTTACTTTTGCAGATAACATCTTCCATCAATACCTACAACCCAAATGATATCCAAAGTGTAGTGTTAAAGTCAAGATTCTATCTGAGTCAGCACGTCCAAGTAGTTTTCAAATCTGTGATGTTTGCCTTATTGCCATCCGGGTGGTGAAATCTCTCATGTAGGCATTTACCAGCTCAAATCTCCACTTGTGTCATTTGTTCTACAAAATACAGCTCTCTTGACTAGTGAATATTGCAAGCACTCAGAGAACTTGTCTGTGTGGTCTTTTGCAGACTGACATGACTGAGCTGTGTCAAATATGAGCTGATCAAAAATGGATGTGTAACAGCAGCTCAGCAAGACTTAAAAGCTTGAGCCTAATGTCTTGTGGCTGATTCAGGTCATTGCTCACCTCTGTCTTCCAAATACCACATTGTCATAACCAGACTCATAGGTTGATGATGGTACACTGGACACAACTCTTCAAGGAGAAAAGAGCTGGGAAAACTTTCAACAACAGCACAAGATGAAAGCAACCTACTCTGTAAGTACTGATAAGATTATAGCCTAGGCTGGAAGGGACCTTTGAAGACCATCTGGTCCAACCTTTTATGGGGAAGGGAGCCCAGATGAGACTATCTAGCACTATGTTCAATCACATCTTTAAAACCTCCAGTGATGGGGATTCTGCTATTTCTGTGGGAAGGTTGTTCAAATAAATGGCTGTTTTCTCCTTTCTTCTGTTTATTTTTAAAACCTCTTATGTTGTAACTTGTACCTGTTGACTCTTGTCCTCTCCATAACACTGATTGTGAAGAGAGAACCTCCATCCTCTTTTTAGTTGCCTTTTAAGTGCTTTCCTGAAAATGAAAGCTCAGTCAAGTTAAAATATGGTATCCAAACTGTGGATTAATGCAGAAATTACAGAATGACCTTAACTTTGACCCACAGATGAGTAATTTTGATAAATGCTTTCATCAGAAGATTTTCAGATTGTGAAGAGTCATAGGCCTTAAAAGCTTCTCTATGTGAAGATGAACATCATGTTATGAAAAAAAGAATTCAGGGTTTTGTAACAATGCAAATCGTCTTGCATAAGATCTGAATTAGTGTGATTGTAGAAAGACTCTGATGTGTTGCTTCTGAAAATTCACTAAGGGAAAGAAATGCTGACACTGACATTAAAAAATTACCTTTCAGCACAGTGCTATTCATAAGTAGTAGTCATGTCCTTATGTGCAGTTCAGTTCTAACACTCTTTGCAATGCCAAAAAAGAATTAATTGCTGTACAGTACTGAGTTCAGCTCTAATTGGCATTAATTAGGAACATGAATCATGTGTGTAAGAAAGGAAGATATAGTTAAATTGGAATTATGTCTTAATCCTTTCTTGTTAAGCTCTCCTTCTACTTTAAAATATAGTCCTCCGTCACAGTGACAGTGAGCAAATGACAACCAGTCTTGCTCTGCATCCTTGGAGAAGGCTACGAAGACATCAGTCCTTTTGAATTTGCCAACCGTTGTGGTTCCTTGTGCTGTCTAGTGTGTTGTTCATCTTCACAATTATCTTTCATTCCCTTAAATTAGACTTCCATATGATGTTTTCTTTAAGTATGAACTCTAATCATTGTCTGAAAATTATGCTCTTAGGAGATTTATTTTTCTCCAATTTGTTTCTTTCCATGTTTTGTAACATAGTGAAAATATGCTTTTGCTTCTCTGTGGAAAAGATAAACATGCCCTTAGGAAAGATTAAAGCCAAAACAAATGAACTGCTATAAAATTACACAGAGTTACCATATTTAGGTAAAGGGTATTTGTTCCTAAAAAACAAAAGCATTACAGTAGTGTAGGCAGACAAAGACCAGGGACAATTTATCCAAGTCTTCATTATTTTATATTTTAAGTTCATGTCTATATGTAATTCCAGTTTCAATTCTGAAAAAGCAAAGCCCTACTGAGGCTTAATGTAGAAGCTTAACTCTATACAGCAGTTTTGTGATGCTAATGAAATTAGTGAGTCTCTACTTTAAACAATTGTATGAGTTTGTGTATTAGGTAACATTTATGAAATGGCATTTATTATTCAGTTACATGACATTACAGAACAGTGGTATTTCTAGTATCCCAATTTTAATATCATATAATCCATAAGTTCTATTATTTATATTTGGAGTTTCATTGTGTTGCTCTTGCTTTAAATCTGTTTTACCATATTAATATAATTTTACATATTCTTAGTTGTTTATAGAAAAATTATGTGGGTCAATGCCAAAGAAGGTGAAACATGTGTGGAAGATATAGAAATGGTGAGAAATTTATTATGTGTAGATGGACTTGATTGTGAATATATAAGAGGGCAACTGAATTTTATTTTCTATCTGTAGGCTAAAAGGATGCATATCCATCTCATAAAGAAGGTGCATGAGTTGGCTGTGCCATCCTCCTTGCCTTGGCTAGAAAGCTTCTCACTTCAGTGCATGGTACAGCCAGCTGACTGGTATGGCCCTTTACACATTCAGTTCTCACATTTGCATCAGTGCCAGTCCTTGTACACAGTTTTTCTTAAGAGTTCAGAAAAATCTATACCCACAGAGACACTTATTTTTCCCTGGAATAACATAGCCTGGTGAACCTCATCAGATTTTAAACATTCAAAGTTTCTACAATGTCCAGCAAAGGAAAAACAAAATAAAAGTAGGTTTTAAGGTGTGCCAAGCTAGTCCTGTAAAACTGAATTCTGCTAGACCAGATAAGGGCCCAGTTTGGACTCTACTGCTGTGAAGAGATGGGGAAAAATAGTGCTTTGTTTGCTGCTATTTCAAGGACTGACACAGACAGCAGACTGGCTTCATTCCTCACTAATTTCCAGGTACTAGTGCTGACTAACCTCAGGAGGCAAACAAACAACATCTCAAATTGTGCAATGGGGTGCATTACTGCTTTGCTCCCACATCATCCAGAAGATACCTTGACCTTTTAGGCAAAGTATCTCTTAGTCCACCAAAATTAACTGTCTATTATTCATGAGTCACAGACCTGGCTTCTCTCATAAACTGCTATTCATCTCATAGTTGTGATGCTCAAATATATATTAATTAATAATACGTTTTTAGTGCAAATGAACTTTGAGTTGTTTTTATTTCTCTATTTTGTAAGGGAAAAAAGCAGCAAATAAACAACACAAAACAAGACACCAGAAAAAACCAAATCCCAAAACAAACAGACCCCTTCCCTCCTCATCCCACCCCCCAGAAATCACTGCAAAATGTCCAGAGATTTTAAAAGAATTTTATTAATTTTAAAAACTGCTTTAAATCTTGAAGTATATTTAGTCATTCTGTTTTCTTCCCCACAAAACATGCTGGTAAGTGAATTAGAATATTTCTAGTAATTATTCTTTCAGGAAAAATCTTGAATACATGCTTAAAAATCAGATGTTTAAAAATATCCAAAGGCTATTGAAAAGATCTTTTAAATATAAATACAAAATGCTACTGAACATCTATTCCAACTCCAAAGACATAAATTCTTTTTTCAAACTCTGAAGAGCAAAAGTAGCAACAGATATGCTAATGTTATAAATCAGTCCTCTGACCTTTTAAGTTGAATGCATCAGCTTTGCTGAGAATCTAATTCCTCTGCTTTATACCAGAGAAAACTTGAGGTCAGATGGACACGCTATAGAGTGGCGCATAGTATATAACTATAAAGTAGCAATATATTTTTATATAGATTTTATATTTAATCACTGAAAATTAGCAGCTGATCATTGGAGAATTGAGTCCTGCCATTTTATAATTTTTTCATATAGGGTTTTCTTCTTGGGTTTTTTTTTTTTGTATTTTTTGTATAATCTAAATGTGGAGGCCTTTTCAAGCATAAACTCCCTCCCTTACATTCTAGTCATTTCTTCCCCGTCACAGAGTCTGCTTTTTGTAGAGGCAGCTTGAGTTTCATATTTCTGCTTTGACCAGACAGCAAATGATGATTCCCATGGTGGCGTAGGGGTTGAGAAGGGGGATCGTTATTTGAATGACATCTATATGACTGGCGGGTAAACTTGCTCAAAAGCCAACCTGTCTTCCCCAGAGGGTGCGTCAAAACTTGCATTAGAAATTATTGGCCATTTCATTCTGTTACTTAAATAATCCCTCCCTCACATACTCTGAAAGAAAATTTCCAGAGGACTAGTTATTTAAAATCTGTTTAAAAAGCACAGGCTGCCATATTTAAAGCAATTACACAGCCTAAAAAGCCACTGTAAGTTCAAGCTTTGTGTAGTTTCCCCTTCAGAAATCTGTTTAGGTATATATACATGTATATATATATGTATATTGAATCTTTTATTAGAGACGATGAAGAAATTTCACAAGCTCAGGCAATTTTCTTTAGTACTCTTGGTACAAGTACTAGCCTCACTTCCCAGCTAACAAAAGGGAATAGTTTGCCAAATCTACGAAGAAGTTTATATATGAGCAGGGAACCAAACTGTGCAGTTTTAGTTCTTGTTTCTAACAAAAAGTGTTTCTGTCACAGCGTTTCCAACAAACCCAGCAATTTTCAGGGCTATATCACAGGCCAGATATGCTGCAATTCAATTTGACCTCTGATTGTGCAAGTGATGGCAAAAGGGCAGAGGTATGCCAGACACTTCCTTCCCCAGACACGAGAGTCAGTAGATACCTGGAGCTGAGGAAAGATTGACTGGGCTGGGAACAGCACTGTTTCCTTCGTAGCCATAGTAATTCCCACTCTTCATAGAAGGAGCATATACAGGGATCTATGAGTACACTGCTTCCACAAGCAACTCTGTGCTGTGACATTTCTCTGATAGGTGTTGCAGGGAGTACGAGGCAGCTTTTACCTCACTCAGGATGACTCCATCCTGACAATTAAAATACAGGAATGAAGGTTTCAACAACAGTATGAAAGTTTCAAACTTCATTTCCAACATTGATCAAGTATTACTTTAATATTTATGAAATATAATATTATTTAAAACTTTTAAAATCCCATAGCACTGATGCCAACATCTTCAAACTAGTAAGACCAGTTAGATAAGCATGTTTATGCCTCTTTAGGCACAAAATTCTGCTTCAAAGCTGGTTTCAAATCTTCATTCCTCCCAGGTCTTAGTCTTTGGGTTTACATAGGATTTAGCAGCAACAAAAAGAAATAAGAAAATTACTTTCCATTTTTTTTCCCCTGTGTAAGCAGGTTTTGCAAGCCTTTTAGAGAAATATTATTAACATGAGAACAGGGGATCCCTGAGAGAGTAGTTTTTAGTAAATTGCAGTCCACATGGGAAAAAAATAATTGAGAACTATTCTGCTAAACTCTTTTATTAGTTAAGGGATAGCACTTCTGATAGCAGCATACAGAACAATTTTAGCAACTTAGCGCTGCAAATTTCTTTGAAGTAGTCAATCAATTAATAAGAACAGTGCATCTGTCATCACATAAACTAATTTACTTAACCTTTTTGCATTAGGGCTGAGAGTGCGTACGTGTCATAAATGCTATAATTATCTCAGTCCAAGATACATCCATTTCATAGGACAGGATGGCCAGCAAAAACATGAATGTCTTATATTCATGTGTCATTACTGTCTTGGATGGTGGATCTCCAGGCTTACAGAGGCAGAAATACTGTTTTTATCATGTCTGAAAGTATAAATCAAGCTGTCCCCCTAAAGAGATGCACAGAAAACTGCACAAGTACTGAAGAGCAGATGTCAGAGCCAGCTAGGAGTTAGCCCACAGCCAGGAGACAACAAGCTAAAGCTGTCAGCAACTTTGTTTTTCTCTTTTTCAGAAGAGTTGTTTCAGAATCATGCAATATGTAAATTTTTAGTAACAGCTTTCAAAATTACTAACTATGCTGTACAAAAATGCATGTGGCCTAATTAGCCAAAGTTTCTCTGATTTTATTACCTTCTTGATGAAAGAATATAAAAATCAATTTTTAAAGATATTATGACTACAGCTATAAACCAATCTGTGTAATCTTGAAGACTAGTTTTCTGATAAACCTGAAAACTTCAAAGGCATAGTGCTGGCGTGAAGACTTGAGACATTCCATAATTAAAATTCTTCAGATCTGTGTCTATGGTTTAGGCTTTCGGTGTGACCACCAAAATCTGTCAAAATCAAAGTTTGATTAAAAACTGAAGCAGGGTGGGAGCTAATAAAAGGAAAAGAGAGAAGGATTTCCTGGATGCTTGTCAGATATTATTATTTATTTCTTTTAAAGACTATTTTTGTGCAGCATTTCAAACAGTGAAATCAATATTCACATTCCTTGAAATAGCTAATTAGGAAGAGATGTATTGTTTGTGTAATTTTTTTTGTGTGGATCAATAGGTTAATTACACAAATAAAAACTCTAAATTGTCTAGAGACTACTGTACTGTATAAATATACAAAGTATTCCGCAAAGTGTATTTAACATCCATGCAATTTATTATTTTTATTCAGTGGCATTGCTGAAAGAGCAGAAGGGGTTTTTGTAGCAATTTTCTGTGCTTTCTGCTTGAGAAAGTCTGCAGACTCAGTCATTTGTATTTGAAGTTGATTAGGATGAAGTCAGAGTACTCACATTTTTTTAACAGCTTCTGAGAGCCTTTAGCTGAGGGGCAGGAAGAAGAAAAACAAATATTCCTTACAAATATTTTGTCTTGCAAGCATTTCTGTAAAAGTGCAACTGTGTGTGTGGCCAGGTGGGAAAGACCTACTCAAGCCTATTGACAGACACATTTTCGGACACCTGGTAGTTAATGAGTGCAGTCCTTGATAGAATAAAATGTGTTTATCTGAGAATTTAAACTTCTCTAGAAACATGTAACTTGTTTTACAAAAGTTAGAAACTTTCTAAGTAATACAGATTTTAACTGTATGATGGGAAACTAAGTTTAAAAATTATATAAATCAGCACTAATTTCCAGGGGGTTTTGTCCATTTAAACAAAATGTATTCTCAAATTACAGTATAGCATAGACTTTCTTTTCCTACTGGTAGCAGCAGGGATGCTTAAAATATGCTAGCACTGACAATAATTGTAGTTTCAGTTTGCCCTGGGAATTACCTAAACTAAACTCAGATCATCTGTGTCCAGGACTGTGATATTAAAGTAAAACTTGAAACTCAATTAATTCGTTGTACCTGAAGCCCATTGATAAGCAAGTGCGCATCCAGCACATGTCAGGCTGGTTGTGTTCTTCAAAAAGATCAGTATGGAAACACTTTCAGACAAAGGAACAGAAACCCATGACCAGTTCATGAGAGGAACATATGAATTTCTTCATTAACAGACTCTAAAATGAAAATATCCAGCTCAAGGTAGCAAGGGTTCTTTGCACAGAGAAACTCAAGAAAATCTTTACATTTTGCTTCTCTTCAGATGATTCCTGTAACACTAAGCATATTCAAAATAGCTCAGTTGGGGAAGACATATTCAGTACTAAGAAATGTATAAGAACATTGCTCTAGGAAATTAGATTTGTTAAGTGCCTTAATTCTGGAAATTTCCCCTTCACCTTTTTTTATCTCATGGGATGATACTGAAAATCACAGTTTTGTCTTTTTTCCAGCTTTTTTTGACTCCTGTGTCACAAGGGTGAACAGTAGTCATCATTAAATTTAAAGTAACTCAGAATTTTTATTTTAATATGTATGATTGCTGTTATTTTAGTCTATGTTTTGCTAAGACTGAAATCCACTTGAATTACTTCACAGTGTTACCTTATCAGGAAAACAAAAAATTCAATTTCATTCAAAACGAAGCCTTAGCAATGTGGTGTCCTTAATGTATATTTTCGTTTGTGTTTTTATAAATTCATTTTACCAATTCAACAGTAGTGCATTTTCATTTTCTGCCTTTGATACATTTTCAGCAATCGGATACATTTGATGACTAATATGTAATTTTGAAGATTAAGTGTTTATGAAAGTAAAAATTTGGTGGTCTGTTGGCCTGTTTTGTGGCCATATAAGGCAGCAGGGAAAGCAACCTCT
The DNA here is from genome assembly GCA_013397115.1 of Edolisoma coerulescens. Taxonomy (NCBI): domain Eukaryota; kingdom Metazoa; phylum Chordata; class Aves; order Passeriformes; family Campephagidae; genus Edolisoma; species Edolisoma coerulescens. The sequence goes on along the minus strand of VWZW01005345.1, from coordinate 560,595 downwards.
GGTTCTCCTGACAATGTGGGCAAAATAAGATTATAATGCCATAAATTTATGTATGCACTAGAAACTTAACTGTAGTAGAATGAGCATTATAAATCCGAACACACACAACTGATGCATTGAAAGTGGTTATTTTCAAAACAAAAAAAAAACCCACAAATTTGTAAATTTTCACTTTTGTTGCATTTATTACTCAAACAAGGGACTCTGGTTAATTACTGTGATATATGTAGATTGGTACCAGCCGCATTTGCATGTTCCCCAGCTTCTCATAGACATTTATTGTTATATGGCGACTAATTGCACAGCTGTCACTGACTTTTATGGTCTGAGCCATACTGTTTGTGTTATTTATATCAAGTAAGCATTTTGTCTTTTTCAAAGGGAAACAATGAAATCTTTTGTGCTAAGATACCGCATCTTCAAAGCTCTATGCTTGTATATGGAAATTGTGCAGAGTAGGATTACGGTGATTACAGCCAATTCTAGTAGCATGCTTAGGCATCCAACCAAAGCTTGAATAAAACTGAAGCACATCAGTCTGAACTTGTGACCTTACAAAATATTATGTCCCAAAACATACACATCTCTTCCCCCTTAGCTTCCAGCACAGCCTTCTCTCACATGGCATCTCTCTCTTTCACACAGTGTTGCAAAAACTCAGAGTCCTGAATCTTTGCAGGTGTAAAACTCACCCACCCTAAGCAAGTTCACACATTTCGTACAAAAGGCTTATTTGGATTGCAGAAGGAGCCATAATGCTGCTGATGTTCTCAGGTGTGTTTAACAAGTGTTTTTCAAAACATTTTACAGCTGTAAAATTGGTTTGACTGCAATCACAGCAGTAGCTGATTAAAATTGAAACCAGGAAGATTGTGTGTATCCTCTAATCTCTTAGGAATGGAAGTCCTTTAAATGAGAAACCTGAATTCAGTGTCTCTTTTGGCCTGAATGTCTCCTGGAAAATTGTTCTGATTAGCATGGCAGGAATATTTCAGTTCAGTTCTTCACTTGAGTGTCAGGAAATGGACAGCTTTATGTGAATGAAGTTACTTAAATCAGTTTTGAAACTATAAAAAGTATAAAATAAGGCTTTGACTTGAAAAATTGAAGTCAGAAACAAAAAAAATTCAAAATCTAAGTTATATACTGCAGTTGACAATTTAGTTTGCAATAGGACTTTTTTCCTTCTAAATTCTTTGCATGAGGTACTGAAAGATGAGATTGAATTATTGCTTTTTTTTTAGCTGTGGTATCAAACTGAGTTTTTCCAAAAATACTAGAGGATAAATAACAATAGTGTAATTTGAGCATATAAATTGACACTTAATGTCTGGTGTTGTCATCATTATCGTGTAATTGAACCTATAGAAAACCTTGAGACATATGTCATTATTTCTCTAAAATAACAGTGAATCATTAATTTAATCTGAATTCTGTTTCCTTTATCATAGTGGGGTTTGTGGGGGGAGGTGTTAAACTTCTTAAAAGAAAAATTTTTTGAATCTTCAGTAGCTGTAAAATCTTTTGTTAGTATAGTGACAAAGAGGCCTTAGTCTGCCTTATTTGGAACTAGTCAAATTTTGCCTAGTATCATCACTTGTCCTTTGATGAAGAGTCTTCTGCTTTTTAAATGAATCTGACTTAACACCTTCATTCTACTGACGAGAAAACCCAGTCTATTGCTTTTCCTTTTCCTGAAAATCTTATGATTTTAATTTTCAAAATCCATTTATTTTTTTCTTTGTCCAGAATATTCAAAATATGTTCTCATTAATAACATTGTAATTTCATTCAAATGACAGAAAATAGGGTAGCCATAATGATTCTTACCAAAAAAAAAGCTAAGTGCAGTATGCTATGTTTTCTTTAGTATGGTGGTTTGAGTTTTTTTCCCTTTTCCCTTACTCAACTTAAAAAAAAAAAAAAAACCAACAAAACTTCCATTTACTTTCTTTCTTCTTCCTATAGGAAAATAAATGATGCAGCGTACAGCAAGCTCCCCCGTCATAGCCATCACCTGCTGATAGCCATTGCTACCTAATACTGACTTTCATTTTTTCTCACGTATCAGTTGGTGCCATATAAATGGTACCTGGACAACCTCACTGTAGAAGAATCTTCTCTGATTTGTTTCAGTCCATGTTCTACCTTGGCCACAAATATTTCACCCACCTTTTACAACACAAGCATAACTACTATGTCTTCCCCTACCTCTCTGTTTGCTTATTTATGAGCAAACTTTCTGATTCAGCAGCTGAAACATTCATCAAGTCTTTTCTACATAGGACATCAACAACAATTTTGCCATTTGCTTTTGAGATTCCTATTCCATACAGATTTAGAGAATATATCGGTCCCTTCACAATTTTTATGTCAATTTTTATATGGTCCCATTTGACACCAGCAGACACTTTTATTTCACTGAAATCTTCTGTCAAATGCTTCCAAAACTTAACCTAATATATATCCTTGCATTGAAAAACTTTTCTTTTTCTTGGAAACTTTTCTTGAAATCAAAAATAAATTAATAAAATATTCTGTTTATGTCTATTTACGATTTTTTAATCCATTCATAATATGTAATCATTCAGGAAAATTTTTTTTCAAGACAAGAAATTAATGAAGTGATTTTAAATTTTCACTTACTGTCTTTCCAAGTAGCTTGCCATCTAAAGCACCTGACAATTTCTCTTCAAATGAACCACAAAATACTTACATCCGACTCAATTGAATGTAAAAACAAAGCAAATGTCTTCTCATGATAGAAGATTTTAATTATGCTTTATTTTTTTCAAAGTACTCATTTGTGCATGGAGAGATTAAAAGAGAAAGGATCCAAGTGGATCCTTTGAAATCATGCATCATACTGAAACAAATGTTTAATCCGTAATGGTCTTGAGTTTTGTAGTTTCAAAAGTTTTCATTCCCAAAGGATACTGAAGTGCTGACTGAAGGCAAAAGCTGGGATAGCTCAGTGCTATCCAGCTCCTGCTGCAGCATATAGATGTAAATCACAGCCTATTTTGACTGCTCCTTGTTTTGACATTGGACTAACAGTATTTCTGACAGTAGAAGAAACAAAACCAAAATGGGATTGTAGCGGTTCACCCAGAATAAGTCCATTTCTTAGTCAGGAAAAAGTACATGAAACAATAGGATTGTATCTAAATTCTGTTAATATTTAGACTAATTAGTGTACTGCTGCTATATCTACATGTGAAATAAGCTAGAATATTAATTGTCTCTGACTGCATTAAAAAAAAAGCTATAAAGTTAATGTAATTTGGAAAATGAAAAATAATTTAAAGAAAAATTTCAAAGAGGACCTGCATGAGTAAAGATATTCAGTGACTTTTTCATACATATTTTGCTGCACCAGAATAATTAATTGCTATATTTCCACTCCCATTACTTTAAAGGGTCATTCAAATATGATAATGATGAGACTAACTAAATACCCTGGAGCTGTAAATCATCTTAAAATTTCTGATTCAGCTGAATTACATAATAAAGTGTTACATTTCCTATTTAAATTCCCAGCTACTTTTTATGAACATTTGGTTAAATGTCTTCAGTGGCAATGAATTAAACAGTACTTCTATCTTTGTAATCATCTAGGACTAACATGAAGATAGATCTCAAAAATCAGATACAAAGAATTAAGCATTTTTATGCTTAGAAATACCTTTACCAGGAGTTAGAGCTAGTCCAGAAAAGCTGAAAAAAGTCGGATAAAACAACAGGGTGAAGACCACACACGGAACTATCATCTTGACTGTGTAAATCAGCATCAGAACTCATCTTCAATATATATAGTCTCTTCTATTTACATTATTTTTCAAGCCTGTATGACAAAATCAGTATGGCAAAGTTAATTCTTTATATAATTTCTAACAGAGATATCAGGAAAACTGCTTCAAATTATCTCAGCAACCCAAATCCCTAACTTGAAAATTATTAAAACAAATTTTCCAACAGCACATACAAAAAGATGTGTGAGTACTACAAAGTTGTATAAGAGTACTGAAAGAGTGAAGAACATTTCAACAGCCCCAGTATCTGCGTCAGCTGCAGACTAGAGAACGCCTCTGAGAGCCTATTGACTTCTCCATAAAAATCCCAGTAGGAGCTCAAGTAATTTTAAAATTTGAAACTTAGCTCTAAAGTGTTTTGCCCAGATTTCACAGGTATTTTTCTATTCCTGTGTCATTTGGTCAGAAAATTTTAAACTTTCACCGTCCCCAAAGGATTTACAGGCTGCCCAAAGAAGTCATGGAGTTTCCGTCTCTGGAGATATTTAAAACACACCTGTATGCGACCCTGTGCCACCTTCTCTAGCTGTGTAAACAGTGGGGTTGGACTACATGGCTTCCAGAAGCCCTTCCCAACCACAGCCATTCTTTTATTCTGTGGTTGATGCTGCACTGACTGAAGTTAAACTGCGATAGCCCAGTGGGATATTTTTGGTGCACAGACCACACACTGAAGAAGCACCTGTACTGATTTTCTGTGTCATGCTTCTAGACACAACATACATGCCTTTTCCTGGACACTGTTTCTCATGTGCTGACTCAAGCTAAAAAGCAATAATAGAGACTTTGTGCAGGCAAAGGAACTTGTCATTTATCGTATTAAAATCACATTGTTTAAAATCAAGTTCTGCTCTGTATTTCAGCGCCTGACTGCCCTAAAGGAAGGCTGAACCATTACACCAGTGGAGGCTGCGGCCAAAAGTATAGGTTTGTGCTGCAAAAAATACCAGCCAAAAAATATCTGCAAAAAATTCTTCATCAAAAAATTCTTCTTTGGCATGTCTTGCTGAGGGGAAAGGATTTGCTGAGAGTGAGAGAAATCCATCATTTCTACTGTCTTGTTGATTTTCTTTTCTTTTAACTGGAGAGAAATGCTTCTTGCTGCTTCTAACTACTTAGCTTAAAACCTAATACTGAGCTGGTAGAATTTGTATCTTTTACCTCACCCTCACCAACAGAACCAGAAGAAAATCTTGAGGAATTTATTCCAATAGGTACTTTATGTAGGAATTCAGCTAGTTTCAGGCAAAATGCTTAATATTTCTGACTTGCATTCTTCTTACACCTCTGTTGCCTCATACTCTTTGTACAAGATTTGTCCATTAAAAGCATTAATAAGTCACGAAGAAGTATCTGTTGAAACATTGTCTGAGCTCACAACTCCCCTCCAGCTACACACATACAAAACATTGGTGAAAGATTCTGTCTGTGCCAGGGCACCACTTCATTAAAATGTTAATGTCCATTTTTTAATGAGAGGGTGTGAAAAATAAAATATCTGCTAACATGGCAGTGAGTAGGCAGCAGCAGATTTCCCAAGGTATTTAATAATACCCACATGAAATCTACGAAAAGAATGCAGACAGAGAACTTTGGTTTAAACATTTATTACCTTGCAAGAACGCTAGAGGTATTAAATATTTTTTAATGGCCTAAAATATGAATTTTCTTTATTTAAAGTTACAAGAAAAGTAAACTTTTGAAAATATAATATTTCACAGTTCATGTACCAAGTCAGCTTTTTCTCTACAAGAGAATCTGGTCCTTTTTTCCTGAAAAGATGAAAATGCACACCACTAGAGCATCACTTGTATGTTTTGTTTCACACAAACTTTACTCAGATGCAGTTAATTCAAAACCTAGCAGTGCATGGGAATTTCCAAAGCAATTCCCTTCTACAGTCTTCTGTCTATTACATAGTAAGTCACCTCCATCTAGGTCATCCTTCTTCAATGAGACCAACTTGAAAAGACACACAAATGGAATTCTGGAGAAAATGGGAACAATTCTGTCCTAGTACCCATTGTGCCAGAAATCTGCCATTGCTACTTTCATAAATGATTGTAAGCGTGCTGTTGTTTTTTCCTTGCTGTTGTCAAGTTTAATTTCAGAGATGCTTCTTGAAAAAAACCCAACCTTTTCCAAACCCAAACCCTAAAATACAATATAGAATTTAATTTTTAAAAAAGATTTGGAAAAAAGCTCTGATCAAGAGCTAAACAAAAGTATTGATACATTTGACTTTTTTTTCCCCCAAATTTTGCCAATTAGTCAGGCAACATCAAGTCTTGCAACAGAAATCAGAAGTTAGATTACTCCTGATACGAACAGAAGCAAAGGGCTCAAAACTCAGTGCTGGTATTAGAACTCCACCATGCATGAAATTGGTTTTCCAGAAAACCCATAACTCGGGATAGTTGCATATCAACTTCTTTGCCTCAATGGCAAGTTACTGAAGGGTTGATTTTGCAGTATCCACAGTAGGAGCCGAATGTTCATGCATATCCTCTCTGTGCAAGCCCACATTGGCCAAAGAACACCGAAGCCGCAAGAGGAACACTTCAATACAACTTAAATATTAGTGCAGCTTTAGCAATCTCAAGTATTTTCATAACGTGCAATTTCCATTCTAGCTTCAACTTCAGTGCAACAGGCCAGTAAACTCAGGCACATGAGATGCTTTTTTTTGACCCTCTTCCTTCTGTTATGTTGATATAGTCTGGTTTTTCAGGGTTTTGATATGCTTATAAAGTAAAAAACAGTTTCCTGTTCTTTTAGGAGACCAAATACACATAAGAAAAGAACATTATTTAAACTGAAAAATCTTCATTTATGAAAACAATCGAGTTCTAGTTTCTCATCTAAATTATGCAGCTAGCAACAAAAAGAAATTTTTTAAAGGACATTTTCTAAACAAGCCTCATTTCTGAAAAATCTTCAAGCTACTTTCTTAAATTAAATGCTATTGATCCGTGTCATTCTAATGAATAAAGTTTTAAAAAGCAAGTATTTTCAAGATAACTTTATAATATACTGAAGTAAGAGAGAATTCTACAAACATAAGCATAAATAAGAGAAGCAAATAACAATTCTGCATTTTTACAGTAAAGTAAGAAAATTCTTTTTCTTGTGCAAACATTCAAAATAAATTAAGCAGTCTTGTTTAGTCTTCCAAAAGAAGAGTGTTATTATCCCAGTAAAAACTGTGAACTGAAAGACATGAAAACAGAACACTGATAAGCAACTTAACCTTGGCCAGAAGCAGAGAAATAGGGGCACAATTAGCTGTTGTATCCCACATCCATGCTGAATTAGAAGAATAGCTAAGCAATTCAAAAGCTAAGATGCTTGCACTGTGCCCATGAGACCATAAAATGGAACATTTTTACAAAGATAATGTTTGAAACTGTAGACATACCAGATTTGCAACCTGCATGAAAAAGGCTTATTAGCCACATGCATCCAGTCTGTGAGCAGAGACTGGTGCTAGAAGCAGCATACTGGTAAGCTTTTCACTTCACAAAGTTCAACTGAAAACAGATACCACTGTTTTATAACAGCAGCACTGCATGGGTACCCCGTTTACAAAGCAAGATAGACCAAAATAATCTTCTGAAGATTTTACTGTACTGCTGGATTTGGGATAAAGAAACCAAAGGGCACCTCTGTTCCTCGCTAGATTGACATATCTGGAAATATATATATATAATTTTTTTTTTTTTTAAAGCAACTGAATCAGACAAAGCAGATTTTTTTTAGTCAGTGTTAAGAGAGCGGGAGAATGTGGAATCAAGCAAGGAAATCTAGGGATTTTCACAAACTATAAACATTATTTCCTGATTTTCAAAACTGAAATTGTGTCCTCAGTTGAAAATTCTGAGAGCAAACACATCATTACTTTCAAACCAAGTAGGTGTAAAAGTCTGCAGGATTGATTAATTTAACCTTAGACACTTTATTGGTGATGCAGAGGAATGCATTTTTATACCTGCAAAATCATCTCAAAATTGACAATAGTTTTTCTACCAAAGGCATGACAGTCAGAATGACATAGCATTTAAGGAATACAGGGATGTGTCGTTCAAAATATTTAACTGGAAATTAACAGAAGTGAGACCAAGAAAATTTTTTTAAAACAATAGGTTTGGTTTGTATAGGATATTATAAATCAGTGAGGTTTCTCTGGCAAAGTGGATTGTAATTCCTTTGGACTAAATGGGTAAATGGCATAGCTCAAGTCAGTGCCAGTTCAAGTCATAGGATCAGAAGGAACAACTGGTCTGTATACAATATTATCAAATAACATTAAGGACAATGATCCTGTCAGACACTATACTTGGTTTCCAAGTATATTAGAATTGATTATATTCTCTAAACTCTTAGAGAGATTACCTCCTCCATATTCAAGAGTTCTAATGTGTTCTTGAATACAAAACCAACACTCTGCTTACGTACAAATGGAGCGCTAGTTTCCAGTTTCAGACCATTGATGTAAACTTCTTGTGGAAGGAAAGCAGAAGAAAATCATAGCTTTCAGTGCATAAATAATTTTGAATAGGAAATGGGATAATAGAACTAAAAAAGTTACCTGGATGACTGAATGAAATTGCCAATATTCTGGGTAAGTATTCATTTAATAAGTGAACCCAACACTATGTAGAGACTCTAACACCATATTCGCTCTCTAAAAACAGCTAAGCTTTCTATTTGTATCCTTAATTTTTTATGGCCATCATACTCATTAGTTATCATGCTGGCAATATTCCTTAGCTTCCTCCTTAGTGCTTTCTTTCTCATTGAGTTTACTGGTAGCAATTATTTTAGTTGTCACTTCAGGTTTAATATCACTAAGCTAGATGTTAGAAATTTTTTCAATCTCTCCTCTTTCTTCAGTCAATCATTTTGTACATGTGTTCCAGACTGTATCAATTTTTGCTGAGTGTAGAGAACGAGTTATATGCATGTAGGGAACAAGAGTCACACACATGTTTAAATCATGAACTTAAATTCCCTTTCTGTGAGTAGTAGTATAGAAATTAAATTGTCACTATATTTTTTTATTCCTTCTTCCATGTGCAAGACAGTACAAACCTTCAGAAAATTCCACCTATGCTTCAGTGGCACTGAATACCATGCCCTATATTCCGTACACAAACCATCATGCGTTCATTGATGGGATAAATGATGAAGGAAAATAGCACACTACCATTTTTAAGAGTGAATTAACACTGGATACGTGGTATTGTAGGAATCTGATGAGCAACAACTGGAAGAAATTCTTTTTTTTCGTCACTTTAAAGTAAAAGACCAGTTTATTTAATTCATGAATAATTACCATATAGGATTAATGGAGTTCCTAAGTTTCACTAAGAGTCTAGTCCTCTAAGACTGGGCTTGGTAGATGAGATACCAAGCATCCTCTTTTTCTACAGGCACTAGGAACTGCTTACGGGTTTGTGCACACTCTTCGTAGTCTTTACTTACACTGTGACTCATTTGCACAGTATGTTGTTCTGATCTTGTGGTTGAACATATGGAGCCAGTGAAATTGTGCATCTGGTGTTACCACAAAATGTGGGTACAGGTGAAGGGAATAAAATGGTACTGACTGTTTGGTTTTTATTTCTTTTTGCATCAGGGTACACTCTTGCCACCGAGTCATAGCCAGAAAGTTAATTTCATTGCAACTTCACATAGCTCTTATGTTGTTCCAACATCTGGGACTGATGTGACCTCAAACACATTCCCTTCAAGTAAAATAATTTTTGTCTGTAAACCGCTTTCTATATTAATCTAGGAAAATTATATTAAACTAATTTTAAGAGTTCACTGTTCCACTAAGAAACATATGGATGGATAATATCTGCATGAATTAGACACAAATGACTTCCAGAAACGAGCTACATTTTAGACTGATCTGAGTAGACACAACTCTGCAGAAGGTAAATGAATTTTTTGTTCAAATACTTCAGCAAATTATTTGGGCTCAAATATTTTATAACACAGCAATCATTGTACGGACAACAAAGAAAAAGAAAGATGTATTTCCTCCCCAGGGAAATAATTTCTTGCAAGCAGAAGTGCATTTACTTATCATCAGAAAATATACATTTATCTCATTTCCAGTTTTCTGAAAGAGTGATTTTAAAAATACACAATTAATGGGGATAGGCTACATCACTTTCCAAATTACTTATAGCGTAAAAGTACTCTGAATAATAAAATAAATTCACCCTTATAAAAATATTCTTTGTGTCTAAAAATTAGTTAGTATTCCTTAGGGAATATTCAGCACAGAGAAGGTATTGTTGAATAAGTACTTCATTACGGATCAAGAAAGTGAAGCTACAGTATAAAAATTTATATCAAGTGGTGCAAGATTTATGTTTAAGTGTCAGTGGTTTTAATACTTAAGAACAGTGCTTCCAGAATTCTCTTTAAAGATCATTTTGTAGTTAACATACATTCTTACAAAATCCAAACAAATAGTAGTCTCTTTCCTTAAAACTTAGTTTTTATCACGTTTTTAAGGAGCTTGCAAAATAACAGTGGAGAACAATTTCATACCTCATTTCCCCAAATAAGATATTGATGAATCCAAATAAAAAACTGATGAATGTATGAATTCAGTTTAAAAAAGTTTCTTTTCACACTGTGAACTCTGTCCTTTTAACAGGAATTATTTGAATGTCGATCCCTCCATATTCTATTACGGTAAAAATAATTAATGCCATTACATTTGTTTTTAATTTCATGGGCAAGCAGAAGAACAAAGGCAGAACTCTTTTAAACACCCAGAAATAATCCATCTAAGAATTTGATCATACACTTTGATAAAATTTCTATAATCACCTTACACGTAATAGAATTTTTCAGATTCAGTAGCCAAATTTCCTCTTTCCTTAACCTGATAAAATCTTTACAATAACTTTCGCTTTTGTAATATATATATATTTGATTCTGAGATGAAAAGTCAAGTTTTTCTGTCAGCATTGTAAGTTATTCATAAATCACAATACTGTATGTATTGTTCCATATTTTTCTTGAGGTTCTTTAGTTAAAAGCTCTCTGCTTTGAATATTTACCACATAAGAAATTCTAGTTTTATTTATTAATTTTTATTTCTGAAAAATTAGAGGTGAGCAATTTTTTCCTTAAAAGTAGCAAAAATAATTAAAAAATACCAAACAAACAAAACACAAGGAAAGAAAAGAGCAAAATGAGTTTTTAAGAGGTGGCTTAACTTTTAGTTGAACTAGTTACCTGTCATTTCAGGCAGTATCTCTACTTATTGCTTAAAGATTGCTGCAACATTATTAAAAAGATTATCTAAGAATAGCAAAACCATCTTCACTTTTTAGTTATCTTCTTTGTTTTTGTAGTAAATACTGTCATTTAAATATGGCAACCAGGACAGGAACTGCTGAATGAATACTTGAGGAAGAGAAGTCGTTCAGCAGATAATCATTAATGCTATTCCCACAGAGACACACACTCATCAAAAGAACCAGGAAAAGCAAGGAAATTGAGTTAACTGCAGGCTAAGTGCAGTAGGATTTGAATTACAAGAAAGAAAAGGGTCTGAAAAGTGCTGCTGATGATTAAAATAGTATTCATTTTATTTTGTTTTCCTCTTCCTTTAGTGCTTGATGGAGCATTTTGTGGGCTAATAGGTAACATCAATAATGTACACTGGTCCTTGAACTCTCATATTTGTTTTTAAAATAACAAAAAGCATATACTTTTCTATAGACAATATTCAGAATGAGCTTAACAACTTTTTGGGTACTCTCTGGAAGAGGTCTTCTTTTTCATTCAGATGATTTGAAATCAGGGTCTACCAGTATTACAAAAACTCTATTGTTATAGACATTATCCTCTTTAGGGGTGCCATTCATAGGGGAATTTGGCCTGCTGTAATATGCACACTCTTAGGGTATTTAGTGTTTTCATTTATCTATGAACTTTATACACTGTTTTAATTTTTGTATTGTTATATACCTGATAGACACTTTAGCTCTGAGCCATTCTTTACTGTAATTCTAGTTTTCTCCTAAGCCCTAAATTTTATTTTTCTCTTCAAGGTTTAAAAAAAAAACAAAACCAAAACAAAGAAAAGGAGCAGGATATACATGAACAAAAAAGACATAAAAAGACAGTCAAATCTTCCTTTTCACGTTAGTGGCTTGTCTACAGTGAAAAATCCTTTCGTGATTAATTATCTTGGGAACTATCTCTGAACAGTACAAGAAGCACAGTTCTGTGTAGTTTTGTATGTCTACTATGCCTAGCTGTCACTGAGAATTTACATATTGATCTTCTGCTGCATTGGCAAGCTAAAAACCGACATTTTACAAAACACTAAGCGTCCGGGCGTGTCCTCTGGTAACCAATTCAGTCACAGTAAATTTTTCAAGATAGACAAAGGGAATTAGGAACTTGTTTTCAAAGTGCTGACAGGAGTGTTATTTCCCCTTGATACTTTAAAAACATTAGCCTAAGAACTTTCTTAATTTCTTTTTGGTGTCTGGGGCTCAGTTGTTAAATTCGGGACATCGGTCTTTTTCTATTCTGCTGATACAGATAGTAAAGTTTCACATTACAACTGGTTTGCTACTTCAGCAGCTGTGAGGGACCTGTGGTCAGCTGCAGGGCATTCTCATACCACAGTAGCACTGATTAGATTTTAAGAAAAAAGGAAAAAGCTTTCGTATCTTAAGGCAGGACAATATGACTACATCTCAGTTACGATGAGTAAGTTTTCGTGTGCATACCGAGAAAAGTGAATATTTCCCACAAATAAGCTTTAAGGAGTTTCATAAATTATTTGTAAAACAGTCAAATATGCTGCTCCATTAGCCAGGACTGTTACCTGATAGGGAAGGAAGTGCTTTCTTCACACCCTTTCCTTGCAGCAGGAAAAGATTAACATTTGGTATAAATCAGTAAAATGAGGACAGAATGGTAATCCAACTGTAAACTTTTCTAGGACAGACACAATGCTTGCATCCTGCTCTTAGATGCAGGAAGGTTTCCATCAGATATTGAGACCCAAACATGCACAGAGCAGCAGTTTATGGAACAGAAAGATGGATGCTGAAGCACAGATGTAATAAAGTGGGTCTGCAGGTGCTTTCAGTTCCAATCCTGGTACTATTCATTTCCAGTCTAGTGCACTGTGGAAGGCTATTCTTTCTCTAAAATCTGTGCTAACTTCAAGTATATCTTGTAAGAACATATACAGGTTGAATCTGTATAAGAAAAGCTGTATTACTTAGATTCTCAATTGATGTATTAACAGAGCAAACTGGAAACAAGATAGAAGCCTTTATACAAAAAAACACATGAAAGGATAAGAAGGTAAAAGAGATTCTTTCTGCATATAACAAACTCTAACTTGCACTTCTTCACTTTTTATGAGAACAGCTTCATGTTATTTAAGTGACAATAGCTGATAGTTATTTTTCAATCATTTTTCAGTTGCATTCTTCCACTTGACTTCCAGAATCATAAGACAACCCTGATTCAGTAGAGATAGGTGGAAAACATCTAATCCATTATTGTAGGATTTCTGGGTAATATGGGGAACATTTGACTGTATTGCATACAAAACTCTTACTTGACTAACATACCATACATGATGCAGATAAAATTCAATGGCCAGTGTGCTATTTTTTGGGATTTGATTTAGCCAGGTATTTACTTTAACCAAGCAGGGGCTGATGGGTCAGAAAGAACTCCTACTAAAGTGCAAACGACACAAGTGGAAGGTGCATGATGTATTCAAATATGATGATTTTCCTTATTTCGAAAGTCTTTTGGTGTAAAAAAAAAATCCACTGCGTAATAGTCTAAAATCCTCTACCTGTCTATTGCAAACATTATCATTATTTGAGTTAAATAGAAAAAATTAATTGCAGAATGTTTTTTAAATGCAGAAATTATTTTGAAAAACAAAACCTGGCTGTTATCAGAATTGATTTAAACAGTTTGGTTTACTCAGTTATGGTATGTTTTCTTTAGAGAAGCTAATGCTGTGAGCTCTCAGGAAAATTAATATCTTAGTGGTCTGACAGGTCCTACATCCAAGATATTCAATGTTCCAACTCTAGATTTGACTTCAGCTCACCCTGTGAATTTCCAGAAGTGACTTATAGAAAGAATTTTCATAGTACCAAAGGGAATAATTGCTGTTTAAAGTCAAAGGGGTTTGCATGGACTACTGGTTTAGGCTTTATGTTGGATTTAGCTTTTTTTTTATCCAGTTCTCTTACACATGTGACAAATCAATTACAATTCTAAGAAAATGTTGAATATCAACACTAATATTTCAACATGTGTAACATCATTTTCTGTTGTTGTTCCCTCAGACTATATGCATTTTCTGGTCTCCAAAGCTATTTCAATTATTACAGAATTATAATCTAAGTATTGCCAAATAGTTTTCGTCATTCATGGTGTGTTCCTAAAGCTTCCTGCCATTGACCTGACAATGTTCCTTCTCCATTTTATCAGTCTTATCTAAGATGCCCCTGGCTTTAAGATTTATTGAGTTTGTAACAAACTTGGCTCTAAATTACCCTAGATCATTAATCACTAACTTCCTGCTGTGATCCTATCTGGGACTGTGGACCTCCCTGGTATGTGGTCAGAGTTTATCTGTTGCATGTACCAATTCCAGGTATCTAACTTAAATACAAACCTTTTTTGTGTGATGGTACAAAGTTCTTTGTTATTCCCTTTTGAAAATCTTTTAAAGGTTTAATACGGAGCATGACTATCCCAGCAATTCAGATTAGGAAGACAGGAATTATCCAAAATGTTGATTATAAAGCTCATTTTTATAGGTTTTAAACTGTAGAGTTCACCTACTTTATTGACAGTGTTAAAATTTAAAAAAAATTCAAGAAGTTACTCTTTGGAATTCACTTGGAATTCAGGTCTTAATAAATAGTCAGATGCACCAATTTCAGTCTTCACCTGAACTTCGTGATTGTACTTTCCTAATTTTGTTTCTGCTCCCATGCAATGGCAGCTAAATAAAATTGCTCAACAGGATGGTCCCAACTTTAGCAGTTTGCCAGAGAATACACTTGTACATTATTATACATCTTACAATTTACTATTCCGGTTTACTGAGGTAAAATATCTCTTGTGAAAATGTTATCAGATTCATAATCCATTACTGCTCTGTGATGTCCTTTCTAGAAAAAGGAAAAGGCTATACAGATATATACACACTCTTATCCACACAAAAGGCAGCAGATATTGTCTGGCAGGTGTGACACACCTGAATCAAAGAGAACACAAAGCAGATTAATTTTCCCCACTTGTACTCTTTATTTCAGGAAGAAATGAAGACATATTATAACAGCAATACTCATGCAGGCAAACATGAGGAGTTCCTTACTGCAAAGCCAGACAAAGTGATCTAAGTTTTGCAAAAGAGAGAGTCGATGACCGTTGTCTTTCCTATGAAAAATGCCTGCATGAACGCACTTCAAGCTCTTCCTGACACCGTGGAAGTTCAGCACACCTCAGAGGAGCTCTAGTTGTGATGTATGAAAGGCAAGAGGAGAGACATGCATGGAGGAGAATGTTTGGAGGGTATCCAGTGATTCCTATTTGGTAAGACAAAAGATTGATTCTGTGAAAAAGTAATCCTATAGATGTAAAAAGCGATTGAATATTCAAACAGACTCTAGGCTCATGGATTCAAATAAATTTTTATTATACTTTGCCTACCACAAAGACAAATCTCTCCTTATAATACTCTCAGCATTTTTCTTCAAACTTTTCTTATATGCTACAGGTATCATCAAATTCACATGTTGTAATATTAACATAAACAGATTATAAACTTGAACTAAGACATATTTATGAATTAATTTCTGGGTGTTCTTTACAAGAACAATGTAAAACTTCCCCAATGGTCCACTATCAGATTTACAGAATAGGTTGCTGTAACAGACCTTGGCTGTTCTAAGTTTTCCCTGAGCCAGCCCATGTGGTACCTTCCAGCATGATTTTTGTGCTGTGTACTGATAAAACAAATTAGAAAACTTAGGATGTTTTAAGGCAGCTAGATAGAGTAATGTGCTTGCATTGTTTGCAGAAAGGACAGTCCTTTAAGGCTTATTCCACTGATAAATAATTGATTGCTTTATAGTAGCTCACATTGTCTCCTAAAAAGAGTAAATATTAAACACTGCTGTGTCTGTGCAAGGGAAGACACTGCTGAACACGAACACATCTGTTCTGCCCTAGCAAGGCACTTCAGCACTTGGCTCTTTAGTTCCTGCTTTGTGGAAGGCCTGTGCAATTATATAATATAAACCAGCATTACAAAGCACAGATTCAAGTTTATAATGTTTATAAACATACTTTTTGATAATAGTACTGTAGTTCATATTCTCCATTGGGAAAAAATAAGGAGCAAATATTCCTTTGGAGTGTTAATTCCATACATATTACATACTCATTTCACACTGGTGCAAGTTAAAAATCTCAGTGAGATCAGTGCTAAGACTCCCACAGAAATGCCCCACATCCTGAAGCAGTGCAGCACCTCATGCCCTGTCTCCCAACAGATATTTTGTCCCTCAGGCCCATTCACCCACACCTCTTTATCTCCCTGCCACTTTGGGAAACCCAGCATAAAGCATCCCACTGTATCATGGCAAGGGACAGGTTATCTGCAGGATAGAAGTGGCTCTGCAATATCCCAGTATTCAAAATATTGGGAGAAAGTAGCTACCTCATATTGGTATGCTTAGGTTTTCCAAGGCTTCCAGTAGAATTCTAATTTTTGGAACTATTGGAAGAAATCTAGAAGAATTTAGATCTCTGACCATAGCAAAATACTGGTTACTTTACTGATAAATACAAACTGTTTTTTTTCTTGTTGAAAGATGGAATACCAGCAATTTTCTTCAATGAAGTTCACTTAGAAAAAAAAAAAAAGATTAAAACAGTGTTTATATATCGAAAGAGAAGACACGTCTGACTGTTAATTAACCATGTTGTTACCATGTGAATTTTAACCGGAAAAAAATAAAAATATTTTCTGTAGAAAATGACTGTTGTAGAAAAAGAATGTGTCAAGTTCCAAGCTCGACTATGAAACATTAACATGACAGAAACCAGGTTTTTTTGGGGGTTTTAACAGTTTGTTTCCAATTGTTTTCCTTGCTTCTTTTTTTCACATATGGATTCTAAAAATACCAACAGATGTTCTTTGGGAAATGACTATGTCCAACGAATTTGTTAAAACTTTCCAAAGCATCTCACAGCTTTTTTTTACATCTTCTTGCAGTGCCACCAAATCTGTATGTAGGCTAACAATTCTGAAGCCATTTAGAAAATCAGACAAGATATATTTAATGTTTAATTGTTATTATTTTAAAAATAAATCATGAAGAAAAACAGATTCTCCTTATCCTGACATTTGAAATAAAAGATTATGATCACTTTGTTTAGCACAAGTGTTTATTTCTCTGTGTTTTGGGAATACTGTAATATATGATGGCATTATTTTCTGAATTTTAAATACTGCATACTTAAGAAATGTTTACTGTATGTATTTCAGAACTAATTTTCTATATCTTTAAACAGAATAACTTATTATATAACAGTTTCAAAATAGAGTATAGAAGGAGTTAAAATAATTTTCTCTCATGCTAGTTAAAAATAAAAAGGTGAAGACATGAAATCCCATCAAAATCACACTGCAGGAGCTCAAATAATGCTTAGGATTTTCTGGGTATTTCTTTATTTTGGAAAATAATATAAAATAGCAAATGAGACAGAAGGTTTCTACCTGGAAAGTGCAGATTCTGTGAGGATGAACTGATAATCTTATTTATAATCAGACTGAAAGTAGACTAGACTTGGCATTCTGGTCAAAATTAAGTAGTAATGTCAGAACATGCCATTCTCTTTCAGGGTTCCCTTTTGTTGCTTGATGTGTATTTCTTTTGCTCTTGTTCATAAATGCTAATGACATATACATGCAATTGCACATTGTAATTACAGATTTATCAGATTTCTGAAATTATGGGTCTGCACATTTCTCAAATAAATAGTTAAATACTCGCTTTACTGACAGAATATTCATTCACGAGCTTGGTGTAGAAAACCAGCGGTTAGGTTTGATTACACAGAATAATTATATGGCATGGGCTTTGAAATTAGAAATGCATAATATAAAATGTGATGAATATTTCTAACATGGGACTAAATTGAATAAAAAAAGGCTTTACTGATCTGGAACAGATCTTAGTGTTGTATGACCTAGGTTGGCCTGATCTTTTTTCATCTAGTAAAGCTTGAAAAAAATAAGTCCACTTACTTCTTTGCTAAAAAACAGGCAGTAAGCTACTTTTTACATACCAGACATTATTTTTTTTCTGTCAATAGCTGTACAAAGCAGAAGCAGATTCCAGCACAGCAGAGAGCTGAATTACCTAACAAATATTTTAGCACTACAAAATAGTAATATTGGTACTTGCTGAAAATATACATCCAATACAAAATTTGATAAAGTTATTCCTGTACCTTTTTGCATTAGATTAGAAATAGTTTAGATGAAAAACCAAACCCAAACACATGATAGGATTAAGATTCTGAAACAAACTGAGAGGAGCTAAGTACATCCATTTTAACTTTGTATTTTTGTCACCTTCTATCACTTTTTCCTTCTGTCCGGAACTATTCTATGTAAAAAGGAAAAAAAAAACCCACTTGAATATAAGACCATTAACTATGGACATTTTTAGGCTTATTTCTGTCTGAAATTGATGATTTAAACTGAGAGGGAAAGATCAAAGTTTTTTAAGAAAAAAACGTATGACGAGTTCATCTAATTCTGATTAGCTGCTGCATTCTAACTCATTTTTTATAGATATGAATGCACATTATTTTGTATACCTTTTATTTCCTCAATAATCAACCAGGTAAATAATCAAGGGTTCCTTTTGTAAGTATGGGATATACAATTAAAGCACACACTTAAAAAAATATGTAGCTGTATATCCTTACTCTTGAGAATGCTCTATTGAATTTGAACTGTGCATGCAAGGTTTGTAGGATGAGGCCCTTTGGAAGCTTTCCCATACCTTTTTTTTTTTCATAGACACAGCCAGTAGTGCCACCTACAGTTAAGGCTGCTTGAGGCTTTCTATTACAAGACCACTTTTGGTTAATTATAATATTGTAAAGCTGACGGTTTTGGTAGAAGCCATCTCTTAGAATACTTGTCAGTATTTTTTGTTTCACCTCAAACAGGTTTAACAGTTCTGCTGGTATGTCAGGTGATGTATTTACTTTTTTGCCATTGAGAAGAGGAAAGAAATGAAAGCACCATAAACCACGTGCAACAATCTTGGTGAAAACCTCCAGCCCTCCCCTGTGTCGCACCAAATATGAAGTCTGGCTACAGCAAAGCACCTTAGGAGGGACAGAAGTCAATGGTAATGTGAGAATTATGAAGTGGGAAGGGGAGGGAATTGGGTGAAAAATCAGAAGGCAGCTCTGGATGGAGAAGAGATTAGGCAGAGGACCGAAACAGAGAGGGACTAGTAGAGGACTAGAGGCAAAAGGGTCAGTCATAGGCAATTTTTTGGTTGATACTCATTTCCCTGAAACCTGAAATGGAGTATACACTTTCGACATGTTTTGTGAAGACTTTCATCATTTTCTTTCAGCAAATACACATGAAACCAAAAGCTAACAAATATGTCTGATCCATCCATTTCCAGTTTTGGCCCACTGAAATGAGGACTTAGACCTGTCTAAAAGAAAGTGTCTGTACAAGGAGGTAGGAATTCACAGCATAGGTGCAGATATTTCATTCCCACTGATAGAGTAGCTTAAATTTAGGAAATTTCAGTTGGAAACCTATGTCGGAAGACCATAAACTGTCCAAAATAAATACTCAGTATGTGATGTCTGGTGACCCTTCCTTGCTCCAAATTCTACTCACCTGCATTTTCACCTGTATTTCTCTAGGCTTACATTCCAAATTCCAAATAGAAATACAGATACACTTCTTCTTCATATTGTGAAAACATTATTGCTGTTCCTCAAGACTGTATGTACTGTGGTGACTCGTGACAGAAAGCAAACACTTTTGCTTTGAAGATTAAAATTTTCTGCAAAAAATTTTAATTCACATTGAAAAGAGCCTTGTAATCATATTCCCCTCTATTTTGAAAGTGAACAATTTTGCTATTAACATTTATCACCATTACTGCACCAAAATATTATTGTTTATTACTCTTTATTATTTTCCATGTCTTTCCTTATAAAAATAGCTTTTAGATCTTCTAAAAAAGATTTTGAGAAATTCATAAAAACTTAATTTCTCTGGAGCAATTTCAGAATTTCCAAACAACACATTGAGGTAAATGACAGGGAATGATTTTTGATCTAAGCTAACATAATGAATGCTTAACAGATGCCAAATAGAAAATATCCTACACTGAAACAAATGGTGACTTTGGTGACACAACACCAATTTAACTTACTTCATATAGACTTTATGGAGCCAACCAGTTACATTCTTACAGACAAGGTCAACCTGTGCATGCTTCATCCGATGTGGGGTTTTTAGGTGATCTAAAGGACTAAACACAAAGTTGTGAATACTTAGAAACAGTGACATTTTCAGTCACCTCGAGTGATGTTATTCTGTACTTGAAACAGTGACTGGAGTAGACACTGTTCCTCACTTGGCTGAACACCTTTTACCCTCCTTCAGTCACTTGTGAATAGCCTGTCTGAGAGTGTTTGCGAACAATAATTGCTATCCAAGATGCTAGCACAGGTATGCAGAAGTAAGCTTGTTCTTTCCCATTGCATTTGCTTACTCCGTGTCTGCTTAGCTGTGCAAAAGGAAAATATGAGCAGCAAAAGGCATAAAGTGCAGCTGCACCAGGTAAGTGCAGGCTAGGACAGACATTTAAGAGAAAATGTTCCAAAAAGAAACTGATAGCAAGGCTGCTAACTACTGAACTGTTCCTTTGTTTTACTTCTGACTGATGGACAGAATTATTTTGTAATAAAATAGATTTTGTTTTGTTGGCACACCAAAACATAATGAGCTTTTGATCATAACTTCTTCCATTTTACCTCCATTCAGACTTTTCCCATTAGGTAAGAGCAATGTACGGTGGGATCACCAGGAACACAAACTGGGTTACCAGAGGACCAACAGGAGAGCAATGGGAAAGAACGAGCTTACTTCTGCATACCTGTTCTAGCATCCTGGATAGCAATTATTGTTCACAAACACTCTCAGACAGGCTATTCACAAGTGACTGAAGGAGGGTAAAAGGTGTTCAGCCAAGTGAGGAACAGTGTCTACTCCAGTCACTGTTTCAAGATAATCAGGGCCAGATTTTCTCTTCTTTGCCAATTGCTAATGACTGCATTTTCCTTCAAAACAAAAGAAGATGGAAACCAGTTGCTCACATATTTCTTTTATTAACACAAATGATGTCAGTGTCAGTTATCTTCAGAATTCTGACAGCTAACTGTAGTTAGTAAGATATAACTGAGATGCCAAGAAACAAAATAAGACCTTGATTTAAAGTTTGAAGTAATTCTTAAACACAGAGAGCTTGTACAATATTGAACACGTCCTTCTGGTAGTGAGATCATTTTTTTAGAGACACAAAGTAAGTATGCTGCATTGGCAATACGAAATTCTTATTTTCCCTAATGAAATTTCCCTAATGTTGTATCAATCATTAGACCATTCATTTAAACCTTGCTTCAAATACTTCCCTGGTTCAAATAAAATATGACTGGCTCAGATGTATCTATCTTTAGATGCCCTGTGACATTAAAATGAAAATAAAAGGCTCCTAGTCTAGCTGAAATGCTTGATATTTTTCACAAGACAACTTCTATTTTGTACAAATATACCAATCAAGCTATTAGAGTTTTCACTCTACACTGAACAAAACAATATATTCCCTAATATATGATCAACCTGAGGATCTAAGAGTCAAAAAAGCCCAACCCAGAAAGTTGAACAGGAAAAGAGTAGTGTCGATTCAAAGAAAATATCATACTTAAAGAAAATATCATACTTAAGACCTTATGTTTAGTTACAAATATTATTATCAGAGATTATTAGAGAACTGTTGGAAAATTTGTGATACTATTTCTTTTTAGCATTTTTAATATTTCTTCATGCATATGGTAAAAAAAATGAATTCTTATAGTTTAAAGTTACTTATCTAACTGAAAAATAATGGGATACATTTTACATTTTTTTCTGTTTCTTAATACTTTGAGAGTGTTTGTAGACTTATCCCAATCTTGGAAGACATTTTCCTTCCTTGAATTTTGGTATCAAATTTATTAACTGTGATTAAAGCACTGTTTTAATAAAAGAGCATGTAAACAATGGAGAGTGAAAAATTCCATTTCTATCTCTACAAGCTTTTTCTATATAAAGATCTATTCAAAGAAGTTGCATTTTTGAGACCAAGCCCACCCCAGAAGAAGCCCTAAGAAGTTTATTACTAAAAATGTGAAATGTGAAAATCAGAAAGAGATAAACTGTGCGTATTTTTATTGTATAAAAGCTTAGGAATGGAGGAAAAACAATTCACACATTAATTATTTCTGTCCTATTTATCATAGATTAATAATTTTTAAATATTCAATAACAGAAGTCATAACTACATCCAATGACAATGGTGTTCAGTATTCAGGAAAATACAAAAAAGGAATATTCTTGAGAACAACTACTACAAATTATCTGAAACAACTCTTATGTCTAATTTCCCCTCGGGATGATAAGTAGATAATACTTTGTCTTCAGGAGTATTGAAACTAAAAAATTTACAGGAGAGGCTGGAATTATCTAAAAGATCGAGTTATTTAAATCACAGTGCAAGGCTCACAGACATTCAAATAATCTCTGAGAAGGGTTGTATTTAATTCTTTACAAAGGATTTAGAATTTACTTCACCTGAGTTTATATATTTACAGTTATTTACTATATGTTTCCCGTGTTGAATTGAAAAATTTCCTAATCTTTTGTGCTGTAATGTCCCTGTGTTTTTTAGCTATTTTTGGTGCAGAGGTGAATATGAGTAATTGTGATATTTGGTATATGAAGGAAGAGCTGAAAGAAAACATTGTTTATATAATTTTTATAGCTCCTTTCTATAAAGAGGAAAAACAAGACTTTTTTTCCTTTATTTTTCTAGTACCTTTTATAAATTGGTCTTAATGAAATCAGCAGTTCATTTCACCTTACCTAATGCCTTCCATCATACCTCTAATTGTTTTAATTCTTTTAATTGGAATTTCTGAGAGCATCTTTAAATTGACTGCTGCCAATTTTTTTTTTTGTTCAGTCTGTTTCCTAAGGCAACAGTTCTTGCTTATTGGTTTTTAATAGGTGTAATTTAAAGCCACCCCACAATACTTTAAAAATATGAACAATTCTTTAAAAATATCATTCAAACCTCAGAATTTATTATAAATATCATTGACCTTTTGTCCTCTCCTTGTCTCTTTCAATTTTCTTGCTGAAATTACCAGATTGTTTTAATTCTGCAATTAATACAAATCCTATGCTCACAAATTTTTCTCAATACTATTTTAACCACCTGTAGTATCAGATAACTTTACTATATTGAACATAAATGATTTGAGTGGTTTTTGTGTTTCATCACAGGCATTTCAATGGGGAAGATGACACCAATATAAGGAAATATGAAGTAGACATAATTCAAAGTATTCTGAAGTATATTTAAACCAGTGTTTACTAAAACTATAAGACGTTAGTGGGCTTACAAAATACAATACTTGGAACTGAAATGTACCTTGTGCGTAGTCTTACCGTATGCTATGACAACATGTATTTCTTTTTGCAACTAAAAATATGTCACTTCTAATTGGAATTGTTTCCTTAATAGAAGTCTTCTGATTAGTTTCTATGACTGATTGTTCTATTATTATGCAATCATGTGTGAGGGAATTGATGATCATCTTTTTTCTGAACAGCTGTCTTGGATAAAGAATCTTTACACTTATTTTTTTTTAAATATTATTCTAAAGGGACTGTAGCCATCTTTCACAATATATTTCTGTCTTGCAGTTATAGACCTCTCACTTCTTTTATGTAGAGAGATATCATCTCAGATCACAGCAATTTATTATTATATAACTCGTTCAGGGAATAACATAGAAGAAAAGAGTAGAGGAAGACCAAAACACAGTCTTCCAGAGCTTCTACTTTACAGAAAAGTGGATCCTAGCCTTTGCCTTTCACAGTTTAACTCTTACTCCCCAAATTCCTTCAAATTGTCTGAACATCTCTATTATTAAGTACTAAATATACTTTATGATAAATTAATAAATGTAGAAGGCTATATTTTTCACAGCTACGGTATAGCTTTCTTAATATTTGCACACAATTTCGAATTTTTATCTTTATTGGTAAGATCTTTCAACATCTATTATTATTGAGATCTAGTAAGAGGTATTAAGAACCATGACTGTGATCTTACTGGCTTTTTTACACTTAAGGCTGTCCTGATAACTGAAGGATTATGAGGTTTTTTCTCCCTTAGGGTGACTTTATTCTTATCTTTCCTTACAACTACTTTACAACAGATAGGCAATCAATGACAGACAATCAGAAATGTGACTTCAAGGGAAACAAAGCATTCATTCTTTGCATGTATCTTCCAAGAACATCTTGAAGGGAGCTTCCAGTATATCCATCTCCTTTTTTCATTTGTCTGTGCAGGAAGTAGTCCCTTGGCTGATTTGTTCAGAATTTCAAGGGATCCCAAACAAATAAACAATTTGCTTGTTCATTCATGACCCATCATGTCTAGGAGGGCACATGTTGCACACAGACGCTTTATGAATGCATGGTAAATCTAATGTATCTAAAACATGTCTAAACCTCAGCACCTCTGGACCCATGCTGTTTGCTGCACTCAAAGCCAAAGCAAATTTTTGGATAAGTATTTTGACCTGTATGCTGAAAAAAAATATTTAAGAAAAGACGGCCACTGTTCTATATAGACATAAGGATAGATATCATGTATATATCAAAAAATTACTAAAAATAAAGTAAAAAAAGAAAAGAATGTATTCTAAGTTATGGTATTATGGTGATACAATATCTGATTAATGGCTAAGTATTCAGAACATATGTATACTTTCTGAGGTTAGACAAAAAGCCAAATTTGGACCAGAGAACACATTGTTGCCTTAACAAAAGGGAGTGTTTTCTGAGCCCTCTAGCAGGAGCACTCTGGAAACTCAATTATTAAAGAGAAGTGGTAAATCTTATATGCCTGAAAACTCTTCATACTTAATTTACTGGTGCCTTCCTAATCCAGCTTGCTGCACTAGCAAAGGAATAAATACAATGATCTCAGTGGTCTTTCTTTTCTCTGATTTCTGTGAATCCATGTTCTTCGTGTGATGATCATTAAAGAAATTATCCCTGAATCAGGACCATGTAAATATGTACAGATATAAAGATCCATAAATGATAGACTAATTTTTTTCAGAATGTAAAATATTTAATTCCTAATCATTCAGTAAACAAGAAAGTTCAATAGTTCAATAGAAGTAAAAGCATCACAGGGTTTTTTTCTGCTTATTTGTCAGTTTATTCTTGCTAGTCACTCTAAAATCAATTCATAACTTGACCATATTTCTTCACCGAAGAAAAGCAAAAATTACAGAAGGTTTGCAGTGCTGTGAGTTGGCATATAGCTTCTGATCATTTCAACATGTATTGAATAATACTATGAAAATGAAAATAATACATCACGTGTGAATGGTACTTTTCATGTATGTATCTCATTAAATTGAAATTAAGGCTGATCAATGCAATATTATTCTACATCATCATTACTTGACTGTAATCACTTATAAATAAGATTTGAGTTTCAAATGACTTATTTTGTTCCTAGATAAACCACATTGTGTTCCCTATAACCCCATCCTTCCCTTTGAAACTCTTTCAAAGTTTCTGCCTTCAGCTGGAGTCGTTCTTTTGTTATACCTGTAGCATGATCACCTTGGGAAAGACAAAAGTGCAATAATTCACATTGAGAGGCATTGTTTGTGACACGCTTGTAAACACATGGCTTTCCAAAAGTGTTCTGGATAATTACTCTATCCTTGGTAAAACTGTTTTCTCATGTATGCACTGAAACCCAAACGGTGTGAGCTCGGAGAGTACACATAATTTTTACAGCCTCTATTACCAGACTTGGGACACTTATGTATCAGTGAATAAAAGTGGTGAAAATGAATAGAGATGCAGGCTGAGTATTTTCAGACATGGTTCATATTTTTATATAGATTCTTTCATCCACTTTTCATCATTAGAAACTTGTTCACCACGACTTTCTCTTTTGTGAAGCCATTTGAAAAAAAGATGCATAAAGACTGTGGTATAAATAAAATAACTATGGATATTAGTTTTACTCTTTTTTGGTGCCAAAAGAATTAATTCATTCTGAGGAAAAAAAAAATTAAGTGCTTGAATTTTTTATGTATTTCAAATTTGACACACAGAATACCATTCCCAATAAAGTGGAGGTTTAAAAGCTGGGAAATGTTTTTAAAGTGTTGTGATTTTTTTTCTAAGTCTTCCATGCAAGATAAATTGAATGGTTCTCTTTGAATTTACTGTAAGAAAAGATTTTTCATACTCATTTATCTGTGGCCATTTTATGCCAACAGTGATGGTTAAAAAAGAAGTCACGGGAAAGAAATGAGACATGGCAAATTGCTTGTAAGAACACAACACTTTTCACAAGAAAGAAAGTAAAACAAAAGAACAAAGTGAAATGTCTAATAGAAGAGGTTCCACTACTATACACCTAAAGCCACTGCAGTAAAAGTCATTTAAAATTGTATTCTGAGAGCTAGCTTTCAGCTCTTAAACAACAGAATCCAATTTTGACACACTCAAAGTGAAACAATATTATTACAATGGGATATTGCTTTCCTTAAGCTATATGGGACATAGAATCTATGAAATCTTATCAAAGATATTTTAAAAGCTCATAAGTACAAAATATCTAATACTTACTGTTCCTTATGGGTAACTACCTAACTGAACAACTGGAAAAAACCCCAACATTCTTTTTAACTCAAGTCCACAAGAAAAGTGTATTACATTTTATTTTTTGTAATATTTCCAGGAAACTAACTCCAGGTCCTCCATTACTGTGAAGGAGAAGAAGCACAAAAATGCAGACCAGAGATTCTGTATAATGATTGAAAAAGCTTGAAAAATATGCTCAGAGAGATACTGTGCTACTCTTAATATATATCTTTCCCTAAAATTCATGTACCTGATAAAAGGACTAAAGAATTCAATTTTGACACCTCCAGGTAATCATAGCAGAGCTTTGCAGTTGTCAACACCTTCACTTAAACTTTCAAAGCCATGTAAAAAGATGAGATCTGCAGTATCAAGGTAAAAGCTACATAAGAAGACAAAAGAAGAAAAGTTTTAGTTCTTCCTAAGGAAGAAAAAGAACACCCATTGTTTTAGGTGACTAAAGGGAGCCTAAGAGGACTTAAGCTTTTAAAGGGGATTTGTGCTAAACACTAAAGAAGTTCCAGCCACTGTTCTGGAATTATCAGGGACGCATCAGAATAAGAAGAAAATGTGGGGATTTTTTTTAATGTGTGTCATCAGCTGGGGAATTAATATTTTATTATAGTATCAACTCAAATTTCAGTTCTATAAATTCTTTTCCCACAGATTGTTTTACATAAGGGAACCTTAGAAAAAATTATTCCCCATTTGATATAATTATACCATGTACAGAGAAATAATTTACTAAACCAAGATGGTAGTTAAAGACTATAATATTGTAGTTTTAAAGGGCTTTTGGATCATTATCTGGTTCAAAATGTACATTCATCACAGTTACTATTCAATATCACACGAAATGCTATAATATTGAATGAAAAAAATATTGCTCCTTAATGATGAGCAAATATTATTTGATAGTATTTTTTTTGTTTTCACATGAGGCTGTGAGTTCAACATGGCATCTTTGTTCTAGTTATGTTAGAGGTTGCCAACAGGTAGGAAACACAACAGAGCTATTTTGGGGTTCCATGTCTGAATTGTCCGAAAATTCAAGCAAAATATCATGGAACACTCTCTGCTTATGCAGACTCCAAAATCCTTACCTTGGTGGTATGCTTGAGTTAGTACATAACTTCCCTGTATCTGTTGCAGAATTTAGAGTGTAACGCAATATTGAGCACAAGCATGGAAGTACCTGATTGAGCATTATACAAGTAGAACCACTGAAACATTTATATAAATTGAAGTTCTGTTTCTGATGCATAATGAGCTGCCCCTCACACAAATGGCAATTGAAAATTCATTGTTCTTCTCAAGTGCTCTGCAGATTTTTTAAGTGCATTTTAAATTAATCACCATATTTTTCACACAAACTGGACTAAATCTTTTCCTCCGAGTCAGTCAGTCTCGTTCCTCACAAATAGCTTAAACTGTAGAAAGTACTTTGCACCTGCTTTTAAGCAGAGTGTGTCTTGCAAATAAAACCTTCTAAAATTATATTGCTGTAGTCAGCTTCTGTAAATTAAGGTAGTTCTGCTGGGCTTAGTGAAGTTTCACTGATTTACAGCTGCTAAGGTTCTGGCCCTATGGTTTCTCCAATAATTACTGATGTTCAGTCTGCAGAGGCAAAGATCTCGTTCTGCTTTTCAAGAGTTTATTTGAATCTCTTATTGTCAGTTCAGGATATTCTTGATATATGATCCACAGACAAAAATTTTAACTCAAAATTCATGAAAATTGGTGACTGTCTCCTATTTCACAACAATAATATCAAAAAATGAAATAGTACAAATTCACTAACAAATGTCTCTGTTCTTTACGAGCAGAAATAGTCAGCAGCAAAGGCCTTAATGGAATAAGACTTCCAAAGAAAACAGAACAGGTACCATTGGTAAAACAGACATAGAAGTTTTTAAGAAGTAAAAGGGA
Organism: Edolisoma coerulescens; assembly: GCA_013397115.1. NCBI lineage: Eukaryota > Metazoa > Chordata > Aves > Passeriformes > Campephagidae > Edolisoma > Edolisoma coerulescens. The sequence continues at coordinate 531,747 of VWZW01005345.1, read as the reverse complement.
TGTTTAGAAAATGAAACATAGGATATTTAATTGACTGGAATGTTCTGGGCTTTTCCTGCCTAAATTCTCATTCTCCATTTTTCCTCTATTTCTTCTTTGATGATAAATACAAACAAAAAGAAGCCTTCTGGTTCTACCAGTCTTCAGTCTTCAATGACCTGTAATGCTCATTGTCGAGTGAGTCTTTCAGCGGAATACTAATGAGAATTTTCCACCATTTAAAAAGTTTCAAGCATTGTTTCACTCTTTAGCTCTCTGAAAATGAGATAACCAAGGAGAGATAGGGGGAAAAAATACACAAAAAAGCCCTCCCAACTAAAAAACCAACCCAAAACCATGGAAGATGCAGTCCAGGGTTAATTATATGACTGAACTGGGGTGGCTGAGCTCTCCGTAGCCTGTATACAAAAAGACCAATGAATTTTTTCAGGTTTTGTGTTATTGTGGAAGCCGTCTTCCAGGAGATTTTCCCAAGAAGCAAGCCTAATCTGACGGTTACAGATAAAAATTAAATAGCGAATGAAATGGAAAATTATATGGTAAAACAGGTTTTTTGGTGCTATGATAAAAGGACATTTCTTCTCACTAAAAATGAGATTTTTTATTGTGTTTATAATTTAATTTACTCTCCTGTTTGGATTACAGCTATTTCATTAGTATACATCAAATTAGTAACAGCTATGAAAAGAAATTCTATAGCGAAACATATTACCATATAAGTGCCATGAATAATTAGTACATTATGGTACTACCCTTTCATTTTCAGGACAAGAAAACTTTATGCTTAAGAAGATACAAACTTCTCTAATCTCAAAAGACTAATAAATCATTGTTTAAAGTACACCAAGAACTCTCAATCTGGCGTCTGAAAAGAAGAAAAATTGCTTTGATTTTTTATCCCTTTGATCTTTTATTTCTGCTAGTATTTTTCATATGCATTAAACAAACTCCTATTTCTCAGTGAAATGACAGTAATGAAATGTCCAGCCATTTTTCAAAAGTAACACTGTTTCTATTACACCTATCACCGATAATAAGTGTATTGAGAATAGCAGCCAGGCAAAGCACTAAACTAGCTTAAAGATATATTAAGGACATGTCAGAATACAGGGCAGATAAGCCTTCTGAAGCTATCCGCTAATAAACCCATGAAAAGAAATGGAAGTAGGGAAGGAAAAAATCATTATTACAAAATTAATTTTAACAGAGGAGGAAATAAAGAGATTGAAATTTAGTAAGTACTAATAAATTGCTACGGGTGTAATTTGCCCATCAGAATAAGTATTGTGAAAGCCTTGCCAGTCCCCTGACACAGACATCTGGGTAAGAAATAAGGAATGCAGTTCTTTAAATGTGAAATGTTTTTGAACTGAGTTCTTCACATTTTTGGAAAGGGGCAGTTCAAAGGCGGCATTAATTTTGGTATACAAAAAAATCTAAAATATCTCATGCTTCCTTTTACCTAAGAAGAACTGGAGAGCTGCAGCAAGACGTTTAAAATCTGGTTCCTCTGGGTATTTATCTGCATGGAAGTGTTTTTATTCAGGCTTTGCATGTGTTATTGAGAGAATGCATCTGAGATCAGGTCAGAAACACAAGTCTGAGAAAGCAGGATTTAGAGCAGTCAAGAGTAGAACACAGGGTTTATGATGGGTCTGAGAGATGCCAGGATGCTGGTGCAAAAAACTGGAAGGCAGTCAACAGTGTGTAGCTCCAGGGATCCAAAACCAGTGACAGACTGTGCTTTTGCTACTTTGAAGCTCTAGTAGGTCATTTTTCCTCAAGTCTTCCCCTACACTCATAGGCTCCAATGCCTAAAGTATTTTATGTTGCTGTACGTCCCTGTAAAATGTGAATTTTTCTTATCAGTACTTTGCTGCAAATAATTTCCTGGCTGATCACTAGAAGATTGCTACACAAAAAAAAAAACATCAAAAAACAAAAACAAAGATGATAACCAGAAAATCAAAACATAACAGACCTTTTTTGCAGACTTCTAAAGAAAATTAAGTTGAAAAGGAATATAATGTACAGGAAGTTTCTCTGTCACTTTCATTAATAATGATTGAGCTTATATGTACTACCAATTCATTTTTTGAGGTCAGAATGTCTATGAGGATGGTACTGTACATACAGAAAACATCTGATCTAAACTGTGCTGATGTTTAGAAAAGATTTGTAAAGGTTTGCTCCCCACAGACCTCTGTTAACTCCTTTAAAATAGTCCAGTCTGACAGAACCAAAAGAAGTGTGGGAATGAAATTATCTATGGAATTATAAAATTTTAGAGTAATTATTACTGTATTGCTAGTTTAGATAATTCAGAATTTGCCTCACATCTTACAATAAAGGTTTCAATATTATGACTGATTTTTATATGAAAATGGTTTTGAAGAACGTTAAAGCATGAATTAATAATAGTATTTTTTTTAATATTGAAGGCTATAAAAGTGCTAAAGTAAACCATCAGATCACATAGATGTAGAGTTCTTAATCTTGCTAATGAATTTATTATAAATATGCAGCACTCAAACTGGAAAAAGAAAGCGTGAGGTACGTAATACTAGATGTGAATTAAACTGTTGGATCTGGTCTTAGTCATAACAAAAATCTGGTACTCTACTGTAGATAATTTACTGAAACAGCCATCCCAAATCCAATACCCATGAGCAAAGGCAGAAACTTTCTAAAACAGAAAATCTTCACTGGATCTGGAAACAGTGTAGCAAATATCAGACTCCTCTGACTTCCAATTCCCTTTACAAGACTGAACTTTGAAATCACAATATGCAGAACAAGAAAGCACTCTTTCAGACTAATAAAGGGTTATAGTACAATTTACCTCCTTTTTAGTTTGCGAATCAAATGGCATGAAAATTTTTGTCTGTCCTCCATTTCCAAAGTACATTTCTGTTGCTTCTTCCACAGTATCAGAGTCATTTTTTTAAAATCAAAATCTCCCATTTTTATTTTGTTCATCTTAATTGATTTACATCCTGAAAAGGCAATTGCAGTAACTCTATGAAGTTCACAGGGCTTTGCGGTAGGCCTTGACAGAAGCCCATATCTGAGCAGTATAGAACATTATTCTTTCCATGGACTTAGGAGTACTTGAGCATTAACCCTTCCTGTCATATATAATCACTACCTTTAAAGATCCCCAAACTCTTACGATGTAGGCAAGAAACATATTCTGCAATTATCTTTTAAAAGTTGTTATTTTAAACCTCAGTTCATGGAATGTGGAAAAAGAATATTTTATTTCAACATTTCACACAGACAATTTAATAGCTATTCTGTCACGACCTTTGTAAAAGTGCCCTACTGGGGAGATAACCAGTACGTTGATATTCTACTCATACCAATAAAATAATTAGTCATGCGTATGTAAGTGTTTTTCACTATATAATTATCTTTACTAGTGTAATATTAAGGTCTTGATATTAAAGTGAAAAACAGTGCTTCCTAAAAATAAACTCATTCTTTAGTGTCATCCTTACTATCTTATCTGAACGGAGACAAGGTGTGTGGGATATTATGAACAATAAAACCTTTTCTTTTTAGTCTAGAATTATTCAGTTTGGTAGTTTCACTTGGCTCACCACCATGGACTAAGAGGATGTAAAAGTCATTACCATTTGAGTGGAACTATGGTCTCAATTTAATAATAAACCTTACTATTTTTATTCCAGATTGTCTGTGGCATCAGAGTTGTTATGACTTTCTGAAACACTATGCAGGAAAATATAAAAAAATAATAAATAAAAAGGAAATAGGCTTTTCAAAGACTAGTTATTTATCCACTTTTGTAAATGTACACATCCTACTAGGTATTGAAATCATACATATTTTGACACATAGTTTAGTTTGGTGTAACTCAGGCAGATGAGGTCCTTTCATAAAATATGTAGGTTTACATTCTGAGGTTTGGAGCTCCCAGTCAGAAATGGCTTATTATGAGCCATTTTTCTGTTTCAGCAAAGTCAAAATATTTTGCAGAAGAGCATATATATAGAGTAAGATTGTAAGTGGAAGGTTTGTGAAGTCACATGCCTCCAAGTCAGAAAGAAAAAGGAATGAAGGAAGGAAAAAGCAACCAAGATGCCAAACAAACTTTTAAAGCTGTAAGCTATCATGAAAAGTAAAAATCATTCTTAAACTCTTCCTACCCATAAAAAAAAACAGTTAAGTATGTTCTTTTTATAAACTGAGATTTATAGTGTGAAGAGTGAATGTATAGAACCACACTGAATACTGATATCAAAAATAGTCAAGTACAGCTTAAATCTACATCAGAATTATTTACGATGGTCATTTATATGTCAGGGAGGTAAGAAAAGTTCACTCAATGAAATTTATTAATTCTGAGATATTACCTAATAAATTGAATTACTTATAGTTCAACTCTTTTCACATTTTCTGTCAGTTTTATTGACTCTTAATTGAATCATTCAAAATAACTTGCATTCAATGAAATTTGTTTAGAATTACACCAATTTACTTCCATGCCTTAAATTTTATTTTGGTGGAATACTGAGATCTTAAAAGTTTAGAGCCAAGGTGAGCAAAAGCTAAAGCTAAGATTTTCCAGAGCTTCAAATTAGAAAGAGAAAAATGCATAGTTTGTGACCTGAGAGTGACAAGATCGTGTCTTCTTATTAGTGGCAATGAATCTTTTTGCTGATAATTAGTATCTGATCTACTATTTTATTGTACTTGACACACCTAATTCATTCACTATCTACTGAAGGACCACAGCCATACTACTGTGAGAGCAAAAAAAAGCAAATTCTTTTAATTTCAAATATCTCATTGGAGAAAAAAATATGTTGCTTGTTCTGAACTAGAGTGTGAACCTGGGATGTTTTTAGATTCCTGTCGTGCTAAACGTCTGGAGCCTAAGATAAAGCTAAGATTAAATTGCCGATGTTAAAATATTCAGTAACTTTGTGATATAAGTTCAATTATCCCCACTGAGTTATACTGGATAAGATGTTGCACCTGACAGTGTTGACTTCCTTCTTTCTCCTTCTGCATCAATAGCATATTAGTAAAATATATGTATTGCAGAAGAATGTAATAATATATTTCTTAATATCATTGAAGTTCTTTGGCAATAAAATGTGCAATATACAAATGCTATCTAGAGAACATATTTTTATCAATAATAATGTGCATTCGTTGTATAGTGTAATCAACTTTTATTCCATTTTAAATCATTGATTTTTTTTTTGGCTTATTTTTAAGAAAAAAAATCATTACATTATTGTCAAAATTTTTAAAAAGCTGAAATTTTCCTTTTCTTAGCAAGATCATAAGTGTATATTGCTTTTATTAACATGTTCAAAGCCATTACATTTGCTTCCTTTACAGTACATTTCATATCAGAAAGGCTGTCCACTGATGACATTCAAAACCTATGATATAGTGCAAGTAGCTGAGCATGTAAATTTTCAAGACTAGCTACCTTCACGTCTGTCAAATCTGTGGTATGGGCCTGGCACTCCAACAGAGAGAACAGAAATGTTAGTTTGAGGTCAGTGAAGAAAGAGGTGGCTTCATAAATCTTTTCACAATTTAAGTTTTCATTCAGTAGTGATTATTTCTCTAAATCTCTTCAGCTGTCCATAGTGGTTTCTAAATGGTTAATCTATAAGGAAGATTTTTTCAAGAAAAAATTCTCCTGAAATTTAATAAAGCCATAATTTCCTATTTTTAGATTCAGACACTGCAAAATGCTTATTTCTTCCTTGTTTCCTATTCCCGTCACTGAAAAAAATGATCTGTTAATTTCTGTATCCTTGTTTTAATTGGTAGAGTAGAATATTCATAGAATATTCCCAGAATATTCCCTTTCTTTCTGACCTACCACTATCTTTTCGTACTACTCCTCTATTTTAGCCATTCCTAATCTTATGTAATTATTAGTATAATTTCATTTATTAAAATTTTTCATATCTTTAACATATTGTCCATTGACTGGAAGTGGCATAAAAAGTTAGTACATTGAAGCAGCTGGGGTAAATAACATGACTTGCTTGCATAAATCAAAAGGGAAAAATAAAGACAATTTTAAAAGTCTTTCTTAATATATTAGGTGGATGAAAATTGTTCTTGACATGTGAACACTCTCTCCTATCCCCGCATACCAACATACCCATCTTGTCAGAAGGAAATTCCTGAATATGATTCCAAAGTGCAAAGGGAGCTAAATTTATTTCTGAACTCTTTACAAAACAAAATTCTGTCAGAATGAGGTATAGCTCTGGAGCTCAAGTTAAAGAAAATGCCATAGCATGTGACAGTGGTGAAGCAAGAACAGCCAGCAGTTTCATTTTCCGTGAGATCTTATCCAATATTTGCAGCACGGTTCAGCTGCACAGCTGAAGTGCATAGGTTGGCTCATTTCCCACATTCACTAAAGAGATGGTTTTCTCAGCACTGCTAAGTAATTTTCAAACTGATTTCTGAACCTGACAAGTTAATGACATTTCACATGGCTTTTTGGTGACAAAAATACCTTTTTCTTACTTGGGAAGCATCAGCTGTGCTTTTTTGTTTTGTTGTTGGGGTTTTTTTGTAAGCACTCTCCAAGCATGCTCCTCAATAATCAGCTTCCATGAAAGCATCCATTAAATATTGAAACAGAAGTTTCTGGCATCATCCGTTTTCTCTTTTATTACCAGACCACATACTCTGGAGTGAACTATGAGGTACAGCCTGAGAGTAAATAAAACTAAGTGTCTTTCTAGCCTGCTTAGATGCTACTGTTCTGTAAAGTTGTATTACAAAACACAGCCCAAAGGCAACTTTGCAAAACAGTGCTATTTTTTCAAGACTTTCATTTTGCAGTTGGTAGATCGTCCACATGTGAGCAAGTGAAGCTGGGAGTTCTTTTTTTGATATCAACTCGCCATTTTGTTTTCCACCCTACAGATTTTTTTTTTTTTTAATTAGAGCATTAGTTATGTTCATGTCAAACAGCGGTTTTAATGGATGAATGAAACTCTGTGCTTTATGTTGAAAGTCATTGATAAGCTAAAACTGACAGTTCTCTTTTTAATATCAGCTTTGTAATAAAACAACCCAAACAATTAAAAAATAATTAACATGTTTCTTTTTAAATAGAGCCCAGGATTTGAAGCTCTTTGTCTTTTAAATTACACCTCCCGTTTCCTCTTTTCCTAGTTTGTGGTAGGAAACAGAAATTTATCTAGACCTGAGATAATTCTACCACCCAGCATTTTCAGAGAAAGTGTGGTATGAAACCTATGAAATTTAGTCTCGCATACAAAGCATCATCCAGTGATCCTTTACTGCAGGTGACATTAATTAAATGGAGGCTGCCTCCAGGCACTGCCCAAAGGAAATGCCCACGAAATCGCTATGAATTGCTGGGAAACATGAGACACTGGGTTATAATTGATGGCTCAGGAGAACTTTATTCTGGGGAATTTGGGACTCTGTGCAAGGTAAGAGGGCTCTGGGGTCTGCCAATGGGGGGGACTTAATAAGCAATGGCCTGATCCTGCTGCTCCAGCAAAGGAGATGATAACCCTGTGGATATAGAAAGTTTTGACTTTGTGATAGATGAATATGAAAACCGCTGTAATGTTTTGGGCTGTGAGTTGGATTGCAACAAGGTCTGAGATTTTTAATATGATATCCAATAATCATGTGGTTAAACCCAATAACCTAGCCTGTAGAAACAATTTTTTCCTCTCTTCCATATCTCAGCTTTATTTGTCCATCTGAAGTTATTCTTCATCCCTCTCAATTCCCTTGGTGAGGTGATGGGCAGTGTAGGAGTTTGGGGTTATTACATAATGATTTTTTCCTTCCATTTATTGTATCTTACTGATTTTCTTCCATTGATCCTTGTTTCTTATATGCAGTCTACCAACAGGGTGTAATTTTTTTCCCATTATTTTGTCTCCATCTGTTTCCCCACAACATCCCCTTCCACATGTGTCCTTTGTGCCTCCCCATGTGTGTCTACTGCCCTGTCTGAAAACTGTTTGAGCAGAGGTATCATGTGGTTCTCTGGCCAATGGTTGTTTTGGTGTGCAATGGGTCACTCCATCCATGTCAGTGCTGGCTGATCGTGGCACAGAGGAGGAAACAGCCTCCTCCCACACATGGCACCTGGCAGCTCACTGCTGGCCAGACCCTGCTAGTTATGCCTAATAAATTTCATGCCTTGCTTCTGCAAAACACTTTCTGAATGTTTATCAATTACAAAGTCTACTTTGAACATCATCACAGCTTTAATACGTGAACATTAAAAACTTTGCCTTTCCATCTGGACAGTGGGGCTGACATTGTAGGACCATGGGCATATGTTCATGAATACGTCATTCCTTCTCCTGTTCTTTTACAGACTTCACCCCTTGCCACTGTAAACTGCAAAAGAGAAAATGTTACAACACTCTGAACATCTACACATTAAAATGTCCACTACTAGGTGTTTCCTTCAATGTTTTTTGTAGTTGTTTGCCTTCTCTATTTTTTCCAAATGTGTGAATCAGTAATTAAAAATATATGTTAATTGAAAATAACTTAAATTCTAATATAGGTTGAGGCTCAACACTCAACAGACATTATAAATACAAACCAGAAATGAATACAGCTATAAAAACAATCAACATCTGTATGTGGTGCCCTTCACTGTTAGATTATGGTTTTCATCAGCTTTCCATTTTGTCTTTTCTAACTCATCTTCAGTTTAGCTTTTCAGAAGTTACCTAATATTCTCACAAATTCACTGCTTTATTTTAATACATATTGCTTTCAAACAACCATATATTATTAGAGAATTCAAAACTGTTTGCATTCAATAACTTAGGGAAGTGTAGCTTTGAAATCCTTCACTCCTTTGTCACAGAGACATTAATGCCTCTAAGTAAGCATAAGGGAGGAAAAAAGAAAAAGGAAGGGAAAAGATGGTAAAACATGAGCTACCTTCATAGTGACTGACCTGAAAAGTTCAATTTTTAAGCCGACTCAAAATCACAAGCAAATATTTCTTTTTATTACACAGAAATGTTCTTTTTGAGGTGCACTTATACAACCTTTCAGAATTAATAAAATTCCTTTAACTGTTTGGCTATTACACCATTAGATAATGCAAAGACTTTCTCTAAAACAGTGTAATCCAATCTAAAAAATGGAAAAATGTAGACCGAACTTTGTGCATAGAGAAGTGGCCTACATGAAACCTCCATTCCAGCTGGCTTAATTTTTGGCTGAAAAAGTTGCATTAATGAAATGCATTTCCCTAATGCTCAGGGTAACTCAAATCAAAGGATTAAAATTTACCATATCAAGCAGGACATCTAGGTAACTGGAGCCAGTACTCTCGGTTCAAAAGTATCTTCAAAGGGACGTTATAAGGATTAATAGATATTTTTTATTCAATGTTTAGTAAAGTGTTGGTGTCAAGAAACATTACTTAGTGTTATTTTCCATAAATAAATGGTTAAATTAAAATATATCAGTTCTACCACAGATGTGGTTTCAGAGTCTTGACAGACCTATGTATACTTGCATGACATGATGTGAGATTTTGCTCTTCAGAATTGCACTCATGGAAGAACACTTACTGATTCTCTGTAAAAAACCACAGTTTTCCTTCTGGCTCTAATTCCAAGCTGCTGTAAAAGGGCCAGGATATCAGAAAAGGAAAAGCTGGTGCCACAAATCTCAGCCCACTGATTTGAGACACTTCTGGGCAGCCAACTATGACCTTAAGCCAAGAGCTAATAAAAACAATACAAATTGCCTCCAGAATTTTTAGACACTAAGAGCCAGAAGACCTTAACATTTACATGCTATATTCAATTTTAAGATATCAGGGTTAGAGTGCTACACTCTTTCCCTGGCAGATTTCCATTGAAATTACGGATTTTAAGAACAGTTAGCTATTGCTTTTCTGTCTGATTCTTAACACTCAATAGTTACAATAAATATACTGCAGGAAAAGCCTTAGGCTATTTTTGGTAGTTTTAAATTATTTTCTTTGCCAGTATGTATTAATGAGCAGGTTGTAAACGAAATTAGTTCAGCTTGCCTTCAGTTAAATAAACAAGGAAACCAAATAGCATGACAGGTGTTCTTTACCATTTTGTTTTCATGAAACATTTAAAAGGAAGAAAAATTCAGACAATGTTTCATCTTTGCTGAAAACCTATCTGTAAATAAGACATATCTTAGTGTTAAAACTTGGGTTATGTTTCTAAATCAACTGTTTCCCCTGTGAATCACCAGAACTACCATTTTGTGCCTCACCATGAGGAATTTTCTGAAAACCCACTCAGCTATCCAAGAGCATAAATGTTCTTCAGGGCTACTAAAACATCCAAAAATAGGAAAAAAAATTGTTATTAGCAAGAATATTGAAATCTCTGGGGCTTTTTCTAGGATATGTGAACATATCCCAGCATACACTTTAATATGATAGTAATCTCAATCCTTTGCTTAGAATCCAAGCACAGGTATTGTTCCTTCAATTATGCAGTCAAAGATTTTAACAGGAAGAGAGGAACATATTTCCAATCACAAACTGAATATTTCATGCCATCATGAATATCTAAATAAGCCAGACAAAATTCATGTGATGGGAGCTAATTTTGTTCAAAGTGCTTGCTTATTATTTTAAAACCTACAGTTTCTGTGCTTGAGAAATATATTTTATCCTTGTTTGAGGAATCACATCTTTGGCTACAAAAACCACATTTTAGGATATCAAGGGGGTTTTTTGGGTTGGCTTGTTTGTTTGAGATTTTTTAGAACAAACCAGAGAAAATGCAGTTTCATACAGATTTAGGCATAAAAACCAGACTTTTAACAGCTGGAAGACCCTACAGCAGTGTTTGCACTGTGACATGGATCTCTTTCCATGGCAGTTTCAGTGCTAAAATAGCTACTTTTCCATACTGAGTTCTCCCTGGAAAAAGCTCAGATGTCCACAATTTTGTTTTAAGCATGCTTCAAAAGCTGTCTGGGGTATAGGTTTGAGACCTCCATGAATTCCAGTTCTCCTTGTGGTGATTGCCCCAAGCAGACAACAAAGGTCATTTGTAAGGGGAGCTCTGTGTGGTTTCCAAGTTGCCCCACAGAAAGGTAGACAGTGTTTGTAGGAATTAATTTGCAGAAAGCAAATAAATATTTTGCATTTTGCAGCAACAATGGATGGCAAGGATAGCAGTGTGTTATTTGGATATCTAGCAAGAAAAACCTAAAGATATTTAAAAGTGACTCATATTTCATTATTGAAGCACTCTGCATAAAGCAAGAAACACTCCTCAGCCACAGAGTACTGTGGTCTAAATAGGTAAAGCAGTCAAAGGGTGCAAGAACAGGAACTCTGTTATTCTTACTTTGGATATTGGGAGTTAGAGTTCCCAAAGATCATGTAACCTGTCCAAGTTCAAATAAAATTGGTCTAGCAAAGACAGAGACTGGACATAGTTTTCATGTTCCTGGTCTAATCCTTCAAAAATATCAATTCATCCTAACTTCTAAAATACAAGTTCATTGTAGTTGGTTTTTTGCTTTGGTTTTTCCTACAGGTAAAAGATCTCAAAAACTTCTAGATTTGTGCATGCTGTAAAATAATTTACTGTTTATTAACATTATCTCCTTCTGCACTGACCTTGGTGTCTGCAGATCTGCTTCACTCACATATTCTCACTCTATTTGGCCACAATTACATCTGCACAATAACTTCCTTTTTTCTTCTTAAATATGTTATCACAGAGGCATTGCTACCAAAGCTGATTGGCTCAGCCTTGGCCAGCAGTGGTCGTCTTGGAGCTGTCTGACATTGGCTCTTTCAGACATGGGAAGCTTCCAGAAGCTTCTCAGAGAATCCACTCCTATTTCCCCCTCAAATACAATAGTGAATATAATTTTGCATTTCAGAGTATAAAAATAATCTTGCAAAACTAAAGAAAAATAAATTATTCTGTAAGCATAATTTTGCCCTTTTTTACAGAGACACTTCATTTCTTCTAGGAAGACTATAATGGCATAGACTGAATTAAGCATTGCCCAGCCCTGAGATGAGAGCAGCACAGGCTACCTTCTCCATTCCTTCAGGCTATGGCACATCACAGCTTGTGGATTGTTAGTACCTCACAGATTGTCAATCCATTGCAGAGGTTAGCAAGACCCCTTCAAACTACTTCATGTTTTCTTTTGTCCACCTTTTATTCACTGAATGATGGACAGCGAATAACCAAGGCTTCTACTGAAATGGAAAAAGACCCAAAAAATTCTCTAAGTGTATTCAGCAGTATAGTGGCTACAACTCTGAACTAATTTGAATAAAATAAATTGAAAAGCAGAGAGACTCAGGTACTACTCACAAAATCATACTACTCCAAATGATTATGTTTATTTCAACACTGTGAGTATAGACTCACTCTAAGAGGCTTTTCTAGGTTCATTTAAAATATTTTGGAAGCAGTATGGCAAAATCACAATATTAGTTGGCATTGCAGAGCTTATGGCCTTGTAATAGAAACCTTGCTCTGATTTCTTTACACCAGAGTCTGCATGATGCCTTCAGTGATTTGTAGCAACATTGATATTGTTCTGTGGGTTTCTTGTTTCTGCCACCCTGTTCACATAAACACAGGGTGAGATCTTTAGATAGATATTAGCAATGAAATAGCAGAATACTGGAGGTGAGTATTCTCTAGACACAGTGTCCCTTACCAATACTAGGTAGGATGAAATATGATCAGAGTGTAACTATGAAAGAGAACAATAATCAGGTAGTGAACATTGTTTCCCACTAATTACAAGCAATAAGCAATCTGTGAGGTACCAGGGCAGGAAAATGTCTTCTATGGGAAGTGTATACTTGTTAGCAGCAAGCATTAACCCAGCATATGAGTCTGGCTCAAAGCTGTTCCTGGAAGCCCCATGCTGTTATCCATATGCTGGATGCCTCCAATAACAATGTTGACTGTGAACTTACTGTTCCAGGAACCTTTGGATTTTATAGTTTTCTTACTTATAAGGCACCATTTAGCCTCACTGTGGAATTTTCTGAAGCAGACACAAGAGAACAAGCAAGTAAGAGTTAAGACTTAGTGTAATTTTTATGAACACACATTCAGAATCTTTTCATTGACTTCATTAGACTTCTCATGGCTAAACCCAGAATTTTATTAGCATCTTTACAGACACAGCAATTACTAGTATCTGCAGCACAGAACTTGGGCACAGAAGGTAGGATCTACCTCTAGAACACCCTGCTGTTAGCAAAAAATTTGGGTGAATGGTGCCTGTCAAGTCAGTGGGCTCTATGCCAGTGTTTTTAGGGGAGCCAAGTTTTTACTTCTGGATGATAATAATTGTTAACATAATTTTAATTTGAGTAGGAGTAAGACTTTATCCTATTTAAATGTTATTATTTTGAAAATGGGATTCTTAACTGTCAGGCCACATTTTATTATATCTCTCTGTTTCACTGAATATTGTTATGTCATAATGTAAATAAGACTTTATTTTTTTTGCTCTTTATACCTTTCAGGTGATATTCTTTCTTTTGCTTTCTCTTCTCTAATCATCATCTATCACAGGTGAACATACTTACTTTTGTTATCTTTCCCTATTAGTCAACACCTCTTTACCTCACACGTACCATCAGTTTTATTCTGAACTTCCTGCAAAGTTAAAATGTGTCATGACAGGACAGCAAAATTTAACTGTAATTAAATTTTTCCTTGAAATTAAACACATTGTCACCCTATTCTCTGTTCTACCATCATAGGATCCACTGTGTTAATCTTCTTTTAGCTTTTCTTTTAGTTTTTGATGGTGCTTTTTTTCCCCCAGAATTATGAGTTTACAGGTTACCTTATTTTTGCCCTCATTCATTTGCTCTGCTTTTTCTGCCCCAACCTTCTTCCAACATTATTGATGAATTTGCTGTACACAACTGCATTAAAAGAGTTAGGTATTTGAGCCCAAGCAAACTTTTGATTTCCATGCACCATTTTTTTTTACTTTTACTTATTTTCACTCAGATATCTTTTTATATACTCGGCAAAACTGAGATACAGTAAAAAATTGATGCCAAAGCTGGTTGAGATGCACAGATGTAATTCATCTGCTATAAAATGTTCTGATTTTGTGGGTTTAATCTCATTTTGAGTAGCATAATAATAGTGCCCATAGCTATGCAGCAAGCACACTTGAAAAGAGGTTCTGACATTTAACAGGCTGCAGATCCATAAAAGTTTGGTGTCTTTGTCAGATTAATCAAGTATGTTTAAACTAATCATCTAAGTATTCATTGAGAGTAGTTTCTCTTTTCCTACACAAGTCCATTTGCAATTATTCTCAACTCTAAAACATTTGCTAATTTATGAAAAAGAGTTCGTAGTTTTAACAGTTAATGGACTCTTTGTGGTACATTTTACAGTTGGCCAATTGCCCAATATTGTTCTTTGAGAAATTTTAAATGGGAGAATAGAAGCGAGTAGCAAATAAACTTGTATATCTGGAACTACAATAAGGATAACAACGCATATAAAAAAAATCTGGAGATGTTGAAATTTTGATCATTAATGTTCATTTTCAGAAGCAATATGATTACTCTTAAATTATCTAGAAAAAATTAGCCAGACAAACATGTAAAATAAGAACACTAATTCAGGGTTGTGTTTTCTTCTAGAGTAGGAATTTCTGTATTTATAAACTAGGTTCACTTACTCTTCTGAAAATGTGCATTAGTGGTGAGCTGAAGACTACAATGAGCATGAAAAAAATATTATTTGTACAGAAATATTCCTGTAATTTTTATCTTTATTTTTTCCCAGAAAGGGGCACAGGTTTGTGCTGATGTCTTCATAAAGAAACAATATTTCCAGACTGGAAAAAACACTTATTTCAATGAATCAATGCAATCTCTGAGAGTAACTGGTTTTGCACCAAGTATAAATGAAGATAATGAAGTGAGCAATTAAATAACTTTTCGAGACTGGCTGATAACTTTGATACAGGAAAGTTGTGCCTTAGTTTTTAACAAGTGTCTCCTGTTTCATGTGTTAGCTTAAAGCTAGAGGGACTTTTAAATCTAATGTTTCACAAAGGTTTTTCTTAGGGAGCGGTTGGTTTACCCTGGTACAGTACAAACTGAAACAACCTTTCTGGTTGAACAGGGAGTTCCATTCTGTCTTGCTCTGTTACTAAGAGACAGATGTCTCGTCTCTGTTTCCCTTGGCTTCTCACTCCAAGCATGCTGCTGAAACAGAATTCTTGTTTACCTGGCAAGCCCCAGAGAGCTGTTGCTCTAGATTCACACGTTGGCAGGAATGGGTTGGCCATCAGCTTTCTGACCATGCAGATAAGGAGAGATATTTTTTTACTTTACAACTAACTCCCCCTTAAAACCCAAACTGTGCAGTTGCCATCTAGATCAGTTAATAATCTAAAAAATATTAGATATTTTTGGCATGTAATACCACCTCTATCAGATTACACAGACAAAAAAGTAATGTCTGCTAAAATTTTAGTTTTAAAGTCTTCTTTAGGATCCAGGTGAGCCTCAAATTTAAAAGTATTTCACTGCTGAATTTTCAGAGAAGAAAAATGCATCACTTCTCTTACAGGAAGCAGTGCAGAAATATGCCTCCATTGGCTTTACTGATCAGAATACCCATCCAAGATTCAGATTTATAAGATTTCTTCAGGCTTGAAAAATCATACTTGCCTGTTTTATGATAACAGTATAAAAGAAATTTTAAATGTAATCCACTAAGAAAGTCTGAGGTGGAGTAGGAATACAAAATCCAATAGGGAAGTTATAAGCCTCCCACACTATATTTTAGCCAACTCATTTATTGAATTTATGTAACTGCTTCTAGGAACATGGACCAAAATCTGGAACTCTTTCCTTCTTGGAAGTTTGCTCAAAAGAGAGTAACAAATACTTTTTGATTTATTTTCTTCTTGCTCTTCAAAGTTGCATAGAAAACAATGCAGCAGGAATTGCCTTTCTCTTTTTATAGCTTGGAAAGCCAGAGAAATGGGCTTAATTATCTTGCTGAGGAAACCACTCAAGTCAGCAACCCAACTTTTTGGATCTTAACATCAAATATTTGCCTTTTACAAATAATAAAACCCTCCCTCTCCAATTATGTTTTAACAGAATAAAATAATACAAATACCAGGGTACTTTAGCAATAAATGCAGAATATCATGTAGATCTTCTATTTTCAGTCTTACCTAAGCACTATAGCACTCTTTATAGAGGAGCACTGCGTCACATCAACATATTTAAATACTGAACAGCACTAAATCGGCACATTCTAAGGGGAAAACATGGCATCCTGAATGCAACTAGGATACTTAAAAGGCAGTTTTGCCTCTGAAAAAACAAGCTGTTCATGTTGGGAGAAGCCACTATCCAACAATTCTACAGAGAGGAGGCAAAGACAAGGGGGAAGTGGGTTTCAGGAATGCCTTCCCTGAGGAATCCCTTATGCACTATTCATTGGTGTCATGAAACTTCTGCCTTGGCTTTTAGGGAATGCATTCCTAAGTTTTAACTTCCTCCCCTTTGTGCCAAGGGAACTGAGCTAGCCAGTTCTGGTCAGTGTACACACTGAAGTCACCAAACATTATCTCCTTTGTGCATATGAACTCAAGTAGCTAAAAAAGCTATCAAAATACAGATATAGAAATACAACCATGGTGGTGGGGGTTTTGTGAAGTTTCTTAGCATTTAAGTTTTTAATTCATGTCTTTTTATGTTACAAACATAAAATAGCTCGATATTTGAAAGAATAAACCAGTTTCTTCCATGTTGTCTATGTAATTATAGCACATTCTGATCACTAAACTGACACGTAAAAGGAGAGGACAAACAAAATTATAGAAAATATTAAAAAATTAAATTCTGTCTCATAAAGATTTTTACAATTAGATTGTTCTTATCAGTGCTGTAGTTAGTTATAAAGTCCTCATGTCTGGGACAGTATTTATATATCTGTATAATGCCTAGCACTACGATATTCTAGTGTTTGATTTCGTTTTATGTTTTCTACCACAACTACTGGTTACTAACTCCTCTTTACCTTCAACAAGAATGAAAATAAAGATCTTTCCCATCAGAATGGGATATGTAAATAACATTCTCTAAGTTATAGGCTGCTTGGACTCTGTGACTACGCTACATACTTCTGTCACGCATTGAAACTCTAAGAGAGATGTTCATCAATAATAATGTGAATTGCATCAGAAACATGCTGAACATGAATTTGCATAGCAAATGTAAGCTAAGCAGATGAATGCAGCGGTGGATAATGCAAAGAAACAGTAAGTCATTGTTAGTCAGCAGCATAGGCCATGGGCTCTGCCACTGAATCTTAACACTGTCAAGCTCATGTGCACTGTTTGATTATTATAGCTCAGAAGATGCCAATACAAGCAGGTACAAAACTGAAAGAATTTGACCAGTTCGATTACGTGAGAAAAAGCGACATGCATTTATCAAATGTTTTAACATCTCCTCTTTCGTTTAAAAAGAATAATTAGGTACGCCTTACACTGAAAGTTCTGTGGACTTTCTATTGACATATTTATATTATGTATCTATATATTATTGTTGATATATTAATATAAATAGAATTTCTGCATACACACCATTAGAGTTATCCTGACTTTCATCCAGAAAGAAAAATTCATCTTCTACTGTTATTTCTAAATCGTTTCAGCATTATGAAATACTGCTCATTGGTGAGTCTAAAAACAACTAGTTGCATTTAGCACTACCTTTGAAAGTAATTTTAGTCAATTGGAGACAGAGTATTAAACTCCTTCTAAGGAGTTGGATCTTTGCTCAGAGTGTGACAGATGTTGCATTTTCGGAAAGAAATTGAGTTTATTTCTATTCCACCTTCATATAAAATAGACATTTATTGTTATAACTTTCAAATATAGCGTTAATAAAATTATACACATTGAAGCCTAATGAATCTGCACTTCAAAATACCAGTGATTTGAATAGTATGAGAGCCAGGACTAGGACGTATGAATTTGCTTTTGTCAAATCATATTACTTTGGTTTATATTTATCTAAGATGGGTTTACGCTGTACAAAGCAAATAAAGAGAACTGAGCTTTTGTAGAAAGACACCTGTTTATCCATGAAGGGCATTGCAGATAAGATGGAGCTTTAAAAAAGTGCCTGTACTGCAATCACACTGGGGATATTAATCTCTTACTCACCAATGTATCTGGTGCAACACAGAGATCAGCTCCCTTCAAATACATTCTGGTTATACAACACTTGTTTTCAGAGCTGCAGGCCGCTATGGAACAAGTGCTTCTGTACACAAGCCACAGAGAATAGGCTGGTTGAAGCCATGAATTTATAGATAGGTTTTTCAAATTGCTAAATAAGATGATATTAAATGTAAAGACGAATTCCCTTTCTATAAAATAAATCCTGTAAGAAGCATCTATTAATAATTCAGTTTTCAATTTGATTTTTTAGGGGTTTTATTAGGTGTGATTCGGTCTAAAATCATTTGAAAAAATCAGATATTTTTTACAAGAAAGATCTGTTTCACACAGAGATACATTTGGTCAACGATCATATGCAAACTTTTCTTAAGACATCAAGTCAAGCTGATTTTTTTTATCATTACACTTTGCTTTTTGAAATAACCCTTTAAGCGGAATAGACACACTGCAATAATTGAAAACGAGAAACCTCCACTCTAGTCAAATTAAAGCATGTATGTACAATCACTAATTATTCATTAGCAGTTGTAGAGCCTATTTGTCATTTGACCTCGAGACTAGATTTTCAATAACTTAGAATAATTACAATAGGAAATTTCCCCCAGCTTTATATGTTCAGCATGGCCATATGGTGTGGAAGACCCTTGTGATCAGTTGGGGACAGCTGTCCCAGCTGTATCCCCTCCCAGCTTCTTGTGGACTACCAGTCTCCTCCCTGACAGGGTGGTGAGAGAAGCAGAAAAGTCCCTGACTCTGTGTAAGTACTACTTAGCAATAACAAAAACATCGCTGCATTCTTAACGCTGTTTCTAGCACAAATCCAAAACGAAGCTCTCATATCAGCTAATTTTCAGTAAAGAAAATTAACTCTACATCATCCAAAACCAGCATGCAGTCACATAATTAAATGTGTATTTGTCTCCCCTTTCCTATGTTGGAAAGCTAATAAATTAATCACTGAGGAGAATAACAAGAGAGGTCCAGGACTAAAGACCAAGAGAAAAAAATAAAAAGAAGGCAAGAAAAAATAACTTAGAAATCACTGTGGGACAAATATTTGATGTACAGCACATTTAGTGCTTTGACTAGTGAGAAACAATTTATGGTAACTTCCAGGGAGCTGCCAATTTCCCTGGTCCTGCTGCAAGATGGTGACGAAAAGTGTGGCTCAATAGCAAGAAGCTAAAAGATGCAACCTCCAGTAAGCCTGGACAGTCAGTGCCACAGCCTATTTGAGACTGGTATGCAGGACAGACAAGCACACACAGTGGTGAAACACCTGATAAAACCGTGTCATCTGAAAATGAATCCAAAGGATATAAGCAGGTATGATGTGTTGATTGTTTTAGAAATTCTGTATCAAGAAACATGTAGTTACTGGAACCTGACATCCTGCTAACTTACCTGGGAGATTTTTTTTCTCCTGTATCTGGCATATCACATCTTTCTGTGCCAACACACTGTACATTTCCACCTATCTGCACTTGTGCCTTCAGACCAACACATCCTAGGTCTAAATCATCTAGATGTAGTGTGCTTTTCAGCTCCTTCCACCCGGCCCGAGGAGCCAGCATCATCCTCCCCCTTCCTCATCCTCATGTCACTCTAGCTCTAGAAAAGACCCTCAAGAAAGCTGCAGAATGGTCTGAGCAGAGTGTGTCAGGGCAGTCAGAACCACAAGAACCAGACATGCCATCCCGCTCAGCTACTTGACAGTTGCAACTTATGGGTTTTACCAGACAGACACTGAAGTTTACACACTGTGTCAAGTTCTTTATTTTCCTTTTCTGGTCTTGCTGTATCTTTCAGGGGTAGCCAGAAAGTCAAGAGAAACCATTCATGTACATTCACATTTCCTGATACAGAGGATTATTGAAGATGAATAAAATATTCTAGTTTGGTACTATTGTGGTTTTCCTTGTGAAACCAGCATATGTTTTGCCTTACTCCACAGCCACCCTCTGTGTGGTGGATGCTATACAGCATAAAATCTGATTGACTCAGTTAATCTACAAAATCCACCTTTATAGTAACTCAGCTAATAATACTTAGTTGTATTTGGTCTAAACAATTCAAGTAAACACAATTCAATTTTTTGTGAAATGGACCAATCTCTATATTGTGAAATGGACCAATGTAGGGGAAATTTATTAGTGAGTGTTCCCCAGATGATAAACCTATAGCTGTCAGCTTCTCTATATGCTGACATCTCACAAAGTTGAGGAAGATTTTGTTCAAATATATGTCATTTGAAACTTCCTTATTAGAACAAAAGACCGGAGCTCTGGGATGTTTTCTACAGCAAGGCTCTGTGTTTGACCACTTGATTCCAAATGCTACACGACTCAAACCTCCATGGAATAGACTGAAAATGTGATGTTACTCTTGAGTGTTTAATAGTGCAGGAAGGAACACGGTGACAAGCAGTAGCCTGATCTGAAACTAGATGTTAAGCACTGAAAATCCTAATTCCCCACTGTGCATTCTTTCATCTGGTCTTCTATTTTGTTTGTGATTTCCTCTTTTTAACTGCCTTGTCAAGTTTATGGAATCTTCAAAGCACATCTGCTTTCTTTCCCATCAAAGAGAACAAAAAAAGTGAAACATAACAGGAAAGAATAATAACTACATTACTTATTATCGAAGTAGCGGCACTGTGTTCAGAGCTGTGTTGCTGCACAAGGCACGCAGAGCATGCCTAGATCAGCTGGCAGAGCACAGCACAAAGGCTCTGGGCAGGGCTCTGCTGGCCCAGGACAACAAGCCCGCATTGCTCAGTGCAGCTCTTTTCTGAGCAGCTGTGGTTGGCTCTGCAGCCACGTCAGGCAATGTGCTGACAAGTGAGCCCTTCAGTGCCATCACTCAGCTGGCCCTTGCAGGACTGTGCTCAAACTCCTGCAGATTCTTAAGCAGTCAGCCTGCATTACTCCATTTTGCAGCACCATTACATCTATCGTGCCTGCCCAAGACAGTAAAAATTTAAGTGAACAAAAATGAACCAGTAGGGGCAAGCAAGGAAAAAAAATCATTCTGCTGCTACCTGGGGCTATGAAAGGATACCAGATAGCATGTCATTCAGACTTTTTCTCTCTGCAAATCTTCTGTGTCATCAAGGCTGTAGCACTTTCAAGAGTTGTTTCTGCATGACTCAGTGCAGTGATGTATAGCATTACCTGTGCAAGCTACCTCTAACACCAAAAAATATTACTGTCATGGTAATAGGGCAGGTGGACCACCCACATCAGCCTTGCTGAGTAGCAGTTCCTTTTAGTTTCTGGAAACATGGCTGTCATATCACAGATGTATGGATTGTGTACTTCTAGCCAGCACTATGTCTTTCTGTGTAGTTAGAGGTGCAAATACTAGCAAAATTCCTCCTGTATCTGAGAAGGAATAAAATATATAAAATATATGCATACACTAACATGGATTTTCTGTAATTTTAATTCAATTTTTGTAGTCAGCAAAACCTGTTAATAAATAAAAACAAAAATCATACTCCAAATTCAGAGAATATTTCTTTTGATTCATGAAAATCTCAGTACTTTTCAGTATCTTAAAATTTTTGCCTCATTAGAATGATGTGAGTGTTTCCTTTAATAGCCTCCTTGATGGGTACACAGGAGTGTCAAAACTGGCCTTTCTTTTTGCAGTACCATGTTTTCAGGAAGAAAAACATATCAAATCTGATTTTATTAACTGGAGTAGATTTATAAACTAATAACAAGATACATTGATTTGGACTGTTTCTATAAGATAGCAATATGCTCCTCTTACACTGTGACTAACCTGTTACCCTTCACACAGAGGTGCTAAGAGTACTCTAAGAACTTCAGCTGTAATAACCATGGATTTCTACACATCTATTTCTCCCATATGCAATTTTTCTAAAGCCTGGGTTTACATCAGAGTTTTGAAATCATTATGTTTGCTCACCTTTCTTCAAATCTGTCTTTAAGAACTACTTCTGCTATGAGTCCCATAAAACCCAGCATTTGTTATGCATCCTCTCTGGTATTACATTTTATTATGCTAAAGTGCTCACTTGCTATCATTTTTGAAAGCTCCCATCCCCTTTCTATTCTCCTTAATTTCCCTATGTGCAACCCTTTTGTGCATTTTGTAAGCACAAAGAACAAAATTCAATTATTATTCATGTATCACTCTAGTCCAGATTTAAAATACTTTGCAGGCATGAGTACTAGTCAATGATTTTTATCTTGAAAATCCATTGTATAAACAGATAACTTCACAGGGTATAGAATAAACTTGGGAAAGCCAGTAGCTTGTGTTGCTAATTATTAGGAACTCCTATCTTGCATGGATGAGCTGGAAACTTGGCAGCGGTTCTAGGACTTGGAATTACAATACAAAGCCCACAAGTTACCACAGTATGTCAGCAGAAGGTTGGAACCATCACTGCACAGGTAGAGCTCACACATATCCCCTATCTGTGATGGCCAACGAGTGCATGAACAGTCTGTTAACATAACTGGGACGGAGCACACTCAGAATCCGTACACTCACTTCTGCACACAGCTTTCAGGAAGCAATCTGCTGTCTTCCTTTCCCTTCTCTTTCCTTGAGCACTCACAGTTTGAAATGTTCCAAGGAAAGGGAGAGCTGCAAATCTTCCAGACTTTCAGTGTGAAAGGAGATTGAGAGCCACTCCTGTTTCAGCAAAACTAAGAAAAAGTTCAGAAATACATTTTTACACATAAAATTATAAATTTGTATGTAACATGCATTTATATTTACTGCCAAATTCTTAGCATTGAAATGGAGAGAGGAATCATGGGCATGCACTTTGACAAACACTCAGCAGTGAGCGGTAGATACACTGTGATGCGGAGTCACTTTGCTCCTGTGTAGACCAGCAGAGTGCCTGTGATACTGTTTTGTGTGCACAAAAACGCTGCAGGCAGCTGGAAAAGCCACTGCAAAAATTAGAGAGTGGAATGTAGAATTTGGGTGCGGAATTTGACCCTACAAAATCAAACACTGTGTGTCTTATCTTGCAATCCTATGTGGTGCACTGCCAAGGAACCACAGGAAGAAGACCATATGTTCTCTGCACAGGGAAGGAAACACAGGGAAAGGACACAGCAAGGAAAACAGGACAAAGGCATTTCACAGTAGGCTTTACTACGGTTCTATCTGAGCAGAGAAAATCAGAATGCTCAGAGGGCTTATGGAAAAATCTGAACCTCTAACTTTTCTGTTTCATGCTGTTACATCTTTGCATTCTCCCCCACACCAGTTTTGTATCCCAAAGTACTGAAAGTCTATATCAGACTATCAATCATCCTGGATCTCACCACTTTATAAAAAATAATGATAAAGAAATTTCTGTTTCACACGTATCAAAACTAAAACTTCTCTCTTTTTTATTTCAAAAAAGGGACAGAAAAAAAAAAGACATGAAAGCATGGAAATCTACAGGCACAGTAGTGGGAGTTATACACTTGTTTACAAGAAAAAACAGATGACCAGTGCCCTTACAACAAACATAATCAGCAGTTTCAACAAAACTTGCTTGTTAAACTGATTCATAGCTTTGCATGTCATAATGATTTTATTGCCATTTATTGCAGCGCGACATGAGATAACAAGAGATGTTTTATCTTTTCTTTATTTTTTTCAGACAATGGCAATATTTGTTAACTGGGTTTGATGAGAGAAACAGCAAAGTCAGCTACAGCATGGATTAACATGAACAATAAACACTTCCTGAATGTTTCATTCAAAGCCAAAAGATAACAATCGTGGTTTTTAACTGAGGGATGGAGGTTTACAATCAGTTGGAGGGATAATTTCCAGAATGCTTAGAAAATGCCCATTCATGATGGCTTAAATTAATTATAAATAACAAATAATAGACTGTTTGTTTGTTTTCAAAAAATAAAGAAGTACTTTGTAGGTAACTGATAAGTTTAGGTTAACTTGAATGTGGAAAACTTCAATGCCTAATAAAGTCTAGATAATTATTAAATTTTGCTGGAAAGAATTCAGATATGCCATGGGTTTTGTATATGGGTAGAAAACAATGCAAAAAATCAATATAAAAGAATTTGATATCAACTAAGATACTTACAAAAATAATTTCATTCAGTAAGTCTCACACAACCTTCTTAAAATAAAATTGGTATATACATAACTTGGGAGGAAGTGTTACAAATTTAAAAAAAAATTCTCATGTGTTTTTTCCCACTAAACAAGACATGTTTCCAGTTAAACCTCATCCCATTATGATCACAGACACAGCAGTCACAACATTACTTTTAATGCCTTTGGTCTAGACTGCACGAACTGAAAAATGACTGTACTTGTTTCCATTATTAGTTTCTGGTCATAGTTACATATCCTCTCATAAAAAGTAAAGGAAGGGTGCTTGTGGTATGTGCTGCTCCAATGTTAGATCAGCAATGAAGCCAGTACCAATGTGGGAGCTTATGGAAGGGCAAGATGCTTTTATTTGAAACAAAAACTTAAATAAAATAGATTTTACTCTTTGCTCTCTCACAGTCTCATTGTCACAAGTACCACAAAAGTGTGGTGTTCACATGTCTGTCCGCCTGTCACACACCAGGCAGGGTGGGTGTTCAAATGTCCAGCCTGCCACAGGGTTCTACAATTAGGGTTCTGCAACGCTTGTGTCCAGCTTTTAGGCCCTTTGCAGTGCCCTGGAGAATAAGAGTAACCAGCTGACAAGTCCTTCTCACCCTGTCATACCAGTCTTAGGCTGGCGACCTTATGCAGGTTTTAGGTATGCTTTTTTGGACCCTCTTGAGTGACCTCTGTCTCCACTGTGTCCCAGCCTTGACTCATCAAGGTTTTTTCACTGCCCTTTGTGTCCAGTGTTATCTATCCTGTGAAACTGCAGGTAGATGGGGTGGGATCTGGATGCTAGGGTGGGATCTGTGGCTGCCAGTGACACAGGCAGTGCTGAGAGTGTTGTCCCTGCTGTGCCCTTCTGTTGCTTCCCACATTCAAACGTTCTCCTTCTTTCTCCAGTCACACTATCTTAGTCTTTCTATTGCAATTTTCTACATGCTGTGGTTACATCGTGCAAACCAAAGAGTATTTGCAGGCAGATAAATGACATCATTATCAGTGCTGCTGTAGATTTTGCCATTTTTCTGAAGTATCACATTAAGTGCACTGGAACAACTTCTATGAGGCAGATTCTCCCACATACTGCAGTCCTTTTGCACTCACGTTGAAAAAAATCTGATTAGAAGTATGCTAAGAAACGTGTTTCAAAATACACAAACTTTTGGGGAGAAGTTTTATATGATAGTCTTTTTGTCCCATTCTTTCCTGGTTCTGGGTACGGAACAATCCAGCATAGCTTAGACTTCTCTGCTACTAGGCCCTTTAGGATAACTGAAAGCAAGTGAAAAAACCATCTGGGCTGCTCTAGCAGCAGCCCTAAAATTGGCAACATGATAAGAACAACATTTTTGCAACCTAATGAACCCCTTCTGCCTCCTCCTAATTACCCTGCTGGGCAATATTGTTTTCTTCTTCTGATGAACTCACCCAGAGAATTTATTTAAGAGCTATAAAGACCCATATGTACTACAGAGTAAAATTACATTCAATTACTTTCGAGACATTTTACATCTACTGCTTTTTACAGCAACTAACAGTAGTACTTTACACCATAGTGACTCAGAAACTGTGCTTTATCTCTTTTTAAATGCAGTTGCCAGGGGTGGGGGATTCTGCATACACAAAATCTATACAAAAGCTATTTCTTACTTATTGATGTGTCTTGCAAAAGATAAGAGCAAAGTCAGTTACAGACATATTTTGCTTGCACAGAAATGTTACAGCAAGCAATTCTTCAATCTTGTGTAACCACAAAAAGATAGATGAACAGCTAAATGTCTTTATTGCTTTTATTTCCAGGAGTCAGTTTGCCCATTTCATTAGGTACCTGTGCAAAGCCATGTACCAATACATCTGACTGAGATAAATACGCTTTCAAAGATTATCTGTGTATAGCAAAATCTGAGACTCCCTTGATGAAATGAGGTTGCAAGTATTTCAGAGAATAACATGGTTGAATATGCAAGTTTAAAGAAAGAACTGTGGTTCAAAAATAGAAATATTTCTTTAATATCAGCTTGCCTCATGTTTAAAATAGTTCAATATACAGGCAAACTTTGGTAGCTGTAACTGTAACTGGTTTGGGATTTGCTTTCTCTTCCTTTACTGTTTCCCTATTCCCATCTGGTTGTATGCAGTAAGCATATCAACAGAAGCACATCATTTCTACTGTCATTTCTAATGGTTTGTGAAAAGATGCGTTCATTCCGAGCCTAGCTGTCTATGGAAATTAGCTTGATGAAATCTTTCTCACAGATTTTGGGCCCACTGGCATATATCAACCAAACCTTACACAGAAGTAGGGATCAGAAGGAGTTAGGTTCCTGCAGTGAAATGAACAGCAGCGGTAGGATGTTTCAGAGAAAGGTTCTGAGAGTGGCTTTTCCAGGTGTGTTCCAAGATGTGAAAGCAACAGCACGAGCTTTTGTCTAGTTAGAGACCAGAGAATGTACAAAGAGAAAACTACAACAAAATCAGTCTGATCTTTCAATCAATCTTCTCATAAAAGGGGATAGGGACAGCATCCTTCATTAATTCCATTGCCTGCATGATATTCATATTGAGGAAATTGCTCCTAGCACCCTGTAATACCTCTGTTTATTTTCAAGGCCAAAACCACTAAGAGAGATTTGTCCTGATACTATTGTAGTAAATGGTCCAGCCCAACAGGAATGCAAGATATTCTCTAAGTAATTTTTTCTTTGATGTCTTGTGAACTGTAAATAGTCCAAACAAGGATTTCTTTGGAGACTTCTATGCAGCCTGACACATATTGGTTTTGAGAGGAAGTTTTCTGTTCTTGTTTTTATTACAATATTATATCATTATTGCTACTCAGTAAGTAAATGAAAACCTTCAAGAAGTTTCTAAGGGCACTGCACAGAAACAGCTAATATAATATCCTTTCTAAGATTTTGTTATGTAAAAGAAAATAAAGTTCACAAAAATATTAATGACAGGTTATGCAGGCTATTAACTTGCTTGTCAGACACTATTTTAAATTTAAAAAAAATACTGAAAACTTGACAACCATCAGGTTCATCTATTTTAATTGCATAGTCTGTTTAGGCAGTCTTACTGAGAATTAATACAGAATTATAACAGCAATGCAACTGGGACTCAGAAGATAATTTCCATTTGAGGTGCAGTCTTGCCAAAACAATCATAATGATATTTATTTCAGCTTCCTTACAATATTATGACATGTAAGGCTACAAATTTTTTCAGTCGTTGCGATGCATACTGCGAGATAAGAAACAGCAGACTGCAGGATGTAGTCACGTGACATGTAAACTAAAGTTTTGCTATCAAAAAAGAAGTCAGTATTTAACTATAATTACAGATAGAAAAGATTTTTTAAAAATATATTCAAATACTGACTTTGTCTTTTTCCTTCTTTTCTTTTTTCCTTTTTTCTTTTTTTAAATTTATTTTTAAACTGATGATCTTACACCACTTAAAAAAAATACCTGGAAATAAAGTGGCAGGAATGAGGAAATGAAACATGTACCTTCCCACCAGATGAAACTATTTGCCCCAAAATTGCACAAGTAATCAGTATCAGACTTGGAAGCACAGATTCCTTTGGAGGGGTTCTCTTTGCAGAAAAAGCAGTATTAGCTCTTCTCCAGCTACCTAAATAATAATCTCAACCCCTTTGGTGCCTTATATTAGAAAGTTCTTCTGTAAGATTTCTTTTTTTTGGAGTGTTTTGCTGTGTTTGAAATATCACAAGAAGATAGTTCTAATAAAGCTCTTACAAGTGAAGTGGGAAAGACATGGAAGTATAATT
Source organism: Edolisoma coerulescens (assembly GCA_013397115.1). Classification (NCBI taxonomy): domain Eukaryota; kingdom Metazoa; phylum Chordata; class Aves; order Passeriformes; family Campephagidae; genus Edolisoma; species Edolisoma coerulescens. Next base: position 503,576 of record VWZW01005345.1, on the reverse strand, counting down.
CAAGCAGTATACACCAAGAAAATATATCCACTCCAGGAATTTTGAATGTTCTGTCTAATTCTTTCTTTATCTGTACTTTTTGCTTGTCTTTGATGTAAGTGATAAAAGTTTGATTTAAACAAATCTCCACCATATGATGTTCCACTGCCTTATGGCCCTTCCTTGACTTGTGTATTACTTTTCCAATAGCTTCAGTCCAAGAAGATTTCCCTTTAAAAAATGAACCACTATCACAGTTAAATTCTAACTCATATGGTGAAAAGAATCACTGAGTGCATTTAAAACTAATTGAAGGCGTTTTTAAGTCTCATCATGAACTTCAAACTGTTAACAGGAAACTCTTAATTGTACTCCTTCTGAAAAAAACTACTGATTGTACTACTCATATTGTTTCAGCCATGGATCTATTAACCTCTCACAGGTGTTCTCCACTAGTAGTCAGATAGAATGTGATATCACATACTCTCTGAATCATACCAATTTTTAACTAAAAAAAGTACAAATCTAATGATTCTTTCTTTTTAGTCACTCTTTTGCTCAGTTGCACTGCTACACTCAAACTAGGGTTATGTCAAAAGAAATTAAACTAGATCATCTCCTCTGGCCTTATTGAAGTACACAGCACACTCCTTATGACCAGTGGGAATCTAAGTGCGCAAGCCAAGGGAGAGTTTTCAGTAGCTTTGAAAGACATTATTAGTGGAGAAGCTCAGTCCAGGGACTGGGCTATAGCTGAAAATAAAAATCCCCGGGCCATAGAGCATATGTGTGGAAGCCTCAGACAGAACTGTTTCTCCCTGCACAACTGCAGGTTTTGAGCCAAGGTACTGTTTAATACTTACACAGATGTATGGGACAATAATGTGAAGCCATAGTAAAAATTCTGAGTATAACAGCTCTGCCCAGCTTTGTAAATAATAATGACATCTATCTTTATGGTAGCTCTTTTCAATGATTTCCTGCAACTGCTTCATGGAGGATGACAATATTGCACTCTGTACTCTTAACCCTGTAAAAAACAAGACACATGAAGGAGGAGAGACAGCAGTAAAGGGCAGAAGTGGCAGATCTGAAATTTGAAGTCCACAACTAATTCTGAATTTTTCTACCAGTAGTAGTAAAATGAACTTGAAAATGAGAATTTCAGCTACAACAGAGTGGCAAAACTGTCCTTCTAGAAAGTAAAGTGGGTTTTAGACTAAATATTTATTAAAATGGTATATAATATAAGGAAAAAAATCTATGGGTCATCCAAATCATTTCACAAAAAAAAAAATATCTATAGAGTGTCAGAATAACCACAGTTTAACTCAAAACTTTAAAGATTTCCTTTTAATCTTACAGGGAAATTTTCATGTGAAATTAGTTCTTTGTTTTATTTTCATGTAAAATCACCAAAAATTATACTGTACTAAGAAAATGTACTTATTTTTATACATTATTTTTGTAACTATATTACACATTGTGAGTGTATTTTTTTCACTGCTAGTACTCTCCATTGTTTAACCCCATATTCTCTATCCATGAAATATGGTGTACAGCTATCTCCAGGACTACCAAACTACCAGGACTCTCAAGACTACCAAAGAAATTCAGCCAATTAACATTTCAGTCATAAGATTCATGAGTGAACAGTAGTCACACCCTTTACAACATGGATTTTCTGCAAACTGACAAGACATTTAATTTGTCATCATACCATATCATACTTGATAGCTTTTCACACCTGTACTTGCTGGGGTATGTAATATCCCATAATACATAAATCTATTTTGTGTATTTTCCTCGATATGATTTTTCAAGCTGGCTGTGTAATTAGAATTATTTTCTTCATTAATTATAATAATTATATAAAAGGCTTTTTCCTTTGTAAGTTACACACATTTCATCAATATCAACTTTCCAAAGATATTGCATTTAAAACTGGAATAATTCCCTAAGGTATTACATACTTCTTTTTTTACAACACTAGACAGACAAACCCAAAAGTATTTTGATATCCATATTTCTATTCTATCTATTAGCAAGAGAGGAACTCAAAATGTGAGATATTTGGTTGTCTTATATGTCAACAGTGGAGAGTTTATTGCCGAAAAAAAGGACCCTCTAAGACATAAGGGAACTGATCTTAACGGTAGCAAATCATGATATTTATTTTTTCAGAATTTCTCTAGAGTCCCTGTTGCTTCACAAGTTGCTTTGGAATACATATTATACTGAATAATGAAAGTATTCACATTAATATAAACTGAATAAATGGTGTAATAGACAACAGTAAATTACTATTGAAAAACAAGCCTTGAAGTATGTAAGACTGATGAATTGTTTAAATTTGTTAAAATTAAGAAAGATATGCAAGCAGAAAAATCTGAAAATAACATTATTTGTTAGCACACATTATTTATTTCATATTATCTTTATCTATTCTTCTCGGCAAGAGTGGCATTTCATGCATAATATTCCTCTGAATACGAGGAAAAATAGTAGTGGGAGAAAATAAATCCTATAGATAGAAGAGTTGAGGTGGGATGGGCCTCTGGAAATTGTCTAGTCCAAACCCCTCCATAAATATGCATATACAGTTACGCATATACACCTACATGCTCAGAGGTAAACTATATCAATTAACTTGATTATTTGGGAGTTTTTTAGATTTGTAGGTCTCAACTTATGCATCTATCTAAAGAAAATATTTTCAACAACTTCCATGTTTTCATACAAATATTGTCATAACACCTAAAAATATTTGAATGCCTTGGGATTTTTTTCCTTAAATGAAAAATAAAATAAAAGCATTCACAGTTCTTCTGGGTAGAATCCATTTTGGAATTGCAATTCTGTGTCTGATGCCTGATGTCTGCTAGTTCAGTCTGAAGTGGAATTTTGTTCCCTCTACAATTGTTATGAGTCCAGGGAGCTTCTATAATTGCAGGCATTCAGACTAAAACCTGTATTCAAACCACAATCTCATGCCAGTCTGTTTTCATTGCAATGTTGAAACCACGGTTAACCTGAAACCACACCAAAAAATGCATTCTCTGTATACAGTGGGGTGCACTGGTGATGAGATGGCTGTTGCAAACTACCCCATCCATTGCAAGAACTTTAAATGAAAATACCCTAACATCAGTGTTTGCTTGTTTTATAAAATAAGAACAGGGAGAGGGGTGTTCTTTATGTTTTTTAAAATAAAACATAGAAGCAATTTATTTTCTGATACAAACTGATGTTTCATAGAAAAGATCTCAAGAATCAGATTTATGCCTATGACAAGGACAGATATATCACAAAATATAACAAAATGTGTATATGAAACATACAGTTCTAATCCTCTTTTTTTTGTAGTGATTTTAATACTGATAACAGAGGAAGGAAAAAATAATCAAATGCATAGCTTAAAAGTCTTTTTTGAGTTAAACTGGTACTTCAAATTTTACATACTACATGCCTGATATCTTAATCGACCATCATCTTTGGCTTGAAAAAGATACAAAATCAAAGAATAACTACAAAGAGAACATGAAAAAAGATGAGGAATGTGGATATAGAAAACAAACACAGAGTTTGTATTTTTTTAAATTCCTTTGCAACACAAATCAATGTATAAAAAACAAATTAAATTGATACAAATGTAGGGAAAAAATAGCAGGCTGAGGAACAGAGCAGAAAATAATCAGGTTATGTGATGAAATTAATATAACATTTGTATAGCTAATTTTCTATTGAAAAATCGTGACAGAAGCCAAGTTTGATTTCATATAGCAGTACAGTAGATCTGGTCAAAGGCTTATTGATTTCAATGTAATTCTTGCTGTGCACTTCAATGAGTCATGTTTTTAACCTCTAAGTAATTCAAATATACTTTAAAACAAAGGAAGGAAGGTTTAGTAGATGACAACTACAAAATACAACATGATTTTTTTAGGCATCTAGTGAAAAACTAGCACTGATTTAAAGAAGGGAGAGAATATTTCTCTCTAATGATGTGAAAACCTGACTATTCAATTTAATAATAGATTCTTCAAAGTTTAAACCAATTTAACCTCATTATTTCAGCTTCTTTCTATCTCATTAAAATTATAAAATCAGAGAAAAAAAAAAGCACTGCTTCATTTTGCCATGTTATACTTTCAACCACGGTAGTGTACATACTCAGAAACTAGACCATTAGAGTCTGTCATATAAATGCCTATTAGATAATCTTATTACCTTAAAGATTACTACCTTAATTATTGAAAATCAATAAAAACATCAAAAAACATTAAGAGCCATATATAATTTAATGAGTCAGAGTCAGATATGATTCTTTGTAAAGAAAAAATAACCTCTACTGTCAGGTGCAATTTTTTTTTCCACAAAGGACCAACATTTCAAGACTTGCAGTAGATTTATCTTGTTAGAAGAGAATACTCTCACAGTATATATGCAGAATGAGAAGCAATCTATAAAAACAGTTTAAACTAGGAAAATGTTACAAATGACAATGTCCCAAGATTTTTCTGAAAATACTGCTATATATAAAAATTCAAATTATAGGAAAGAATTCTCATTGTGCTCACAGAAGATATAGATGTTGTTCTGACTCAATAAAACATTTGCAAACGTGTTCAAGTCTCTCACTGCTCAGAAAGATACCCTATGAAACAAATGCGTTAGCTGAATATTGCTTTGGAAAGCAACTGGTTAGCAGAAATGTATTGAAGAAAAAATCGAAATTTCTTTTGGCATGGCTCCTGTTTTCTGCATCTGCAAGAGCTTCTGTGCCGCATGCCAGTTCCTCTAGTGAGGTAACAGTGGAGAACAGGACTATGAGGATAAGGAAACCAGGGTGGGAGGGAGGCATGACAGCATATTGGCATAGAAAAACTAGTCTCAAACCAGGTCCAAAGCGACACAAACATTATTATTTACAGTATTCAACAATGCTCAAACTTTCCCTGAGCCAAAGTATTTGCTTGCCCTGAAGGTTATTTCTGCAGAGGAGAGTTGAAGAGAGGAAAGAGAAAACTTCAGTTTCAGGTTAAAACAATCTGAGGTATGTTCTCTCCTAACGCCACTTCCAGTGAAAATCAGCTCATTTATAAATGAGTTTTATCTTTCTAATCTCCTTGAAATCTGCTGTTATTACCACTATCTAGTCTTAATGGTTTCATTTCTGGGAGATTACTTTTGTCCTCAGCTTCATTTCCTCTGAAAATCATTATTGGTCTGTGCGGGGACAGGTAATGAGGAGCCCCTGATGTGACAGCAGATGCTCCCACCAGCAAGTCAGCAGAGGTCATCAGTCTTGTCTGCATTACAGGAAGATGTGTCCTTTTAGGGACTTCTGCTACAGCCATCTATATCATGCCAGTTCCAGCTCCAGGAACAAAACAGGGATTTACTTCCAACAAGTCATGAAAGGCTTTTTGCAGAATTCTGTTTATAGCAAAAGCATAGCATGTCAGAGAAGCACTTCCCACCGGAAGAAATTTCACCACAGCTACCCATCAGCTTTTTCAAGTTTTTATTCAGAAAGTTAGGAAAAGAAATATTGTTCTATTTGTGGATTACATACAGACTTTACAGCCTGCCTGGTCTTGTTTCAACTGAGAAAGCTGCACAAAGTTTTCTTTATCAAGTGGCACTTAAGTCTAACCTGCTCAGATAAAATAGAACTTTGGGAGATTCTCTGCAGAAAGGAATAATATATTCTTATTTTATGTGTAATGAAAGTTTGTACAATGAGTGTAGATTGAACAAAGAAACTCTGGATTTTCCCCCTATTATATACCAGTATGTAGAAGTGGTTAAATTTTAAATTTTTTTCTATATGTGTTATTGTAATTATGCAGTTTCCATTATCATTTCTGAAACAGAATGTCAAAAATTTGATTTCTTCTTTAACCAATAATCCAGCATGTCAACTACTCAGCAAACAAGCTCTAGCATTTGAATTTTCACTGTGGTCTGCACTGCCAGTTTCCTGCCTAAGCTCTGACCCTCACCTCCGAATGAGCATAAACTCATTCTATTTGACTGTCATTCTTGCTATCTAATTTCCTCAGTAAACCAAAATTAAAGGTCTTGCAAACATCATCTTTTTTCATCATCCTGTCATTTTCTTCTAAGTCCTTTCTATATCTCTTTTCTCATACACTGTAAAAGAATAGTATATTACAACTCCGACGCATTTTTGATTTTTACCCAATCATTATGTCCTGTGCATGAATCCATCCATCTGCAAACTCAGAACATAATAAAAAAAGTAAAGCACTTATAACATTTCCTGTTCAGATGTACTGACATACACCCACTATATGTCTTGTCTGAATAGGATTTATCCCTAGATTAATCCAATAGTCAAACTTTACTTGAATTTCAATTTAAATTCTGCAACAAGAACAGTGATTTGGCCTCAAATTATATCATTGCAGGCACCATAAGTTTAATAGGTTTTCACATGTGTAAACAGGAGAGACATCTGGGCCAAATCCAGCTCTGGAATAATAGTTCCATTGCCTCTAGTACTGGCTTTCACCCAGTATGAATAAATGGGGACCCGATGGAGACTTTTCCTAGTATTTAAAGATTTTATATCAGCTATTTTCCAGCAGGATTCCTGAGAGAGCAAGCTGGATAGAATTTTTTTTTTTAGTCAAATCCTGCTTTTCAAACAATAGTGGTAATGTTATTTCTCTATGAATATTCTAATTGCATATCCTTATGCTAAGTCCTGTGTTCAGGAAAAAAAGGAAAGGCACTTTTCTACAATGAATAGAGTTATAGTTTCCTAAGTTTTCAATTTTCACAAGTCATTAGTGACCTGCAGTACAAATTTTCATCTTTAAGGTTTGCTAGAAATCCAGATTTTCTGGGGATGGGGCCTATTTAATATGTTTCTAACAGAGTATTCACACAACAGCACAAATGGTCACTAGCGCTTCTGGAAAGCTACAACCAACATGTCTTTTTCATTAGTTTTTTCCTAGGGGATTTTTTCATAGGTGTATGAGGTTTTAGTAACTTCTGGTAAATGTTACTTATGGCAGAGAGTGTTTGCTCTAATCCAAACCAATGTGCTATATAAAGGTTAGAGAATAAGATACCAGGAAATTCTTCACTCCTATGATTTTACTCAAATTTTAGAGGGAAAGAGCTGCTCTCTGTATTGTAATAGTGTCATATACTACTCCAAGGATCACAGTAAACAATATAAAGCATTCCCATTCCTCTGTGTCACAAGTATATAAAATCTAACAAAAAAAAATACTACCTGTATATTAACTGAAGTTTTTATTTAGAAAATCTGCCTCTGCCCTTATAACATATCCAAGCTCTCTTTGTCACCAAACAACTAATTTTTCAAGAAAATCCCTGAAATGTAGGGAGTTATCTGTACAATCAATACAGATAATCAGTAGAACTCCAGAAGATCATTATTTGAACAGTCTTGCACATATGCAATAGCCCTGTACCAATGAATGTTCACATCTCTTAAAAAAGTTATAAGCTATAAAGGAACACAAACTGAGTAATATAATTGGAAAGACATGTTGAATGTACTTAAAAACTGGGACTGCTCCTAATGGAATGTTAACTGAAAAGGTACTAATCTGATGTAATTACATTCTTCCTAGGCATGGACTGGAGTACTCCTTAATAGAACAAACTTGAGCTCAAAACTTTTTCAGAAAAATATCTGCAACAAAATGCAGGAAAAATGAGAAAAACCCTAATTTGTCCACTAAAGAGACTTCTTAAGCCAAGTTAACCAACTCAATAAAGCACCCCTTTATACCCTTTCAAGAGAAAAGAGGAAAGCAAATAGGTCATTACAAAGACAGACAACTTGTTTTACACAATGCTCCTTACAATTTTTCTTCCAGGGACAAAGATATAGTGAGTCACTCACAGGCTGGAACATGGAGAAACCTGAAAAGGAAGACAACAAAGGTGGAACCAGAGTAAAGCAAAAACCAATGGCAGTGATTGAGAACGAGAGCAAGGACAGAAGCAAGCAGTTTTAAAGTATTAGGAAAAAAAATGGAAAAGAAAACAAATTGTCATTTTGGCAGAATGCTAATAAGCAAAAAGTGACTAGGAGATCTCATTTGATTGATTTTATTGCTGTATATATCCAGTTTAAACCATTGCAACATAAAAAAAATTGATTCAATATATTGTAGATATCATACAAATGGAGATACAGTATATCGAAAGACAAAGATGATACAAACTCTAAAGAGCTTCTTCACTAAAAGAGTGTAAAAAATGCTAAATGCACAGGTGAGATATGCATACAGTTCAAAATATTCTTTAACATAGGAAAAAAAAAAGGAAAAATAAATTCAAAAGATGTCCTAACTTGTTATGAAATGAAATGGAAGGCTAACATATGAACTTGCCAAAATCCATGGTGACCAGGTTAATTTTAATAAAATACCCTGTGCAAAATACATTAATAATTGCTGCAAGTAGAATTGGAAAAAAAAAAAAGTGAATTTATTCAGCAGTTTCAAGAACCTAAAAGTATTTTTGAACAATGGGATAAACAGTTTGCAACCAAAAACAAAGCAATTTTTTTTACTGTTACTGACTCTTACAAAGTAATGCTGTCATTTTGAACTTAATCTGTGAAAAAAACAGCCAGCAGAAACAAAACCTTGAAAATTTACCAGTTTTACAATTAAGTATTGTTTATGTTACATAAATAAAATTGCTGTTCTAGCATTCATACTTGAGGATTGAGTTAACATGGGAGAGATTCAAAAGAGAGTTACTAGGTTACACTGTAACATGTAACAGCTTTGGAAAGCCATTAGTGTATGTTATCTCTTTGTACATACCATATATTCTTCACCATTGCCATTTTCAGTGATATCATCATTGAAATGGTTGAAATTTAATTCATTGTGTGAGATGTACTGCCAGTCATATAATGTTAGAATTTATTTGTTTCATTCACCTGTCTCTATTTTACATTATTATTTTATATTATTTTATACTGCCCTCTCAGCAATTCAATGCTATGTACCTTTTTCATTTTTCTCTCATACCTGCTTTCCTTCTTTTAACATTTTTTAAAAGAGGCTGGCACTTTAAGAAGCCTTTTCAATCAAGTGCTTCACGACTTCACCCTTTTGTTTACTCAACCAAATCACATTTCTCCAAACGTCCTATTGAATTTATACCCCAAAAGCAGAACTTCAGAACATGATATTATATGAGGAAAACAAAACAAAAATAAACAAGAATGTCAGTGTTTCACTTGTACTTGTGTTATCCCTAAGATTTAAGAATTGAATTTTTTTTCTGTGAGAAGGGTCACTGTGGGTGAGCAGAAGGACAGCCTGGCTCACTAGGGCTCATACAGAAGTTAGAGTTCAGCTAGGGATCTCTCTCTGTTCCACCCTAGCTCTGCATCTTAGTTTCAATGTGCAGCTCACCCTCTCTAGAGCTGTCTTGCTTAATAACAGTGCATGGTAACAGAGAGAAGCCACAAAGCTGCGGGAGCTCTGTCAATAGCAATTCTCCCTGCTAAAGGAGAGCAGCAGCAGACTCTGTTGAGAGTTTCTCATGCACAATGCAAGTCAGGATGTGGTAGTTGCTATGTTTCATAGCAGAATAATGGTGTTTAAGAGGACTTGTTTTCTGCTCCTCGACCTTAATAAAAAAGATAATCAGTATAAATGCCTTCACTGTGAAAGAAGCAGGAGCTTTGTTACAGCCATCTACAGATAAGAATCATCTCCCAGGAAAGTCCTCAGTGAAAAGGCATCATTCTAGGAAAGGGAACAAGGAAAATGGACACCAAAACAGGTTGATTTTTGATAAATATGAGCAAACTCAATATTAAATTATAGTTGCCTTCATTTGCAGGAAGCCCTGGCACCGTATGAGCAACAGATACATTAAAGTTAGGACGGTAGCAAGGCCAAGTGAAGGTTGAAAAAAGATTTTGATGCTGTACAATGTATTGCTCCATATTTTCCTTGTGTAAGACTGAAATGGGGACAAGTTTTGGGAAGGGCATAACTTTCGGGCTTCTGAATAGGTCTAGAATTCTCAAATGGTTTTAGACATTTCAGAAATCCTTAATTTTCAGGAAATATAGAGAAATGTCAGCTTGTTGAGCTTGGATGTCTGGACCACAGTCTGGACTGCACGTGTAATCCACAAAACTCAGGCACAGATGATCAAATAGCACATCTACATAAAAGTTAGTCTGAACTCTGTTCAGTTGTTTAAGGGGGGGGAAAAAAGAGGAAACATAAATAGTAACTGAAATCTTGTGAGTTTTTTTTAACTAAATTCTAAGATGTATCACTATTAGAATGATTTTATTTAAGGAGAATGAAAATTAATTACCGCATAATGGAAAAAAGACTAATACATAAACACTCAGAAAACATTTTCTTGTTCACTAAGCTCTGTATTTTTTCTGGAAGTTTTTCTCAGAAACATTAATTAAAATAAAATAATTAGTTGCTTCCATTATGATTTCAGGCTTTTAGCAGTTCTGACACCGAATGCCCTTGTTTAATGGCACAATAGGTACATTTTGTTTTCCTTCTATTGTTGCAAAAACCCTTCTGTTCTCTCCCCTGTTTTCTATTATAAAGGCATTATTATAAAAGAAATTATTTAGGTCTACTTAGCCCAAAAGGAACTTTTACACATTCATGAGGTGTTTTCACAAAATGTTTGGCTAAAAAGTGAAAATGCTGCCACATTTTATAAGTGGGAGTGTAATACTTTGTAAAAGGCTGTTGTTGTGCTAAAAGTCTGCTCGCTTGAGAATGTTCCTTCACTTCCCGTAGAACTGGGTTGCAAAATCTGAGAGGAGAATGCATTTCTTTTTTGATATAAGAAATACTGTCACTTCAATCCCTGGATAAGCCAGGTTTCTCTGTCATATCACAAACAAGATATAAATAAAGAGCATGTCCTATACATGATTAACAATTATATGTGTCTTGCAGACACTTAGCTATTTGCTGACACTGATCTTCAAGGATACAAACAAGAAATGGCAAAGTTTTTCTTACCTTTATACATAATTTTCGAATTTTTTCAGTGTGGTAAGTTAAATGAGAGCTACAGCTCTTTTTCTTTAGTTGAAAATCTGGTTTGTAAGAAAGCAGAGGCTATAGGGTTAAATATTGATCTTCTTACTTCCAGTTCAGTAAAAGGATTTATGTAAGGGGGCAAGGAAAATTTCTGTCCAGAGCTTTAAAGCAAGGCTGATCTTTAAAAGAGAAAAATAATTGAAAGCTCCACATGCAGTATTTGTCATGTTCAATGAAATCCAAATATCTTACTTAGAAATACATTCTTTCTCATCTTTATACATAGAGCCTTGATGCCTCAGCTGTATGTCGCCAAGCAGTGATTGTTTCACTCTCTTTCTCCAATGAATGTGAGAGGCAAGGTCCTCCCAAAACAGTCATTATGTAATTCTTAGTTTATCCATGACTGGTGTAAAACACCTTCCCACCCACCCTGGTAAAATGGGAGGGTATCTTTAGAAGATCTGCTTACTGTAAGATAGAGTCCATTCTGGTTTTCTTTCTGCTTTTCTTCAATGCTGGAAAACATATGGGTTGAACTATTGTTACTTTTCATTAGTTAAATAGTCCTTTCTCAGCATTAAAGCCAACAAGATTTCTCAGGATGTGCATCAATATCATAAAAATAGGTTAGTCTCTTGTTAAAGCAGCTGATTTTTATTTTTTTCTTAAGCAAAATTAGTAATAAGATTTTTTTAGTATTGAACTAGTTAAACAGCTCCAGTTTGAAGACAGAGATCTCAGGCTGATTTTCCCACTCTTTGGGGAGGCTCAAATGAAGGGAGTCTGAAACTCAAGACATGAGCATACAGAATCATGGAACAGAATTATAGAGTCATTTATGTTAGAAAAGATCCTTAAGATCAATGGGTCCAGCTGTATATGAAGTAATAAATGCGTGTTCTCCATCGAACTGTTCCTTTCTATGAAGCATCTTCCATAGATAAGAAGAACACAGAAGTGTTTATTTTCTGAGTAGTTAAAATAATGTTACTTCCAGTTTCCCTTATATCTTCAGTCCTAAGTACCAAATAATCAATTTCAAAGCATATTTTGATTTTAATTGTCATTAAGCTGTAGTCTTCAATGACTAAGTCTGCTCTGAATACGAGAGAATATGTACATACAGTGTCCCTGGAAAAGAGCATGCACAGAACTATCTGAGAAAATTTCTATGCCAGTTTTCCTTTAATAAATAAATTTCAGTCTAACTGATAATTTCTAACTACTTTTCCCAAACTCTTCTCTTGTTTGCATCAGTCATATGTTTGAATGGTTTTGTATATAATAAGAAAAAGAACACATTTCAAATTACTCTGTCATCACATTTTGTAAAGCATTATAAATATGCAAAGCATAGGGAGAATTATCAGTATATTGACAAAGGGGAGGTAATTCTATTAGACTTTTTTTAAAATAATTTCTTGTATTTTGAAAACACAGGCCCTGGAACATAAAAGCAAAAATCTGGAAAACTGAGTCAAAACCTCTTTTTCTGGATGAAGGAGAGAAGGGAGACTATTTTAATAAACTTCATAGATGGAAGCTTTGGATTTATTTTCTGTGGAAACTGAATTTTTAAATACACTTTTACAAAAGCTAATCTGCAAGAGCATTGTACCAAATATGTTCGGGAAACAAAGGGGATCTTCTATCAAAAAAAATCAGCAGGAGACAAGTGAACACAGGCAAAAAAAAAATCTCAGACATGAAGAAGAAGCTTATTGCAATGAAAAGAATGGTTTCAAGTTATCAGCTGCAGAAAATTCAACAGAGATTTCTGGCCAGCTCAGGAAATGAAATTTCCTATCACTGATAATAAACGCATATGAAGGTTTTCTTCTGAGAAGAGAAAAGAACTGTTTAAGGATTCTGTTTTTATTAATATAGATTAGGCTATAAATTAAGTTACTATTTTGAGTCTTAGAAAGTATGAATAATAAGTACTGCAATGAATTAAAGAAACAGTTTCAAATGGCATCTTCCACTAAAATTTGTACATTTTTGTCAATCATTTATTACTTGGGGTCAAATTCTACCTAATCTTTCTTCACAGGCAGTTCTCTCTATCATTATGAGTTTTGCTCATCTGTATTGGCGCTCCTGATTTACTCCCAGGTGCAGCATTCAGCTTGCCACCCTCTATTAAAAACCTGATAACTGCTGCTTGCACATTGGCTGATAGTGGCTGATACCAGCAGCCATGTTCTGAAGGCAGCCTTTGTATCTGATACGCAAAACTCCACGTTTGTCTCTCAGTTCAGGACCTACAATGCAAAGGGAGCTCTGATGTCCTCAGCGTGTTCTCCATAGTCCTGGTCCTCAGGATAGCAAGCATTCTGCTTACCTTTTTGTGCACAAGTATAACAATAGTTTTATGTGTTCAGTGCAATCATAGAATCATTAAGGTTGAAAGAGACCTTTGGCCCTTCTAATTTTCTCCCTGCTCAAGATCTTTACATCCTTGAGGTCCTTCTGGGTTACCTGGCCCTTCCTTCAAAGGTGATGAACTCTCACTATTTGCCCTGAGTTCCAGCCAAAGTTCTCTGTTCTGCCAGGCTGGTTTCTTCCCCATCAACTCATCTTCTGGTACACAGGGACAGCCTGATTCTGTGCCTTTCAGAGGAACTCTTTAGGAATTCCCAGCCTTTCTGGACTCCTTTGCCATTCAGAACTGGCTCCCAACAGTTTCTGCCAACCAGTCTCCTAAACAGGCCAAACAAAGTCTGCCCTCTGGAAATCATGAACCAGAATGAGGTAATGTCTGAGAGTACCAGCCAGACATGCACAAATCAGGCAGGAATGTTTCTGCAATGGCTGCAGAAGGGAATACCTAAGAAGTACCACCCCTTGGAGAGGTAGCCTGGCAACTGGTGATCAGCTCAAATCACATCTTCTCTAAGAATGACTAGTAGAGATGCTTTGCTAGCACCTCCCAACCTTGCATTATTATTAGATATTAAAAATATTCATCTAGCATTAATCAAAGGTCTGATTTCAGCTAAGACAATCAAGAGATGATCAAAACCTTGCATAAAATTAATCCTATAACAACCATTTTGGGGTTTGTCCTGAAACCTTTGTTTTCCCAGCAATGTGCCCTTGAGAAAAAAGCTTCCAACGGCATTTCCAAATTTCAGTGAACATGAGAAGAAAAATCTCAGACTTCTAGATCTGCCCATAGCCTCACATTTAGGGGTCGTCTTGGTCACACAAGGGGTGACCAGGCTGGCCCTAATCCCTGTTTCAGTGGTTGAAGGGGGTTAATAATCAGCATGCATGTCCCTTACATGTCAGCAACTGCTGCAGTATCTTCTTGTGATAATCCTAAAATGCATAGTTAGGCTTTTCACATTAAGCTTATATAACCTTATATATTCTCTGAGGTTTTTAAGACCCTTAAGAATGAGTAGTTGCTTCTCTGATTTCATATATTGTTCATTGAAACTGACTGAGAAGAACATTTATGTGTGGTCAAGGAAAGGCAAGAATTCTAGCAATTTTGATTGTAGTAAAACATCTCTGTAGTGGTTTGTTTTCTGGGGGTTTTTTTAACATCTGTAAAAAAGAAGCAGGTATCTATAACCAGTTCTTATTGCAAGTAGTTTTATGGTTCCTGTTAATACCAGTGCAGACTACCTTTGAATCAGGTAATTATGGTACGAGGACATACCCATGGTTTTAGAATTTTGTCCTTTCCAATGCCTTTTAATAATACCCCATGCTATATGATACATATACAGAAAGCACTCTCTGCCAAAAAACTGCTTGCCTACCTGGTATAATCTGGAAGTTTAAATCAGCCTAAGAAATCCAGAAACCTGGTCTGCTGAGGAAGATTCTGAACTAGCTATCTAACTGGTCTAACACCACAGAGATGAGTAACCTACAAAGCCTAGTCAAGACTAACCTACTGATTCCAATAAAACAATATTTTTAACAGTAAGAAAATGAAATCTTCATTTTTTCAGTTTTCCAGAGCTTCATAACTATGTTTTCTTGATATAAAGTTGATAGGTCTAGTTAGTGGTTCCTGCAATCTAACATAAAGCTTCAGTGTCCCACCTGCATGTTCAGAATATGTGTACTGAGATGGTTATGACAAGAGAGAAGCTGTAGCCCCTGAGCACATCCTTCCATATAAGTTGACCACTCTGTATTGCCTCTGGAGGAACTATGCTCTGCAGAACACCACTGGAAAGTAATTAGCCTGTTTTGTCTGTCTGTTTGTTTGTTTTCTGGAGCTTAATGGAAATGTGTATCAAAACAAGAAAACAAAAGAAAAGGCTGGCTTTTCTTGCTTTCCTAACAATCCTTGACTGCTAGACTCTGCACAGTGAATATATTGCTTTTACTCCTCCACAGAGCCTTATGTGTCCAACTGGTCTTTCTGAGATTTGGTATGAAGAGAGGACGCTAGGAGAGCTTTGGGCATGGATATCTCCTCTTGCACTGTATTTTATTTTTCAAATTTGGGATTTACCTTGCTGTTAAGAGCAATAAGGGCATTTTTTTTTACATCATATGAGGATTACTGTGAGAATTCATTGGGTGCCTTTCCTGATACTGGCAGATTTTTGCCTGTAGGGAAATAATTGAAGAAAAGTAATAACTGCAGAGGAGTACTTTGTGTCAGGATAATGCCACCATACAGAAAATACAAAAGTAACTAAATAATATGATTTAGAAAGGATTTGTTTTGTAGACAGCTGAGCTTGTATCAAAATTTAAAGTGTATTATTTTGTTTCCACTTCTTTACATTATTATCTGTTCATCTCATTGAAGCATCCTTAGAGACCAGATCAGTCTGAGATTTTCACAGTATCAGAACATTGTAAATCAAGAAGTTTAAATTTAAATCTAGGCGTATTAGTTTTTGAGTGGAACTGAGCAGAACTGTAACAGCAACTGTTAGTCACTTGCAAGGACAAGATCTAGCCCCTGGGTTGCACTGGCTGGTGAGTCCAATGAGTGGTGAATAGTCATGGATTATCAAGCAAAGGAGTTGATTAACAACATAATTTAGCACACAAGGGATTTAGATTCCTGCAATGGATAAACTGTCACCCTAAGGAGATTTCAGTTCTGTGTAGGATGAAAAATACTGTACCTACACTCTATAGAAGAAAATACATCACTTCTTTTCAACTGCACAGGGAAGCCTACAAGTCTAACCTGGGTTAGACAGGTCTAACAGGTTTGAAGGCGGGGCAGGAGGCAAGAATATGACGCTTGAACTTTACCTGGCACTGGCAACCATAGGCAAACTTCATTATTTGTGTTAATCCGAAAGGGTTTTTTGGGGTTTTTAAAAATGTATTTTTTTTAAAGAACATAATTCTTTTAGAGACTTACCTGCTATAACGAGACATGGAAGACATAGGGAGGAGTTAATTCCATCATAGCTTTTTCCAGCAGGTATTAAGAAGAGACTGAGCAAAGTAGTCATTAGTTATCATAGACTGAGGTTTGTCTAGATGCAAATACTGGAGTGGAGGGACAGTTGATTTGCTAACGTAAAAGATATTTGGACTCCATCAATATCACACCAAGATGCACTCTGCCTCATTAGCATTGCATATGCAATACCCTGACAATTCACTTATTCTTTACTAATACATTACCACTGCTAAACTGAATTTTTCTCTTCTCCAGTTTTTTTCCAGATATAAATGTTAGCTGTTTAAATTGATATTTGTTACTTTCAAAGGTATATAAACTGCTGAAGAGGAGCTTATTCAAGTGTAGAGGAAATATATTAGCATATTCCGCATTATGCCAGGTAAGTTTATATGTAAAATAACATCAATTACCAAGTTACTAAGGGATTTTCGGTATCTCCTTTCCTGACACTTTCTATTACATGCCACCCTTTCTTATTTTTCTGGTCTTCTGACATACTAGATAAAAATAAGCTTGAAATGGGTCATACTCCAAAGATTTTCGTTCCTGGTTTTGATGTCAATAGGATTTCGTAGAAAAATAACTATGAACGAGAAGATTGTGAACATTGCTTTAAAGTCATATCCAGTCCTTGTTCAACCCTTGTTTTTTGTGCTTTAAGGGTTTTTACCTCAGTATCTGTCATATCTGCCAAATTGGAGTTTATCACATGCATTGATTTGCACTGCCACATTGAATTTAGCCAAGGGTAATCTTAAGCACCAAAAGTGTTAAAAGCAACACTAGACTTGTGTTGTCTGACCTAAAAAGCAGAGACAGCAGACCTCCAGGGAACAGATAGACAAGTAAGAAAAGTGTGTCGTATTATGAAAGGAAAAATCAAATGATGAATTAATCCTTGGATTTCTTTTATGGAAGGTACTGATTACCTGTTCAGAATAGTCTAACAGCCTTTTCATTCATCCTATTTCAAGACATGGATGTTAGTTTAGCCCGTCTGTACTTTAAGAACTGAGAATCTCCTTAAAACAAAGGGTCTAAATCAAGCCCCCTCAATGCTGTGTGCTGTGACACAACACTTTTACTAAAGCTGGCTGTGACAAATGGTGAGGCTCTGTACTTTAAAGGAAAATGGACAGGTTTGAATTATTGTGCTTTACCTAGTTAAAAGTAAGGAGAATAGCCATTCTCATCCATAAGAATAGGCCACTTAGTATAATTAAATTGTGGCAGACTACATAAAACAGGTGTATTTTAATTAAATTTCTCCTTTGTTACATCAGGAGCTGTATGCAGTCCCTGTGGCTCTTCACCACCTTGCTCCCCCCGCTTTCCCCCGCCAAAAACCCCCTGCTGCAGTCTCACCAAGTAGCTGAGATACTCTCTAGGGAAAGGTTAGACAAAACTTATAAGTAGGGACTAGAATTTACTAGAATAAATAAAATTAAATAAAACTCAGCCATGGGAAAATATGCCTTTTGAGGAATGAAAAATCTATTTAAACAGTTAGTTCATGGAATAGAAAGAAGATGACTCTTAATCCTGATCTATAGGTTTCCTTTGGCTGCACTTTCTGAAATCTTTATATGAAAAAGATACCTTAAAACTAGTATAGAATTCAGGTTTTGAAATAATTTTAACATGCTATTCTACCTTTTTCATAGATAGTTGAAATGCCTATAAAATATATTTTTACTAGTTGATGTATTCATTGGCACGTACTAGTGTTTACAAATTCATCCAAAAAGTAAATTTAGATACATTTTACTTTGTTGGTTGCTAGACATCTATATATAAAATACTTCTAATATGTTCTGATATGTTGAAAAACACAAGACAAAGAACTTCACAGGATATTAATTGCATTACTTTGGTGCAAACCTAGAAATTAAATTTTAAAATGTAGGCTACGACTGAAAATAAGTGTAAATTTTAATGTATTATCTAGTGCATATGGAAATGAAAGTCAGTGCTACAATAACATCACAAAATGTGATGAACTCAGATACAAACATACTTTTTGCCATTTGCCCCAAATGAATTGCTACACTATTAATTTTTACTCATTTACTCATTTGTTTCCTTTATTTAAATTTCATTTCCTTTCATTTCTTCACTGAATCTAATCCTTTCTAATTTCTCTAAATGTCCCTACCTTTTAAGGAAAAACAAAACTAAAAACCAAACAGAATATTGAAAAGCCACCAAAGGAACTAGGAACAAGCAAGCTGGCATTTCACAGAGAATCTATATTTGCTTATGACCCATACTTTTTGTAGAATTTGCAATGATGAGAAATCAGGATATGTGTTTAAAATCTTCCTTCTCTCTAACCCACTAATATGTAATCTGCTTTTCCTTGGTTCATTGGTTGAGGAGTGTGGGACTAAAAGAAGCACAGGAACAAATGTTGAAAAAAAAGTGTCCCATTATCAGAATAATTGCACGTATATTTTAAAGTTTATTTTCATTTCCTTCACATGAATGTTCAGATTATTCAGACAAATGTTTAACAGGATAAAACAATCTTGAAATTAAATATTTTTTTAAGGGAATAATAATAAATGACCAGAAGTGAATTTTTAAAAAAAAAGTAAAAAATAGATTTTTAGCCCAAAACAAATTTCAACAAGAACGATTTCACTTATATTCTGCATTAGTTCAAGTTTATTTTGAGCTGTCAATAAAGAAAAAAAAGTAGTATTTTTTCATATTATAGTGTCTCATAAGATCCAAACTGTTCACTGCATTTTTGAATACGAGTATTTTGGCATTACTAAAACTGCAATGTTTCATTCAGATTTGTTGGAATGGCCTGAAGCACAGTGATGTGAATCACTTAAGAAATGAAACTTTTGTTTTCCTGCGGTGTGCTTCACGTGCAAAATGTTCTGTAGGGCCAGACTGCTCACAAATCTCCTTACCCTGTGAGATAATATTCACATCAAACTTTGCGCTCTGAGGGACATTACAGAAGACACAGCACTTCAGGGATGCTGCTCCATATGAAAGAATGGGACAAGAGGGATTTCTTGCTTTTTAAGGGAATCCACAGGCTGTAAGGACACGTAGCCTGTGCTTTGAAATCCTTGTTCTAAATGAAAATTCTCTGCTTTGGCTCAAATAATAGTCAAATCAAGCGTACGCTAAATTTTGAAAAGAAAATATATCTTTTGGCATTATACAAGTCTTCTCACAGAAATCAGTTTTCCAGAAGCTACATTTCCTGTTGTGAAGTTCCAATGGAAAACTCATATCCAGGTCTTGTTATAAATAAACTTCTTAAAAACATTTAGAATGTGTTCTGACTGATGATACACATGGCTATAAGAAATGTATTGGACTGGGCATTTTAACACATCCTATTCCCTAAAGCCAAGCAGAACAGAAAAATTCCCTGAGTGTCCTGAACAGTCTGCAGGGTGTCTGGAGATCCTGGGGTTAGCATATTCTGCCTGGGACAGTGTGGCAGTGAAACTCTCAGCATCCTCTCACACTCACAAGCGCTATTGCCCTCTGCAACCCTGTTCATCAGTGTTAGAGGAAACACGGCTGCCTGAGCCATTAGCCCTGAAAGCTGGAGCACCAACCTTTGCATTGGGAAATCAGCTGTTTTTCCAGAAAACAAAACTGAGAACAACACACCACCCACACCACCATGCCCCCCCTCCTCCCCCAAAAAAAAAATCTGCTTGTGGTTTGCTTGGTTTGCTGAACACTTTATCTATCTGAGACCAAATGCATCACTGCTTCTGACAAATTGGCACTACTGACAAGACCTCTCTTCTGCATCAACAGGAAGTTTGAAACTACGGAGTTGAAAAAATTGAGCAGCTGGGATAAGATTCTGTCCATATTTCTGCACTTACAGAGATAAAACAGAAAATGCCCATACCACAAAGACACAGTCAGTTAAAGGAGGGAGACAATGAAAGGTGGAACAAAGAAAAGTTGAGACAACATGCTGAAGGTTCAGCCTTTCTTCATCAGAGCCTGGAGATGCAGCACATTTTTCTGGCACAGCATGCATATTCCTAATATTAAGGTCTACAGGACAAAATAAAGCAAAAAATAAATAAATTAGTAACTGGCTTCCCGCACACTTTGGGTAAATGTGAGATTCCATATGAACATCCTCCTGTGCAATAAGCACATTGTCTCATTGTTTTGCTTTCAGCTTTGAGAAGGAGAGAGAAGGAAGATGCATTCCCTAGAGCACCTCAGAAGAAATCTGCTGGGTGCACTCACGCTGCAGGGACTGCCGTTGGGACTGCAATTCACACACAGCTCCTCACACTCCTGACCTGCTGTATCCTCTAAGGTGTCAGGGAAGCCAAACTAGAAGAAGAAAAACCACAGAAAAAGCTGTAATTTAGGCTGTTGTAACTTTTCATTGCCCGAGCACAACCTCATATATTCCAGGTTCAACATATATATCTTTTTTGGGGAGGAAGTATCTTACACTGTGCAGATGACACATGAGACACATTCTTTACTTCTTCATTACTCAGCTCAGGTTCCTTTTACGTTTTCTTCC
Source organism: Edolisoma coerulescens (assembly GCA_013397115.1). Taxonomy (NCBI): domain Eukaryota; kingdom Metazoa; phylum Chordata; class Aves; order Passeriformes; family Campephagidae; genus Edolisoma; species Edolisoma coerulescens. The sequence goes on along the minus strand of VWZW01005345.1, from coordinate 482,584 downwards.
CTGCTTTCTATCTCCTATGGATTTACAGCCTTATTCCAGTTCCCTCACATCATTGCCACTATTGCCTTGGACTTATGCATGATATCTTATCTACTTTAACAAGACATTTAATGTCCTCTTTCTACTTCAAGATAATTGATTTGAGTTAGTTTTATGCTAAAAAGAGTGTATTTCTATCAATCAGTCTCCATGTCTGCAACAACTTGATTTGCCATGTAGTCAAGTGTCATTTCAACATTTTAATAAAACTTTCTGCATGAGCATATGTCTTTTAAACTCACTTTTATGTCTCTTTCTCATTACACTATAAACTGTTTGGTTGCCACATGTTGGATGAATCTAATTTAGATTTTATACTCACTTGCATGATGATATAACAGCACTGGTGAGGGAATGGAGTAGTTGCAGTAAAACATCTTTATGCTAATTGCTCCGTACTAATGTGTAATAAAATATTTGTACAGCAGCTAGTAATCTATTTTGTATTGTCATCAGCATTTGCTAGTTTTATATTAATAGATTAATCTTTAACAGACTTCTAGTTGACCTGAGTAAAAAAACACATTTACCTTGCTCTTTTATACTTCTCTATCAGTCTGCTTAAACATTTGCATTGCAGCATCACTGTGTATCTAAATGATCATCTGGTGTTTACCTTCCACACGTGTGAAAGCACTGCATCAGGACAGAATAGTAATTCTTAAGCCTCATTTGAGAACAGCATGTCTAAGTAATGATATTGATATACACCACTAAAATATTCATAGTAGGTTGTAGCATAGTCTTAAAATTCAGCACAATCATAGAACTTTTGTAACCCTATGATTAAACTGGTTTCTCCTCTTTAGATACAAGGAATATCTTGTCAATATTGATTTCCATAATACAAAAATAAACACAGGAATAGCTACACTATTCACCTTATACTATTTAAAGTTATATTTTTGTATTTTAAATATACTTCATAGCTCTTTTTTCCTGGCCTCTGGACTCCTTTATTTCATACTTGTCCTTCATTCCTTCATCTGTCTTCTATTCTGCTGACAGAACTGATAATTTAGTTTATTAAATAAACTTAGGGATAGAATATTTTTGTGGTGATAAAACATACTTGATTTGGGAGTATATTTTAAAATTGAAAACTGAAATTTCTTCCAAAAACTTGCTGCTTTTCCTTGTTTCCTCCAGACTTTGGAGAGCTTTGAATGCTTAATAATCTGAATACATAAACAGCCTCTTACGGATTTGGATCATCCTAAAAAGCATAAAAACAAGGGTCAAAAATAATTAGATTAGTTTAAATTGAACAACAGATCTTTTTCTCCATCATGGTGGCTGTGACAGTTGTTCATTCTCTCAAGAAAATACTTACAGCTTTAGTGAATTACGTTCCCTAGAATCTCGGAAGGAAGACTCATTGCAAAACTTAGTGTGCTTACACACATTTCATGACGTGGTGTTAATTTGACAGTCACAGAAATCTCTTGCCTAATGCAGAGTACTGAGTGCACTAAATATTTCCAGAGGGATCTGTGTCCCTTTGCTATGTGAGCATGTGCTTTAGATTGAAACTTCACTGTTAGATTGTATCATTATCTACTATGTTGAACAGTTCCTTACTTTGAGATTAGTATCATTAATTGAATTTACTGTGAATCAGAGTAAAGCTATTAAATCTGGCCGTAAATTGTGGTGGTATATATATCAATGGAGTAGCATCACAGCATGGTGAAGAAGAGTGTATTAACATTTACAGAACTCATATATAAAGCAATTTGTCTTTCCTTTCCTGTGCTTAGTGAAGACTGTATTTTGAGGAACTAGTTAGATAAAGCTGTGAAGATAGCTGTGCTCACAAGTGGTCTTCTCTAGAAATGTTTGCAGACATTCAGTTCTGCACACTTCTCTTCAGAGATAGAAGAAATCAAGGAGTCAGAAACTTCATTGTTGTTAAAAAAGATGCATCAGAAGAGTAAGTATCTTTTTGACCTAGTAAGACTGTTTAAACGGTTTCCCAGTACTATTAAACTGTTTCCCAAAAAAATAACTGGAAGTATTTTAGTGAAAGGCATTGTATGGTCAAATGTCTCACTCTTATCAAGGTTATTGATTCATATAAAACCTATCATTTCTTCAGTTATTTTGTATGTATACATAATTCTATAAGTGTATTGCAACTGAGCTGATGAAGTTTGGATTTGTGGAGACTTGGGATTTCCTGCTCTTTAATAAAGAGGGCATCACACATAGTCTTTGCCTTTGTTTCCCTCCTCTCACAAAGCTGGAAGAAACTGCACTACTCCATGGCTTTTAAACTTTTGTCCCATTTGATTGAAATGTATCAACACACACAGAAGATATGAGGGCAGGACAGCAAAGTTACACCCTGCAAATTAGCTGCTTAGGAACTAGATTCTACCTGAGAGGGATAGAAGCTGCTGAGGAGAGATTTTCGACTACAGAGCAGCCTCGCTGGCTTTTAAGTCAGACCTCCTTAAAACAAAGTTTTTCATGAACACCTATGTTTACAAAATAGAAATAGCATGATAACAAAAAGTTCAGACCACTTGTGAGAAAACAATCCTAAATACATTGGAAATACTCCATTACATATAACTGCCAAGTCCTCAGTAATAGTTACATTCTAAAATGCATTCCCTTTCTTTTCTGTCTTCATCTTCTGAGTTTCCTCAAAGGGTTTGTCAGACAACTTAATAATGAAAGAAACAGTTCACTGTGTTGAGAGTTCAAAGTGCAAAAAGGAAGTTGGAACTCTAATTTATCTTTTTTTCCAGAACATGACGATCACATTTTATAACTTCTTGATTTTTATTTCCATTTAAAACCACGCTTCCTTTTCATTTTTCTCCTTCAACCCTCTTGGTTTTGTAAATAAAGGTGACCAACTCACCCTAAAAAAAGTGCTTATAAGAAAGTCCCTCTGATTCTGCACCCTGCCAGCATTACTACCCTTACTCAAGCTGTCTCTGAAAGTGGTTCTTGAAAAGGGCAGTCTAAATCCTGTCTCAAGCAGGGAAGCATTTTACAGGAATTCATAGTGCCTTTCAGTAAGGGCGCCCTGTGAAAAAGGTTAGAGAAAGGGGCTTGATCTTGTCTGTGGCCTCCCTGTGAAAAATAATGGTCCAGAATTTCTCCTGTTTATGTGAAAAATTCTGCTCTGTCCATCTACTCTGTCCCCATCATCCCCTTTTTAGTGCTATTCTCTCCTAGAAAATGTGTTGTATATGTGGACATCATAGGGACGGCAGTTATGGTAAGGTCGTGGATTAGACAAAGGAGAGACTCCAACAAAATATGTTCTTTTGTCCTAGCTTCCTATTTAAAGCACTGTTAAGGGTACTGTGATCTATATTTTCCCTCCTGATTTAAATGAAACCGAAATACATCACTTTTAAGTTTCTCTCAGAATTAACGGTTAATTCAGAATTGAAAGATAGATGATGATCAGAGACTAAAATGTGTTTTTAATGTAAATGAGGCATATTCATTAGTGATGAGGATTTTCTGATTGCAGAATAACTAAATATGAGAATGTGTAGAGACATTCTCACAAGTCTACACACATGATATGTGTTGGGAAGCTGCAAATAGGAGATATTCCTAGCCCTGTATCATCAGAGGCTAAATGTAATCCCATGCTCAAAGTTCAATACAAATATATTTTGATTCTTAACAGCACTTGAAAGCCTCACTGATCAATTTAGCTCTGAAGCCAAAGAAAACTGCAGTATGTCTTTGAATCTCCAGAATCCACACAGTTCCATAGAGCCAGAATATTTTAGAAAAGTGTGTGGTGACTAGCTTATGACCCAGAGCATTCTGACAATTTTATGTAAAACAAGAATGTAGGTCAGATATAACATTAACATGAAAATCACTATCTCATATGTCTATTATTCATAACGTCTAGAGTGGTCTTTCACTTCATCCATGCTAAATAACCTTTCCTCCATAAATGGATAAATTCACCTTCAGGCAGAAACCAACCATAAAAGAAGTCTAAACCTAAAGGTTGGAGAAAGTTATGAACGGTTATTCATTATTTCAACATGAGCTGATAGTTGAAAAAAGTCTAGAAACACTGATTTAGAGTAATTAAAGACCCAGTAGTCTCAAAGTTACGTCAATTTTTAATTTCCAACTGATTAACCCATTTAAGACCTCTCCTGCAGTAATGCAAAAAAATTTCTAGATTCTCCAGCTTTAGTCTATTGCACAGTCCTTGTTTACATAGCCTTGGGCTGAACTCTGAGCTTCAGCACTGACTGAAGCATATACCCCTCCTGTTAGGCTCTCCCTATGTCTTTTTATTTCCCTGCGTAATTCATTCTCGTTTCTATTTCCCTTCTCTGTTTTTTTGTGTAACTAGGCTGACATGACGTTATCACAGCCTTCTGTCAGTTTTAGCTGGAAAACAACTTCTCCTACAGTGCTGCAGTGAGGTTGTGGCAGAAGGACAAGTGAACTGTCCAGTTTCTGTCATATGTCTATTTGTCATCAAAAAACAGGCTCAGATTCAGAAAACATAAACCTCAAACTCTAAAAGCTTACACTCATCTTTGTGATTTTTCTATTTTTACTCAGAAAAAACGACTTTTATAATCTTTAATATAACTAAATTACTGTCAAGCTTAACATTTTCCTCTTAAAGTCTTTCTACCATCTATAGCAAAGGGAGTGAGTGATATTGTAAAAGTAGAGACTAATGAGTATATTCCAAATATTTCAATTATTTTCTCCTCCATGTGAGTACTATACTAAAACTGCAAAAACATACTTAAAGAGTAACATCTTAAAACTGTAGAGGCATACCTAAAATATCTAATGTGACAGTAAAGGACATTTACCTATCTTCTGTTTTTTCAATTGATAGCAATTCCTACTTATTTCCAGTGTTTGGTAGAAAAGGCTTAGAATTGTAAGCATAAGATGAAACAGCTCTCCAAAACATGGACACATGGTTTCACATGGGGTTTTTTGTCCAACATATAAAATTATAACATTATTTTCATTTTTATTTATTTTAGAATAACATTATTTTAATTTTTATTTATCTTTAGAATATTTTAAGCAAAATGTTCAATTTCTCAGTAATTATGAATGAATATGCATAATTTTAGCTGTATCAAGTCTCTCTTTCATTTGGAAGATATGCAGTGAAGATGTGCAAGAATAAACCACTTCCTCTTAGGAACTTTGCATACCGGACAGACAATTAAGTGAAGCCTGGCCTCTTCTGTCAGGAAAATACAGACTTCTGACTTAACTTCTTAGGCTGTTATGTGAAACTCTTCAAACCACCTTTGTGCTTAGCACACTTTAATATTGAGTCAAAATTTTAATATATATTTCCTATCATATAGATGTAGTATTCTTATATTTCACCCTTTTTTTTTAGATGTACACAGTTTATCTGGAATATATGTGATTAAGAAACAGCAGTTTTAAAACTTTTGAACCATCTTGTGTAAGTATTCTAGTCATGCTTATTCTGTTCCCGATCTGTGTGTATATACGTTATATGTGATCATGAGATATTAATTTTTTGTCATATAAGAGAAATTAAATTTTATTAAAACAATATATTTAATTCTTCACGGCAAAAACCTAACACCATATAGCTGAGTCTATTAAAAATAGAAAAATAATTCTTTAATTTAATTTGTTCAATATGCTATTTGTATGTTACCAGGCTATTTATTCCACTTTTCCCCATGCTGAATTTGAAGTCATTTGTATTTCTGAAAATTTCTTAAATACTTCTTGCCTACAAGTGCCATACACCCCCATACATGGATTTTTCTATGGGGGTGCAAATGAGTTTCTCAGAGAAACTAACTTCTGCACTGGAGGAGAGCTTATAAACAGGAGCCTTATCTGAGGGAACTTCAGTTCTCATTTTTGCACAGTTCTACCATTTATTGTGCTCTTCAGAGGCCTTAGCTCATTAGGTACCAAGGACTCCAAAGATTTCCTTATAAAATGCACCACAGGGAACATTGCTTTGAAAGAAATTCCCATCAAGCTGTCATCATCTGGAAATTATACCAATGTTTCAATTTCTTGTTATGTGGTACTTTCTCCTCAGTGAATTCTCATGAGTCACACCAGAACACAGGCCAGACATCCTTGATCCAAGTGAGTAGCACTGTGCAGGCTGCCTTGTCCAAACCATTCAGATTTGCTAATTCAGCACTGATTCCAGATGAACTTTAATTTAATTTATATGAGACTACACTATGAAATTTTTCGTTAATTGTTTAACATGACTGGGGAGTATTTGTGCTCGAAGAAGGATAACTTTGCGTCTCTGACAATTTAGATGGATGTTTCATCCAACATCCATTAATGTCAGTCCAAAGATTTCTATTGACTTCTACAGTCTTTGGACGATGTTCTGGAGCTCTAATTGGCCATCTGTGTCCATATTTGCTATGGCTGTCCGACATACTGGATCTGGCCACTGCTCATGCAGTTTCCAAAAACCATTTCTGGTAACTCACTTTTAAAAACTATATTCAATAACTACTTTAGTATAATCTACTAAAAATATGACAAAAAATTCAATGAACTCCATATCTGAGTATGAATGAATGTTAGGATCTGCATTTAAGTGTACAGACAGCACTAGGTTCATGAATTTGCTTTTAGAGACCTTTCAACTCTGGTTATACAGGGGATCTTAAAAATCCTATGCATAATTTTTCTCCCAATGAGAAATTATATTTATTTTTTAAACTGTTGAAAAGCTTTAAAAAAAATTTAAACTGAAATGACAGTTTGCTATGGTTTACAAACAAAACTTTACAAAAGTTCCCACAAAAGTTACTAAAAATCCCTTGAAAATACATGCACAATCCTCATTTGAAAAGATGTTTAAATCAATAAAAATTAAGTGAATTGTTAGTTATAAAAACATAAATAGAAATTCTTCTACAGAACTGCTACTGTCAGACATCTACTAATGTTATGGTTGAACCCCAGGTGTCATTAAACACCACACAGCTGCTCATCCACTTCCTCTCCAGCAGGACTGAGGAAAGAGAATTGAAAGGGTAAAAGTAAGAAAATTGATGGGTTGAGATAAGAACAGTTTAATAATAGAAATAACATAGTAATAACATTAATTACATCAAAGAAATCAGTATTATAAACGTTATCCTTGCTAATAATTAATAATAATAATAACAATAATAATAATAATTTACCATGGAAAGGAAAACAACAGAGAGAGAAATAAGAAATAAAACACAAGAAAGGCAAGTGATGCAAATGAAAGCAGCTAAGGGACTTATGCCCAGTCAGTCCCCAAGCAGCAGCCTCGACACCAACCATTCCCCTAGTTCATGGACCACCACTGTAAAATGTCTGTAACATGTCCACAAATATCCACAAAATATCCACTAAATTCATTAGGTCCAAGACCTGGGGCTCCATCTGTTCTGATGGTCACTCGGGACAGGAGACAGGAGGTGCTGTGTGGCCCTCCTGGGTGCCAGAATCAGCTCAGGTCCAGTCACTGCTGCACTTGCACTGCTTCTTGTAAGGCTTCTCCTCCATCAATTTGGGTGGTTCCTGCTATAGTAATATCTGTAACATGCAACTCCAATCACAGATTACAACAATTTAAAGGTATTTCCATTACAATCTCCACCCTGGTCCCTTTGGGCCAGTTTGTAATGTTTAACATTGCAATAAACTCCTCCACTTGTCCTTAAACTGGCTAGCAACAAGGGACTCCTGCAGCAGTAATTTTGACAACATGCAGCGCAAATCCCAGGTTCCAGCAATTTAAAGGTTTTTCCATCGCAATCCCAACCCATGTTTCCTTTAAACCAGACTCCAGGGTTTGACATTGCAGTCAACTTCTCCCCCTGGCCCTGCTCCACAGACTTGGACTTATCCACAGACTGTAGTCCCTTAGGGTTGCTCCAGCTCCAAGGGGAGCCTTATCTATGAGCCACAGTCTGTCCAGGGATATACCTACAGCAGGCACGGACTTACGCGCAGCCACAGTCACTCGGGGGTGCAGCTGTTCCAACGTGTCCTTCTCCCCATCCCACAATACCTTCAGAGACACACCTGCTCAGCGTGGCTTTACCCACACCCACAGCCCCTTGAGAAGCAAACCTGCTCCAACATGGCCTTACCCAGGGCTGCAGTCCCTCCAGGGGGGTCCCTCTTCTGATATGGGCTTATCTGTGGTAATGTGCTTTAAGGTGTTCCAGCATGACCTCGTACACAATCCCTGATGCTTCAAGGTGTACTTGCTGCAGCATGGACTTCTCCTCGAGCTACAATCCCTTCAGAGGTACACCTGCTGTGTCACAGACATTACCACGGCCATAGAGGCTTCGATGTGTACCTACTTTGGTGGACTCATCCAAGACCACGGATGTCGCAGGGTGTCCCATGTGGACTCATCTAGGAGTCCCAGTCTCTTCGATTCAAGTTCACAAAGGAGTCCCAGCCTGTCCAGTACAGCAGCAGAGAAACAGCAGAGATGCTCTGCCCCTCTGCCAGACCAGTCACATGGCCACTGCTGTGATCAGAATGTTCCCAGCCCAACAGAGTAAGGTGATCAGCAGTACAGCAGCACAGCAAGCAGCAAAGCCAAAAAGCAGCAACTAACAAGCACTAGATTGTAATACACAGTGAGGTAAGCAAGCCCCATGGCTGTAGCAGTGCGAAACTCCTAAAATCCACCTCCCAGTTATGGTGAGTTCCCACAGGCCCCTGCAGCCCCATTGGTTTGTGTATTCCCCTCCTATTTTTATGTATGAGCCTATTTTTATGTATTTCCCCTGTTCCACACGCACTGTGTTCTAGAATGTTCCCCTTTCCTTAGTACCCCATTGGATGTCTGTATTAATCCCTCCTCTGTTCTATCCCCATTGGCTGTTCCTCTGTCGACTCCTCCCATGTTCCCTTTCCCTATTGGGTTATACCCTTCATCCCGCCTCCCTCTGTCCCAGTATAAAAGTGCTTGTACTTCCCTGGTTCCTCATCTGTCCTGCCTCTAACCTTCCAGAGGAATGAACCTCTGGAACCCAAGCAGTAGACCCCTCTCTCTTCCTTTGTCTCTGCTGGCGCGCCTTCACCACCAGCCTGGGGAAAGCCCCTTCGAGTGAGGCAGCTGCGTCCTCGACCGCTTTTGTGTGTGTTCCTGCTGGGGCGAGGGCGCAGCAGGCAGGCCTCCGGGCTTCCTTCGTCCGGGCTTGCGCGCCCCCCAAGCAGCCGACTTGGCAAGCTGCTGAGGGCATTCCAGTGGTGTGGCCATGCAGCCACACATGGCAAGCCCAGAAGTCCGCTGGTTAGTAGCAAAACAGTAGTAACAGTTATAAATTCAATATGGAACATTATAGTATTATTTGTTGTTATCTTGAAACCTTTGAGCCCCACTTGGGGCAGTCGTGGTTCTATCCAGACAACAACTAAGCACCACGCAGCTGCCCTCCCTCTCCCTAGCAGTGGAATGGGGGAGAGAATCAGAAGAGTAAAAGTGAGAGAACTCATGTGTTGGGATAAAAAGAGTTTAATAGGCAAAGCAAAAGCTGCATACACAACCAAAGTAAAACAAGGAATTCATTGACCACGTCATATGGGCAGGCAGGTATTCAGTCACCTGCAGAGGACCAAGGCTGCATCCTGCATAACAGTGACTTGGGAAAATAAATGCCATCTCTCCAAATGTCTCCCCCACCTCCTCCTTCCCCCGGCTTTGTATGCTGAGCGTGATGCCATACCATATGGAATATCCCTTTGGTCACTTGGGGTCACCTGTCTCAGCTGTGTCCCATCCCAACCTTTTATGCACCCACAACCTCCTCACTGGTTGGGTCAGGTGAGGAGTGGAAAAGTCCTTGACTCTGTGTAAGTCTTGCTCAGCAGTAACAAAACCACATCTGTGTTAACAAGATTGTTTTCAGCACAAAACCAAAATGCAGCCCCATACCAGCTTCTGTGAAGAAAATTAACTCCATCCCAGCCCAAACTAGCAGAACTAAAAAAATTCCTGTAGCTAAAGATAGCAATTTTTTCGAAGCATAGCCATTAATGTTTCTCTCTAGAAAAAATATCTTATTAAACTTAAAAATTCTTCATAGTGGTTGTCCATACGCGTGGAACATGCTTGGAAAACAAATTTTGTTTCGTACTGTAACAATTTATTTGTATGTATATGCATGATCTCACATGACTGGCAGTAGACTAACCAAAATGTGAACTCTTTTTAATACTTACTACATATACTTATTACTTGCATATAAATATATATATTTTTATATATAATAATATGTATTATCTATAGCAATATGAGCTATTTTTTCTCGTTCTCTTTTACATACCATGCGTTCAAAATGAACAATGATGAAAAAAATCATTGAAAGAAATAGAAATTTTTGTTCTTTTTTGACTACCAATATCTTTGCTCTCAAAAACTCTATTAATACATCTACTTTATGAAGAGCAGAATGAAAATGGTACTAGAGTAGAATCTGAGAGACATACACAGCTTTCCCCAAGAGTCTAGTTTCCATATATAACAAAATCCAAACCACAGCAGAAACCTCAATTTTACCTTGCCTGCCTTTTATGCAATAATCCAGACATGGGCCAAATATCTGCCAAATATGCTATTCCAGTTGGCAACATATTTAATTTTCCTGCAAAGCTATATAGCAATAGCAAACCATTCAGTAAGCTTTCATATCTACATTACCTTTTAAAGTTATTATTAATACAATTTCTTTCTAATGTATTCAGTGGAATTTGGTTGGTGTAATCCAGGATTATAGTCTTAATTTTTTGGATCTGTGAGACATATGGAATTTTTCACAAAGAAAAGTAAATATATATGAAACTAGAACCCAAAAGAGAATTACTATCCTACTTTCAAAGTCCATTTTCATTTTGCATCTCTTCTAGCAGCAGCAGTGATGGTTACATTTTATCGCAGAAACAAAAGAGCAAGTGGGCAGTTTGCTAAAGAAGAAAACCTAATCCAAGTTACAAAACTACTTGGAATACTACTTCAGATACACTTCTAGAACAGCAAGTTATTATTGTCCACTAAAGAGAAGGAAAACAAAGCAACCCATTGAACACCTTTCAAAGCATATGATAGAAAAGAAGAAATCTGAACAAGTAGAGATAAGAAACAAAATTGCTGTGTGTCTGTTCCTAAAAATTCCAACATCTTCACAAGTAAGGGAAAAGAAAAAAAAAGGAAAAAAAAGAAAAAAAAAAAAGAGAGAGAGAGAAAATTGTATTCCCCTGTAGCTGAGATACAGTATCTCCCATAACCAAAATACCCAGGAGAAAAACTGTCCCATGATGAGCTCAGACCACAGCAAGGTCATATCTGAGGTGACAAAACTCAGATAACAAAATGGTTTTGAATAGATCAATGTTGCAGAAAGAACATTATATCTCAGATGAACTGCAACAAATGGGACAGATCCCAGATCTAACTGGGGTCGTGTTTCTAAATGTAACCAGATAATGTACAAAGCAGTGTTAATGGAAAGGCATGGCTCTTTTTGCCCTGTGGGTTAACTACAATAACTTTTACCACTCAGATCAGTGATACCTTGATGCTGTAATTACTCACCACATGTGTCGGTCGATATTTGCAATGTGCTTATTTACTGCCCACTTTCCAGTTGGAAAGCTGCTGTGGAAATTGCAGATGGCTTGTCGTGTTGAAAATAAGTCCATGTAATTTTTTCTTTTCCTATTTTAGAGGAGCAAGCAATTTTTCAGCTTTGCTGTATCTCTGCAGCTGTCTGAGCCTGCAGAATCATGAACATAGAGAAACTATATATGAATTTTGCTGAAACTTAATAATTACTCTGCTGTTAAATATGCAGCATGTACAGATTCAGAGGTGGATCCGGGGGTGGGGGAAGGGGTGGGGGCACAAACTGTAAGATTTTTTTACCTCAGAGTATAAAACTGTTCATAACATGGATTGAAGTGTTCTAGAAAAAGAAATTCTGGCCATTTGCTCTGGGTATCTTTGCCATGCATAAATATAGAGATCAAGAAGCTCGCTGTCTTTAGACTTCAATTCAATACTATGTGACCCCCAAGCAAAGCAGACAAGTAAAATTATATCCAGCCATCAATGTGTCTTCTCCTTTTTGGAAGTTCGGAGGACTTGGAAGAGTTTACACTACTGAATAATAATATCGTGTTGTTTATGCTTCCTTCATGCCAGAAGAACACTGTGTGCATGTAAATGTTTCTCTTGAAATCTAATGCGTGAAAGTTTTGGGGAATCTTTTTGCACCATATTTTCCCAGGACCTCTTTTAGAGAAGTTATAGAAACTTCTGTCTCAATTTCTAGGATCCTAAATACTACAAATAAAAAAATTGCCAACTCATCACTTTAATAGATTTTAGATTACTAAGAAGGGATGTATCAGAAGATGAAACATTTCGATCTCTTCAAATGCTTTAATTTGTGCTAGAAACAGTCAATATGTACCAACTAATAAAAACTTCTACTGATTTCCTTCAATATCATAGTGTTTCTGAACTCAGATTTCAAGACTTGACATCCAGAAGCATTTCTCATTTCCTGTTATGGATTTTCAAGTAAGAATAAAATGGGAATAGATGTCATTCACACAAAGATATAATTCCTCTTGGTATTAAATCCTTCTCTTTTTCTGTTTAGTCTTAATTTTTAACATGTATGTAAAGCAATTACTGTTACACCTAAAGGTATGATTTGGCTACAAAATTACAAGAGGGAATGACAAATTTTTTTTTAAATTATAAAAGATCTACCTTATACATTTGAAATAGCCAGTAATCCTTCTTACTCTTAAATGTGTTAATAGTTTTCTGTTGCATTTAAATTTTTCAAAGCTTACATCCAACACATTATGTCATGCGCTGAGAACATAAGATTGATAAAGCACTAATGAGTAGTTTATTAAGGAATAATATTCATGGACAGATAAAGGATCTTGCAGGTATTACAGAAAACACTTCCAATAAAATGCTGTTAACTCTTCACTATAGTGAGTTTAAAATAGCTGACATTGTAATATGACCTGCCATAATAGGTCTATTCCAAACGAATGGCTAAAGTAATAGAGATTGAAAATGGAGTAGTTGCCCAATCTCTGCAAGTATTATTTTTTTTTTTTGCATTGGATGACATTTTGAAAAATGTTTGCATTTTGGAAATAAAATTACTTTTCTTGCCTGTAGCCAGCAGAGTTGGCCCAGAGCTGGTGGGCAAAAGGGGCACTCAGGAAGTTATCTCACAGTAATCTTACTGCAGGCTGATGCAGAGGGAGCTTGCAGTCCAATAAAAACAAATAGCACGTTACTTTTATGCATATTTGAACTGTGTGCAATTTGCTGTTTTACAAAGAGACTTGGCAGATTCTCATAAACAAACCAGAGACCAGTAACAGCACATTGCCTATGTGTCTCTTTTAGCTGAATTTAGTGTATGACAGAGATGCAAATCTCACTGTTCTTCACAAGCAAGAAGCTGTGACAAGGGCACTTTAACCTGACAGCTAAGCTGAAGGGACACAAGGAACTATTACAACTGCAAGCTATCTGACTCATAAATGAAATTACAATCAGCTCTTGGGAAAATTGTTGACAAAAACCTCTGTATCTGACATGCTAACTCATTAAAATCAGAACCATTGGTCTTAACAAGCTTTTGCGAGAAAATTGCTCAGATCCACGATGGACTCCCTCACTAAAGCAAAGAGAAAGAAGTCAGAAAAACCCATAACCCAATAGTTAATAAGACAGCTCAGAGACCAGACGAGCCAAGATTTCAATGGTGGGGCCGTGACGTGGAAATGGCATAAAACAGTCTAAAGATTTTAATCAACTTTGATCAATTTTTACCTGGTTTTCCAAAACATTGAAACAAAATATTTTCATAGTATTAAAATATCACTCTTTCATTCTGATGAAAGAAAAAGAAATTCTGTTATTCAAATGAAATAGACGTTTTCTTTTGGAAAGGTGGAAATGGAATTCTGTTCCAGTTAGCCTAAGGAATTTGTGGATTATACATATATTAATGAAATAAGTAGAAGGTATAACCAAATGTGACTCTGTCTTAGGATTTTTCAATGTGTTAAGTGGCAGAACATTGTGTCTTTGTGTCTTACCTAGAATGAACATATATGGTAGCACAGTTCATCCTGCTCAAGTTCTAGAAATACCAAGGAATCCTATGTCTGTGTGACTTGTTTAAATAATTTCTGCAAGTTATGATGTATTTTGTTAAAGACGGTGGCTGAGAGAAAGAGTGGAACGGTTGCCTCTATTCTTACTCTGAAAATTTATTTTGTATTTAAAAGCCTCTCAAAGAACAGGAAAAAGAAGTGCTCCTCCTAGGAATAACTGGAAAAGCCCAAAGTAATTCAAATTACTCACTGAAAAACACAGCTGGTTCCTCCTGAACAAAACCTGGAAACATCTTGTGAGAAATAGAGGTCTGTCTTCCAGTGGATGGATTTTCTACCCTCAGAGATGGCCATAAGAATATTTTCCAAGGTGTTTCGGAGACTGAGCAGAGTTTTTCACACCCACAGAATCAGCATGCATTACATCACAAGGAAGTGAGCTTGGGAAAAAGTTCTTATGATGCAGAGGGAGGAGGAAGGGAGTAGAAAGGCTTTAGTGGGTATTTAAAGAAAAGGTGGACAGATCATCAAACCAGCTATGAATAATAATTTTTAATTCTATGAATAGCTAATACACTTAAGGAAACCTTTATCCCTTATAGAAGTGCTGATCGCCCCTTTTCTCATATTTGACCAACAGATTAACATAACTCTTTTGATTGAGAGCAATTCAATATCTCTTGGTCTAGATATTGATAGCTATCTAGATAGAAAGATTGTTCTACCTCTCATTTACTTTAATAAAAGACTGCATTTACCCTTAAAAATCTTACTCCTTTCTCATTATTAGTTGTTTCACCTCCTTGGTGAAACATTCCCTTTTCACTGTGCTCCTCCAGGTACCACTGTGCCTCCCATCTACCTTATGTTCCTGTGACTTCCGCAACCCAGACAGCAAATATTGCAGGATTTTTCCACCCCAAGATGTCCTTGTCCTGATAAGCAGTCCAGCTAAGGAGAAATGCTTTCTATTTATCATATTATTTTTATATCATCCAGGTAATCACCTACCATTGAACTAACACTGAATTCGTCTGTTTCCATGTAACACAAACCTTTTAGAGTTAGGATGTAGTTCTGCGAGAACTTCCTCCAGTGAAGATGAAGAATTATGTGGCTCATTTTGGCAAACTTCACCCCCTGAACTGACAGCAGTACATTCTGGTAGACACTGTGAATTTCAAACAAGTGTGAAGTGAGATCAGCAAGTCTTCACCATTTCTCAGGGCTTACTCGAAAGCATTTGGTAGTACCTCAACTGTTTCATATTCAAAGCAGGCAGAGTTTTAACATGACTGAGCATTCACAAATCCTTCTCTGAATACGGTAAATAATTGTTATGAATAACAATATTAAATCTTTCTTATCTTTAAATAGTGTACACTGTATAGCATTCAATTTTCTGTATCTGTCTTCAGAAAAAATTCTGATATGAAATTGTTCCATATTGAAAATCTGTTTGCCCTGATGGTATCAATGCATTGTATAACCTTGAAAACACTTCCCATCAGTGCCATAGTACAGTGTTTATTTGCACATTAAAAATCTGTTTTACAGTTTTATCCTATGTACATACTGCACATAAATAGAGTATTCATTTAAATGTCACCAGACATATGTCTAAGACAGCAAACATTCCAAAAGAGATAGTGAAAATGACATTATGATTACTTTAAAACAGCATCATAAACTGGCATTACTGTGGCTAGAAATGAATCATACAAGAAAATAAAGTTATAATAAAATTCACAATCATTATAAATCAAATTATATTGTCTTCTGTGGAAGTTGCTCTATTATTTGCTGTGCTCAATGAAGAAAATTAGTAAATAATGTGAAATCTAGAAGTAAATACGCAGTTTATTCTACATTTCATGATTAAAATAGATTAAAGCTCAGAAATGGCTATGCCCACCAGTTCTCTGCTATCTGTACTTTTCTGTTCGGCAAGATTCATTCTCTTTCTCACCAAAATATATTGCAATACTTTCCACTTTTCTATGGCATACAAAATGCTCCCACGGTCTTTGGATCAGGGTGGAATACTGCCCCAAGGCACATTTGTGCCATCTGGTGCTGCCTGAGTCATTGCACTACACTCTGTTTCTCAAAGTGAGTCAGAAATACCTCTTCTGTCTCTTCTTGTGAACCAATCTCAAATGTCATGCTTCTGGAGTCACCCTGTGGGCTGCAACTTACACCCTCTGTTCTGTCTTGCTCATTGCCTCCCCTGCATGGCCAGGTCACTCCACGCCACTCAGCACAGAGGTTCTCTCCAGGCAGGACTGCTGTACTGTCACTATGGGAGCAGACTGAGCAGGGTCACCACGTGTCAGTCACAGCTCCAGTACCTCCTGGCAAAGGGCTTTGGAGAAGAAGTAAAAAGGAAAACCATGCAGCTCCTCTGATGAGGATGTCTGGTGACTGGGAAAGGAGTAATATCGAGGCAGGGGGACTGGAGGATGCAGTGTTGCAAAGGGAAGGTCTGGGGGGAAAAAAAGAAATAAAAGGAGAAGAAAAGAGGGAGGAATATCAGGGAGAATAGAAGGATGGGGAAAATAAAAACATGAGAATGAATACTAAGACCAAAAAAGCAGAAGAAACCATTCCCTGATGGGAAAAGATTGTCTGATTTCATGTCACATCAAATGCAGATATTATTCCAGTATTCAAGGACCAATGACAAAATTTATTCCGTAGTATGTCACCTCTTTGTGCTTCTGTCATTTCAAAGAACTAGCCTGTAGCAATAGATAGCTGCACATCTTTCCTTCTCTGCTTGACAACATAGCCTCAAGAAGAGGAATGATCCTTTCCAGTTCCTCAAGATCAAAACTTTCATCTCCCTTCACAAAAGAGTGCAGTAGCCATGAGCAGCAACTGTGTATCTCCTTCTATTCTCCCCATTTGACTTTCTGGCTTACCCACAGTATCTGGTAGGGCAACAGAATAGCTCATATCCTGAATACACATCTGGTGTCTTGGAGGAGAGTTTCTATCCTGCTCCTGTCCACCCTGTCAGACGCTCACTCCAGCAGACCTTTAAAGGCACATTGTATTTATTGCGTGGGTATAGGATATCCAGACAGCATTAATTCTTGGAATGTTTTGTGTCTGTGTTTATTCGGTGTGTTTTAATACTGTGTAAATCAAACTGAGTTCTAGATTATTAAGGACATAAAGATGCAATATCCCTTTCCAGTACAGCAGTTAATCAGGCTAAGAGACAATCTTATGCATAATCTCTGTGTTACTAATAAAATATTGACACAAATGGATGGCATTACAAAATGGTCTAATCCTTTAAGAAGCTGAGTGCCCTGAGAGATGCACAGCAGACTCCACTCCAAATGAATTCAGTGAGCCTCTGAGACCCAGCACTTAACAGGACCAAATCCTTTAACTATGTTAAAAATGCTTTCTACAAAAATAGTAATGAAAAAAGTCTAACAACCAACCCTTCTCATTGTGCCAATGCAAATGAGTAACAGATTGGCAACAGGGCACACATAGAAGTCTGTGAGGCAACACAGGATAAGGGGTGTAATTAAGGATAAAGTGCTGTAGAGAAACCAAGGGCTACACTGTAAATTGCTTACTCTGTGGCCAGTCGTCTGAAATTAGCAGTATATTCCATGGGAATGAATATTCACTAGTTCCTCTGACGCTGAGGCTGTATGAGACATTCTTTTCTAGGAGACCATACTTCTGCTTTTTTCCTGAATCATTCCCAATGTCAAGCTTCTCTCCATGTTGTGCCAGTATATATATTTCTGTGGCTCCATAGTCACTTGGATTAACAAATCCATCTCTTTGGGGTGAACAGAGAATCAAACACTTTATTTAGGGATAGATCCAGAGCCCTGGAACACCTCTTGTCTTGGTCCATTGTGTGAACAGCTGTTTTGGCATCAGGGAGAGGATGGGAAGGACTGAAGTAGTAGATTCTACAATTTTACAGTCAGCTTCAGATAAAATTGTAGACGAATGCCAAAAATCCAGTTCCATTGTCCACTTTCCCTCTTCTCGCACCACCAAGCATACATCCCACTTCCACCTTGGTGAGAAGAGCTCCTTCTAGGGGCATGGTTAGATTTAAAATAGGGATAGGAGCCTAGCCAGGATCAGTGCTTTGGAAGGAATCTGAAAACACCTGGGAAACTGGAGAAAGGAGTGGAAGTTGAGAAATGCCCAAGTTGGCCATAGCAGTACGGATGCTCCATGTAATATCACGGACACTGTATGGCCTTATAGCTTGACTCTAAATTATTCCTTTGCATTCATCTTTAGCTCAAAAATTGTTGGAATAGATTTCTGTCAAGGAACTTCTCTTACAGGAAACTAAAGGGAAACGTTATTTTTCTACCTCAATTTCTCCTAAGGGGTTGCTGTAAAAAATTCAAATAGTAATTAACAAAACATCAGGAAACACATCTCCAGGTTTCGGCAGTATGTGTTCCACAGCTGTGGAATAATAAATTGTTCACACTACTAACTGCAATATTAGATCCTTAAAATGGTGTTTATTACCAGGAGTTAATGTGTACAAAATGCTGTCTCTGTCACATAACACAGGTGTGAAACACACTGTCCCAGGGCAATACATATCTCAGAAGTTTAGGAAAAGATTCAGAAACTGATGAGGCATTTCTCACCACACATTATCAGTAACTTGCAATTACTAAGAGGAAAAAGAACTTTCTAGAATAATTTCAAGTCTGAAAACCAAAACTTACAGTAGTACATCAGTCAGCAATGAATGGTGCAAAAAAAATTTTAAGACTTCTAACCTTGAAGTATTGGAGAATGGCTTGACATTACAGACAATCTCTGTGCTAAAGAGCAGGCCGGTAAGCAGGCCGCACTCCATCTTGCAAGATGTGCAGGCAAGACACAGGCGATTGTGCTGTATCATGCTGGTAGAAGAATAGAACAGCAGAACTGACAAGAACACTGAATCCTTGGCAAGACCGTGGGACAAGGAAGAACCCTGAAGAAAGATACAGCAAGAACACAGAAAGATACAGCAAGGACAGAACATACGCAGATACTGTGCATAAGGCATTATTGTCACTCACACTATACCGATTGTACTCAGTCCGTATAAAAGGTTGCGCTATTCGGGAATAAATCGAAGCTTGCTTTATCAATCACATTGGCTGTGTAGCATCCTTCCCTCGCCGCCGCATTGAAGCTCTTTCTCATGGCAGCTTAGACTTACAACTATCTTGGATTAAGAAATACACCTTCTGGCACACCCTTAGGTCATTACATGCAACATACTTTAGATTACAATGATTAGTGAACTCCAGATTCTAAAAATTCTTCAATTCAAACACACTGTCTTTTGATAATTCTTTATCTTACAAAGACAGCTCAAGGCTCAGTGCTTCCATTGGATAAAAATGTAACCCTTTGGCCTGAAAAAAACCATCTGTTGCTCAGATAAGTATGTCCTGTATACAATGATAGTCTTTTGTTGTTACTGCTGATAAGGAGGCAGTGCCCTAGAGGATAAGCAAAGCATTGGAGAGCAAATTTCTGTTAAGGAAAAAAACCCCAACACATAAAAACCCCAAGACTTTTTTCTTTTGTGCACTTTATTCTGCAGTTGCTCAAATTAGACACTCCTGCATCTTGCCCTGAAGTGTCTGCTGCCAGCTATTGTCAGGGATTGGGCACTGACTTACAGCAATTCTTAAAGAACTAATGGAATCTCAAAAATTAGTATTTCATGTATGGTATAACCTTAGGGACTATTTTAAACATTCAAGCATATCTGTAGTTTCTACACCATCTGTTATATACCAGAGGGCAAACCTGAGAGAAATTTCTGCCTCTTTACAGAAGCAACAAGAGACTTCTGAAGGTCATATTACCCTTAATGCCTTCTCAGAGTTTCTCATAGCTTTGGTGGGATGACCTAAACTTCAAGGGCAAATTCCGTCTCCTAAATTGCCTCATAAGTCTCCTGTTATTGCCACAAGTACAATCTCCAGTTTAATTATTTCAATATTACATGATAATTCTCTCAAAAGACTGCATTAAAAAAAAATAAGAAAACAGCAGAAGAAAAATCAAATCCATTGTTCTTTGTACTACAAATTATGACTGTCTCCAAAGTGAGGACCTTTACTTTTTTGGGGATGGCAGAGACAAAAACCGATAATAGGAGACTGAAAGACGACTCTTCACACCCCCCACCTGCCCAGCTGGTGTGTAAGGGTCACATCAGGGCTTGCCCTCTCAGCATCTGAACGTAATGGAGAATGTGCCGAGAAGCCAACATACTGGATTAAAATGTTCCAGGGTCTGAATTTATATACTTTCCATTCCTTTAGTTTGTCATCACATCGCCCAAAATTAGCCTGAACTCCAGCTGGTTTTCTTTTTCCCCTCTTCTTCACTCCATAATTAGGAGATAACTCTTATTAGGATAAAGTTTGTTTGGGATTTTTTTTTCCCTTTCCATGTGTATGTCAATATCTCCATATTAAACTAGGAGCTGTCTGCCAGACACACTTCTGCTTCAATGAGATAAATATGTCTCACTCCTTTTTTTTTTTGCTAGCTTCTTAGCTTACTCCAATAAGGAGTAAGGTAACTTGATGGCAATATTGAGCATGTAGAAACTTTCTTTTATCTTTTCATGCTTTTTAGCAGGCAGTTATGCTGGTTTTGGAATTAATGGGCTGCACTTGTGGTCTCAGGACGGTCATATCTTCTGTAAAGATGATGACCACCTGCTATTACAGTCTACTGTAATACTCAACCTTCAGCGGCTCTACATCTTTATTTAGCTACTTCAAGCACATCTCTGACGTGCTTGAGAGCACTCTGCTGTACGACTTGATCCATCTGCCCTCTGTAGACCTTGAATAGCCTCACTAGGATCCAAGCATGCCTGGACTGGACTGAGCAGGGCCTCACCCCTTACCACGCTCAGCCACGTCCATCTCCTCTGCCATGCAGTCCTTATATACCTCTTTACACACAACTAAGAGCCAAGGGAACCCACACGTCTTTGAACTGGAGCTACAGTCTGCCAATAAATTGAGGGAAAGGTAGAAGAAGGTCTTTTCTCTGATTTGATTCATAATGCTCTTTTCAAAAGCAAATGAATGTCCTTCTGATCTATTTTCAGTTCTGTGTGTCAGCACCCAGCATCCCATTTACTTGGATGGTTTACTGCTCCCAACACCCTCTACAAAATTAATATTTTTTATTAAACGCAAAAGATGGCTGCATTTGGGAAAGTGTCTAACAACTGGCTGCCTACTTGTAAAGCCAGCTGTTTAAATTATCTGAAAGGCTACTACTTCACCATATGTTAGAGCAGAGGATTATTCTGAATACATGTGTGGACAGACACTTGCATAGTCAATACCCACTCCTTAAAACCCTCAGATTATAGAATTAAGGTAGTATTTCCATAAATTAATATTTTTGCTGAAATATTTAGATCCCAGTTTTCTTTACTGTTCCCTCAAACATGAATTTTCCTCTTCAATAAATTTATTTCAGAGACAGTCTATATATTCATCATACCACAATTCAGTTTGAATAGAAACTGACATATGTTTTGTGATTTCAAATAATAATGATTAATTTTTCCAGTAATTATAATGCAAATATACTTGCTGGAGGTGAAAGATTTAATTTCTTGAGGGGGTCAGGAAACAGTCTTCAAAGATGAACACATTCAGTAAATCTACCCTTTATTTGTGTTTTTATCATAAGTGCATATGGATTGCTTGACCCAACTGATTACTGCAAGAGAAAGAAATGAAGTTGCTTGTGAGAAAGAAATGAAGGTTTTTTTGAGCTAGATTAGAGAGGTAAATTCAGCTTCAGTAACTCTTTAATAATTTCTCTGAGGAAAGTTACCTTTTGGGGATTTTCTTTTCTTTTAAAGATAATAGGTAAAGAATGAGGAATTGCATTCAATGTGATTCTGTTTGGGGAAAAATCATGGAATCATAGATTCATAGAACAGCTGGGTTGGAAGGGACCTTAAAGATCATCCAGTTCCAGCCCCTGTGCCATGGACAGGGACAATTTCACTAGACCAGGTTGCTCAGAGCTCTGTCCAACCTGGCCTTGAACAATTCCAGGGATACAACATCTAAAACTTAAAATGGGAAAATATTATTTATCCAAAAAAACAACAGTAAAATACTGTAGCCATATCAAATTCATCTGCTTATGAACAGTAAATAAGAAAGAAAATATTAAATATATAGGGAGGTATAATCATCCCTGCTTTTGAAAAATAAAGGAACACACATGTGTTGCA
The DNA here is from genome assembly GCA_013397115.1 of Edolisoma coerulescens. Taxonomy (NCBI): domain Eukaryota; kingdom Metazoa; phylum Chordata; class Aves; order Passeriformes; family Campephagidae; genus Edolisoma; species Edolisoma coerulescens. The sequence goes on along the minus strand of VWZW01005345.1, from coordinate 460,092 downwards.
TTCTGAAAATTGTGGAACAAAATTACAGGGGATTTAAATCACCTGTTTAATTCTGGGATCCAGCCCTGGGGAAAAAAAATCTGACTTAAAGCAGTCCTTCCAGGTTTCTCAATATCACCATACCATTGCTTTCTTACAGTGCCTTAGTCTCTGTCAGAGAATGTACCCTTACCAGACTCCTGCTGCATAACCCTGGTATGTTTCATAGCTTGTAGGGAGGTGTGACTGATAGCAAAAATGGAGCATCTCTTGTCTCTCCCAACCATTTCCTCCCTCTCCTCTCCCCCCATCCCCACTCCAGTGATAAAGCTTTTTTTTGCTAACACTATCAGCTTAAAAATGCTCAGGAGCAGAACCTCTTGTTGCTGGCTCTTGTACTGCAGCTCCAGACCTGGCTGAGTCTCTTCAGCTGTGCTGCCACAGCTCTCCGTGCAGAAAATGGATGAGGTGAGGGAGCTAGTCCAGATTATTTTTGTTTCATTCATTGGTTTTAGGCTTGATTTGGACCTGTTCCTCATTAGCTCGTGCAACTGCCAAAACGATGATCTGTCAGCCCATTCTGCTTCTTAGCACATTTTAGAAATTGTAGAACAGGGACAATGCTAGTGGGGAAGAATGAAATAGAGAGAGAAATACCTTCAAACAGCATTTCTGGAGAGACTAAGTATCATGAGAATGGACCAAAGAGTTAACTTTGTATTACCTTCTAGAACTACAACTGACTCCTTAGAATGGCAGAGTGGGTAACAGAATAAGTAGAAAACAGATATTTTCTTTACGGCCTTGGAAAAACAATGGGGCAAGCTAATTAAAATAAATCCCTGTTCCTCCTCTTCTCCTCCTTTCCCTTCCCCTCAAAACACATCCTCAGAAGTCTCCTAGTTACAAGCAAGCCTTTTAGGGTAACTTCCTTCCTCTTCATCCCTTTTGTTTGGAGTTAAGGCAAGAAATGAGAATGAGCCTTTCATACCTAAAATGTCACCTCAGTAACTGCTGCTATCACCAAAACAAATCATTCTGATATATTTCATATGCTTTTCTTCTTAGAAAATAATTTCAGATGAAAATGTTATTCATACTACTTAAATAGAGGATACAGTTAAAAAAAAAGAGCTTTTTCAGTTTTACTGAAGTCAAAAGGAGTCATGTACCTTTGATTTTCTTGACAGCAAGCATCAGTGAAATTATATTCATAGCTTATGTTTTATTTTTGACATAAGAGAAGAAATACTGGTGCTGCAAATAGCTCTGAAAACACATGAGATGTGAAAATATGCAATTAAATCTCTTTGAAGTGTCTGGTAATGACAATGGAACAACTTCTGCAGTAATATAAAATCTACAGTTGGTCCTTCTGTGTTCTAAGACCCCTTGAAAAGCATTTATCTGTGTGAGTTGGTGAATCACAGCCTCACTGAATGTTGCATATCACCAGAATGGTCCTAGATAGTTTTAATCGACCTTAGAGTAAGAACGCTTAATAAATTTAAAATGTGTAATTTTGAATTCAGAAAAATAGTCTGAATTATAAAGACAAATTAAGATAATGATTAATTTGAAGTCAGCAACAATACATACTGATTAACACAGCATTTGGCATGCGTGGCCATCAAAAAACAGGGTTCTTGAATGTGAGAGAGATAACAGGAAAGGAAACATGAAAACCTAATACATAAAATATGAAGACACTTCTGAGTGAATAGGTTTGGAACTTATTTTTGAAATGCATTAGAAAAACATCACAAAATCAGACTCATAGAAAAGAATAAATACAGTTCTAATTTTTCTAGTGAAGGTCACTTCACATTTTAGATGATTGATTTTATATTTCCTCTTCAAAATAGACAAAAATGTATTTTGTTTTAATTCTAAAACACCAATTCCAGAATAAATCTATTTATTGGCTTTTCTTTTAGGAAAGAATAGGGCAATAATATTACTTTTTTTTTTCTGCCAAACTAATACAAAACCTGAAAAACATAATTACAAAACATATTTGTAAAATGAAAATTATTGCAAATTTTTGATGAAAATCACATTTGTAGGTAACAAAAACATAGATTCTTTAAGATTATTTATGAAACATACTATTATTTTGTATTTCACTTAGATGCAGTTGAACATGAAAATGTAACTTCAAAAATGTTTTGATTCTTGCAGCTATGTACAGAGACAAAAGTCTTCATGGAAAGTTCTGAGTGAACATAAATCTAAAAGGTAATTCTCTTTTTTTTCCTTTTGATCTAGATCACTACAATGTGACATAAACAATATTTTGAGTGCTCTGTGGCCTTAAAATATTATACTCATTGCTTTCTGTCATCTTCAGTTTTTCTTATAATATTAGTTTCCCAAAGGAAAAAAAGGTAATGGGAAATTTGTACTTGCTACAGTCATTATCATTAAAAATTCAAAGGTGTTAGCAAATTCTTCACAGTTCCCAATTGCTTTGTATTCAGAATACACGAAGAAAGATCAACTCAGGTGACATTTACTGGATCTCTTGTTAATAATTGGCTTTTTGATATATGACTACCAGACTTAAAATGCTACAGCCTTCCATGAAGGCTGTGTTGAAACTGCAATGAAATGGTGTTACTATTGTGGCAACAGCATGAAAAATTTAGGGTCAGACCTAGAGGATCAGCTTTGGTACGTGAAATGAAATTAGAACCAAGTCACACAAATGCATTTTTTATATGTAGTTATCAATTTCATTTTGATATCTTTTGCACTACCCAGACACAGAAATTTGTGTGTTCATGCACAATGCACAGTTTCAGGAGCTAGACCTGAAACCTTTTTACCCCGTTGAACTTCTGCTGTGATGTTGCCCTGAGTCAGGGAGATATCAGAGAGATATCAGAGGATCCCAAGCAGCCACCACTGCTGAGCACATGTGCTAATCTCTGCACATGTGTAACAACACTGCATCCAGGACAAGCTAGGCAGACTAGAAGTGGCAGAAAGGTCTGCCTGCTGTTGACACCATAGTTTTGTGACTATATGATTCCACTTCCCCTCCACCTGCCCCAGGGTAGGAGAAAGTCTTTACTCTCTGTTCATGCTCTTCAGACCTGCTACTGCAGCTCCTGGTGAGAGCAGTCTGAGAAAGATATAGAGAAAACAAAGCAGGAACCTTCCTACTTCTTTGTGAAGCTGTGGTATGCCATCAATATCAGATTTATGGGGAAATAATAAAAGGCAGAGGAGTTACCATTCTCTGTTGTGGAATTTAGGGGCACTGATCCAGGAGAAAGTAGCCCTGGTTTTCGGCTTCTGAATTCAAGAACATGTCTGCTTTTATCTTGAGATTAATATAAGTGCATTAAATATTCTAAGAATACAGCTTTTGCTCAGTTTGAGAACTTTAATTGAAAGAAAAACCTAGGCATCGGTTCTTTAGAAACCCTATTTTGAAAACCCATAGGCTCTTACCCTTAGTATATGACTACTTCCTACTAGTAGGAAGATGCCCAAATGATTATTCACATAAACTAGCATTTAGATGCAACATAACTTCTGTATTGCCAAGAAACTTAACTCTGGTTCCTTCAGACAGAGATAAGATCAAACAATGAATTTTAGATACTGCAATGCCATTGTTGTAAGGGTATATGTAAATTCTTAGGATTACAAATCTGCAGGTTCAGGCTCAGATGCAGTGTCTGAATTGTAGGTGCTCAACTGGAACAGTATCAAGCAGATCCATAAAGGGCAAACAAAACCAACAAATATTGTCCTCTAGCTTTACATGCATGTAAATGACTCTGTGAGTATAACCACAATGTGCTCCAGAACATGAAAATTAGCCATAGTATTGAGAAGTGCAGTTAAGGGTTCCTCTCCTCCCACCTCCTGTTTGGACTCTGGGCACACACCCAGACAAATTATGGTTGCTTCCTGTGTAGGTGACTACATTTGGGGGAAAGCATCTAGCCTTCACTTAGCTCATTTGTTCAAAGATGAGAGATTTTGGCTGAGAGTTGTTAACTGTAGTTCTGAAAGAACAGAAGAAGCTGCATGTAGCAGGTACTATCTCTTATACTAATTAAAATGCATGGTAATATAGGCAAGCTTTATAAAAGATAAGAAGAATTAGCCTTAAATTGAAATCTCTAGAGACTATTCTAGTGGCAGTAAGAAGACTAACAATAAACCTGCAGTCTCCTTGCTTCTTTTTTGCATTAGCTCTTTGTGATTTGTTTTATAAAGGCCAGAGTAAAGCAATTAACAATCTTGTCAGAAAACAACACAGATCAATAATAATTCATAACAAAACCAGCGTAAGTTTTTCCTTTCAAAGTCATATTAACATTTGAATATCAGTAGAGCTCTACTTTTTAGAATATGAAATTTGCATTCAAATACCTGATTATTCATACTGTATATCTTTATGGCTTTACAAAGGCTTATTGACATAAGCTCTTCATGATTACAGTATAAAACAATTTGCTACAAAATATTCCCTTTAGGGATAACCGACTTTTAAAATAAGTAAATATAGCAGTCCCAAGCAACTAAATTTTACCTTTTCAGGGAAGAGGTGTGGAAGAGCATAGATGATGTGGAATAGTATCATCTTTTTATTGTGCTTTGTTAATGTGACAGCTGAGCAAGGAGCTATGCAGTGTTTTCACAGCTGAGTACCACCTTAAGTTTTACCAAAATGTTGTATATTATAGTGTCAGCATTTCATATTATGATTTCGTCTCTGGAGGTCCAATGCTTTTAATAATACTTCATCTCATTCAGTATAATTATTGATGGTCTTATACTTTCATGACAAACCCTTTATTGCACTGAGACAGAAACAACTACTTGTTTTAATTGTAAGATATTGCCCATTGAATTCTAAGTGATAGACCTGAAGGCATCAAAGTTTGTTTGATCCCATGAATTTTTAACAAATATCTTCAATTTTCTCTAGAGAATTGAAGACTTGTCTTCATCAATACTTAGAAGGGAAGGAAATGTGTAGAAAACACTTGTCCACCCAACCACTGAACATTTTATCTATTTAATTGTTTAGTAGGCTGCATCCTATGCTCTTTTTGATGCTCTTTTATCTTTTTTTTTTTTTTCAAATACTAGTATTCTTTTCCTGCTTCTATTCTAGAAGCACTGAAACAGATGAATTTACATGGCTTTTCTGATGCCATCATATGATCCTTCTATGTTACTGAAATGTTTCAAAATAACTACTGAACATCACGGATAAAAATGCATCAGGCTGGTCATACTGGCTGAAAGTTTTAGGAATTCCCTGTGAATTCAAGTAATTTCTGTGTGTTGGAACTGGATTTAGGGTAACTGAACCATGATTGGTAAACCAAGACAAGATAAAACTACATTTATCCTATATTAAGCATGTAAAGTATTTAAATATTTAATTTCTTAAATTCAGATAATCTTCTTAATGTGTGAAAAAGTCTGAATGGTTAGGAAAATAAGAATTTTTTTTCATTGTTCTACCAGAACACTAGCCATGTGCTTCATGTGTACCCTGAAGTGATTCAAGTCATTAATTATGTAACATTCCTTAAAATTTAATAAATCATAAAAGACCACCAAAAAATTTGTGAAAGAAGGTAAGTGAAAATCTGCAAAAAGCATGTCACAGTGCAAGTCTTGCTAAACTGCAGGTACTATTGAATGCAAATTTTTTCATTGGAGAAAATATTCTACAACAGGTTTTACTGTCTGCCAAGACTTCTTTTTTTAGACTTTGGAAGAAACAGAAATAAGCACACTTTTTTCAATAAACTTCATTAAACTCTTAACCTTGCAAATGCAGAATGCACCTCTGAAGGTTTTTGGAAAGTGCTGGGACTGAAAGAAGAACTCTGTGAATACATGTGGTATTGATCTAAATAAAATTAAATGTATAAATCTACCTCTGTCTCTGGATTCTAAAACAGGAAGATAAAAAGAACTAGTCCAAATCAGAGGAATCTGATAGTATGAGAAAATAATTTGCAATTTGTAATATTTTGAGTCATGAGCAAAGAAAAATTATTCCAGTTTTGTATAAAGTATTTCACAATCCTACATTGCATATAAGTCTTGGAAAAATTATTTTAAAGGGTTTTTTGCTGATATTCTCTCCTCAGAGGTGATTTCCCGCATTGAGATCTATAGATTAAATAAATTATGACAGAAGAAACATTGCTAAATCTTTAAAGTAAATATAAATTAATTTTGTACCAAGTTCATGCTTCCCAATTCATATGGTGATTTATATGCCTAATTTCCTGTTTAATAATTTCCTATTACAATAATTTAACTAAAAAGCACAGCCTAAATTATAAATTGAACTGTAATCTATGTGATGTTCATTGATCATGAAAATAAATCCACACTTATTCTTGGAAAGTTTGTCGTCAATTTCTTCAAAAATATTATTGAAGTTAAGGCTTTAGTACAACTATTTTTGAGGAAATCTCCCAGTCTGAGCATTCAGGAGGATCTCTGGCAGTCATACTCCCAACGCCAGAGACTTCCAGTGCTGGGGCCAATCCCCCTTCACAGCGGGCAGCTCTGCGACCAGAGGGGTCCTCGCCTGACTCCCTGCACACCCCACTCACACCATCAGACCAGGTTTCCTGACTGCATCGACCCCAGGTTTCCCATAGCAGAGTCTCAGAAGCCTTGTTCCATAAAACAATTTATTCACAGTGCAGGAACATAGAAGGAGCCTGAGCTGGTGCCTCCAAGGGGGGATCCCCAACAAAGGTATCCCCAGGCTTTCACACCTTCACAGTCTAAGGGTGCTAAAGTCTTGCTCTTGCTCCTGAATCCTCTTCTCTTTCTGCGTCTGCCAGTATCCATCCACCTGGCTGACACCACCAGTTTTCATGATTTTTGTTAACCAAATGTTGGCAGTTCATGGCCTCTTGTCTCAGGCTCCCACCCAGAGCTCAAACTGCAGCTTGCAAACAGAGCTACCTGCACCAGATGTACGCCTCAACACTGTAAAGATTAGAGTGTATGAAGAAATGGAAAACTTTCACTGTTATTAATGTAAAGTGAAAGCATATTTTGGCTATACAGACAAGTATTTTAGGTCTCATACCCAGCACCAATTGCCTGGTTATAGAAGAAACTTTTCTACAAGCAAGTTTATTCTCTTTTTTCAGTTATGGAGTTTCTTTGCTCCCTATGAATCAGTGAATACTTAGCAAAAATACTTGATGTAGTACTTCCAGTGGTAAATCTCCAAAATCAATAGAATAAGTTCAGGCATGAATCTGACCCAGTGAGTTTTATTGATCCAATGAAGTTATTGGCCTACCAGAATAGTGCAGTCTTCCTTTGACTGGATATTTAATAAAGCACCAAAATTTGCTTCAATATTGAATACCAATTTCAGTGGATAGTTCAGATCATGGGTTATTGATTTTAAACAGCATATGTTACTGATTAAATCTGAAGGCTTTGAGCAACAGCTGTGCATTTAAGATCATAGGATAACTCATGTTGAGAGGATTCAAGAGACTTCATTGTCAGACTGCCTGTTCAAGTTGTGGGATCAGACCGGGTTGCTCGGGCCCTATCAAGTGAGATCACAAAAACCTCCGATGATGGGACTTTCTTATCTTCTTTGAGCAAACTTAACCACTGCTATACTGTCCTCACAGTGGAATTTTTAAAATTTATATCCAGTCTGATTCTCTCTTGTTCAGCTTTTGGTCATGACTCTTGTGTGGTCCTTCATGAACCCCACATACAGTAGGGCACCCAACTGGATGCAACACTCTAGTGGTGCTCTAATAAGCGGTACATGGAGAGGCATAGTCCCTTTCTCCAATATACTCAATGTACTTGTGTTTCCCCTCACTGCCACAGCCAACGGGTCTGGTGGCCCTTTCTGCTGTCCGTGTGCTGGCTCTCCAGCACCCCCATGGCCTCTTCCACAGAGCTGCTTCAGCCAAGCAGTCCTCAGGCTACACATTGCTGCAAGAAATTATTCCTTCTCAGGTATAACAGGCATATTGGCCATTGGCTGAGAGTAATTAGAAAGATAGATTGGCACAGAGAAGGAATCTGATAAATTTTTTTTTGTCTTTTTTGACTTTGATGCTCCCCAGTCTTTCTTCTTTCCATTCTTATGTGTCTGTTTCTTCTCGAGTTATTTGGCCAAAATGCTATTTTAATATTTATTCTCCTTTTGAGTTTTTATTTGGATTTTCTTTCACTCAGTAATGAATTACAATCAAGTAACCATTTCATTAATTATATGTATTTGAGTACATACATATGCATATATCTTTAACTGGTATGATCCCTGTTGTCAAAATGTAGAAGGAAAAATATAATAGATTTTTTTAGTATTCTTAGGGATTTGACCTGGGTGTAAACTAATGAAAATCTTGGTGTTAGGACTTCTGGGAGTAAGGAATGTGCCTGTGGAGCTCTAAAATATATACAAGAAATCCTTAAAAGGTGCGGGTTTGTTATCTCTGGATACCTAGACTAGAAATAATTTTATGTCTGAACCTCCTCTAGCACTCTCAAGGTTCCTGAAATCTGAAAGAAAAGTGTTGAAAACCACATGATAACTCAGATGAAAAGCTCTGACACTGAGATTCCATCCTCTGCTATTGTAAAGAACACTTTATTACTGGCGTTCATAAATATCTGATGCACTCTCCTGTTTGAGATAATTTCCTTTTTTGCTTTCTCTTTTAAGTCATTTTTGTTAAGTATCCTTTCTTGGCTTTAATTTTTTGTTATAAAAATTTCAAGCTTTTTAATTCTAGAATTTATCCCAAATACATCAAAATATTATTTCAATAATATGGCATTTTCTGCTGATAAGGGACACAGCACAGATTCCACACACTTGTACATAAAAGTAGAGTTTAGTCCTAAATTTGCTTGGCAGGGAAGCCTGGATATCGTGGGGTGGGTTTTAACAGAAATACTTCAAACTCTGCAAGCATGTGTGCTAATCTGAGTTTGAGTCATATCTTCTTATCTTTTTTATTAATTTATCTGCTCAGGTACACATCTGAAGTTGAAAAGAAATAACCAGTATCATTAAATAGGAATTTAACTATAGAAAATCTAATAGGATTACAAGAGATGGAAAAACTAAAATATTTTATGCTAAAATCTTTTACACATCATTTTACTTCCACCAGAGTACTGAAATTACTCTCAGTTCACACCACTATAGCTTTTTTATTTTTTCCAGTATTCCCTGTGCCATTCAATATTGCCTGAAAATGTGTATGTTCCTGTAGCCAAGGAGAATATACTGTATAATATTTACATTTACTAAAACTCACCATTGGGCAAATTAGTCAGTTTCCATTCACATTTTTGTGTTTCACATTTTTGAATTTCAGCTTTGGTTCCTATTTGGTGACTCAAAGTTATATTCAATAGCGCTAAATATCAATAGTAACATCAAGACGAAAAAAAATTTCTTTGTTCTGAAACAGCTTTCACCTCCATCTGAAATATATACATTTTTGTTTGTGGTTTTGTTTTTTATTTTTTTTCCTGAACAGAAACATCTAATGGAAGAAAATACTGTTGGAAGAAAGCTTCTCATTAAGCAGAGGGGTTTTTTTCTTGGACAGTGTTTTGACTAGACATGATTTTCAATCCAGTTCTAAATTATGAAAACTGCATTGATTTCCAAACTTCCTTGCAAAAAATATCAAATAGTGTAATAGCAATTTGGTCATTACTCTGTAGGAATACTGGAATAGCACTGAAATGAACTACGCAATTTATGTCCTTTTTTACCTACCCCTACTACTCTCTTATGGCAGACTGGGATAATATTTATGCTCACAAAGAGGTAATTACTTATTGGGCTGTCTCTAGTTTCCAAAATTGTCATTGATTCATGTAGACAAAATTATTTTCTGTTATCTTCACATTATCCATATGAATACAGCCATGCCCGAATCCCATTCTTGTGATCTTTACATTCTTTTGCTGGGTCTAATTTTGGATTTCTCATTCAAAATAATCTCTTCTTTTCTTTTCTTTTTTTTTTCCTTTGTTTTTTTCCCAAGAGAAAGCCAACTTCATATTAGACTAGTGAGAAGAAAAAATATGCTTAAACTTCATTGCTGCAATGCTATATGGGGAATAGATTTCTGTATGTTTCCTAGTGTTAAGCGATACAATTGTGAATGGAAAGAGAGAGCATACAAACAGTTTTAAAATTTGTGTTCCTAATAGGACTTTTTAACGGGAGCTTATAGTTTCTTGGGATTTCAACAGAACATGATTTTTCAAAATCCCTAAACAGTGTCTTATCATTATTCTCATAAATATCCACAGTAAGTTAATCGCTGACTTCATTGGGAGCAGAGATAGTCTACTTTGTTGGACACCTTTGGAAATCATATAGTAATTAAATAATTCACAAAAAAGCTGTGGCTCTTATGATGGAACAGTTTTTGCTTTGATATGTTGCTTTTTCTGGTTTTTGGGGTTTTTTTTTTAAAAGAGAAAACAATGGAGCAAACAACCAACCTGTAAGTACCAAAGAAGAAATTTAATTTTCACATGTTTCTGTCCTCACTGACCTGTGGAAGGGAGAAGCCAACTATGCAAAAATCCTAGATCCTATTCTCCCTCAGGGAAAAGCAGCTATCAAAGAAAGACTGTTTCAAAGCAATCCTTGCAGCAGATATTGATGCCTCTCTCATCCTCTCATCTAGTCCTGCTTTTCCCACATCCCTGTCTTCCCTAGGACTATGTCAGAACAAGGGCTATTGGCATAGGTTAAGGTGGTCGATGCAAAGGGTGAGAGCAAAGAATAAAAAAACATAACATGAGAAAAGAAGAGCTATGTCAGATGAAAATTAAGAACAATTCAAAACATATTGACCTAATGTATTCTAGGAATACCGTCTTGGAATACATAACTTCTTTTAATTCTTTGCATTTTTTTTCTATCTAAAATTATAGCTATAAAATACCTGGAATGGTTTTTCAAAACTTATTTCACATACTAATTTCGAGTCCCTGGACAGGAAGTTGTTAACAAAGCTTAATCAGACAGTGACCTATTTCCTACAGAATTGAAAGAATCAAAGGCAATATTTCAAAACTCAATTAAAAGTTTCTCTTTCCCTTGTGACATTCCCTTCAACAGAAAAGAAAAGGATTGTTTTGGTTGTTTTCTTGGTTACTTTTTGTCGTTGTTGTCAAATTCTCTCTTAGTACACGTTAGCATGTAGATCATGATTACTGAATTGAACATCCCAGACTCGGGCTCACAAGTTCTTAGATTTTCTCACCATTTTATTTGTAGTTTTATTTGAAGATAGTTTGGTCTGCTTTGATCCATAAATTGGTGTGGATGTCCAGACATATGTCCAACATTTACCAGTTATAGGAAGAATGTCTGAAGGAGAAAAGTATCTGCCTCATATATTATGTAGGCGAAAGACTGAAGTTATAGATGTGGTGCAAAATCTTGGCCTTAAAATACTTCTGAATATGTGAGGAAAATTTTACTAGTCCATATGGTAATGGTAATAGGTATGGTAATTGTAAGCTTTTGAAAACTTCCCATGTATACCTATTCTTTGGTAGGCTCACAGTAACAATTTTTTTCAAACCTTTTGATGGACTTTTCAACATAGTCACTTACGTGACTGGTAAATTAGCTCAAAACATGTTCATACACATGTATCTACCATTATGAATCCAGTATCAACAACGTAAACATATTGAAGAAAGTAGGATAAATCTTTTGATCCATAAGGCTAAAAATAAACCTTCTCATGATACATTTTAAAATCTGCTCCAAACCTGTGAAGGAAGAAGAATAATGAAGAGGGTGGGGAGCTTCAGTATTTATTCTTGTTATACATGTTTATATCTAGTTTTCAGTTTCTCTGAGGGACAGGGAAAGAATGAAAACAAGTTTTTCATAAGTTGCTGTAGGAAGGTAAGAAATTTAATTGGTGCACATATGTACCAAATCTATGGAGCTTCTAGATTCTGAAACCAAAGCCTAGCTGGAGACTTTGTGAGGACTAAAATGTCCAAAGGGACATGCTTTTTGCTACAGAAGACAGAGTCTGGTGCAAGGTGATGCTGGGGTAAGTTGACCTTATACCTGCTGAGGTAAGGCTGATATGTTGTGAGAGCTGGAAAAACCTAGCTGCAGCAAACCCATGCTACCGGTAATTTGAAGAGACGGGAACCATTACTTTCCTTTGTTATTTTCTTTCCTTCAAAAAAAACCTTTATTTCCCTTTACTTGCAGTCTCTTTGCCCTTTTTTTTGGTGTCAGCTGGTGCTCAAGACCTATCCTAGCACCTATGAAACTACCTATTAGAGCAGTAAGGTATGTATGCTGATTGGAAGGGGTTAACGCATCTGAGAATTTTCTAAAAGACCCTTTGTTCCAAATCAGATTATGTCATTAGAAGAGGAGATTGCATTGAATTATGGCATTATATTTATGAGGGAAGGTTTGAACTCAGAATGTGGAAAACAGTTTCATGCTAATCTGAAAATAACACCTTAGGACCAGCGACAGGAAATTAACACAAATAAAACTAATAGATATATAACAAGTGATGTATATCCACATTTTTAATTTGGACTACCACTTTTAAACGGGAAATGTGGAATGTTGTTCTTGTTTGTTGCGCTGGTCTCCTTAGCACTTTTTCAACATGCTGAACCATAACAGAACAAAAAAACAGACAAAAGAAATTGTTTCTCAGGTGAAAAAAAATTTTTTAAAGGAGAGAAAGAAAAAAAATAATTCTAAAAAATGTAATTTCAGACACTAGGATTTCTGTGAAGAGGTCCAAAACATGACTTAGATTATTAAAAGGAAAATACAACAGAGAATCAAGACCTCATATATGTATTCAGCTCTTCATTATTCAGTGAGCTGAAATACTCCTGACCGCAAATGATGAAGGTATGGAGGTCACTACAGAAACTCTCCAGTTCTTCATAATGAGTTAGTTCAGGGTCAGCTGAGCTTATTAACTGTGGCTCAGCACTTTCCTTGCTATGCTCAGCATGGCTGTTCTGAAACCTCAGTGAGGATCCTTGCTCTGCCCCCAAGTACTCCAGCAGCAGAAGAGCTTATTAGGTTGAGGAGAGGAAGTAGCCTGGACCTGGGGTTCCCACAGGGCTAAGCCGGTCTGATAACCTGCCTGCAACTGAGGATCAGTGGATCTGTGTAGTTGGCATGTCTAGAGATAATAAGTCTGCCTGAACTTGGTGTCCTTCCAAGCAAAATAACTGAAAGGTCTCTGAAGCACAGAAACATTCTACCTATTTAAAAAAAAAGAACATGCTGCCTTTATCAGCAGTACATCCATGTTTGTATGGTATTTATCTCATCTATTAGTCCTGCCTGGCCCAAGGAGTCCTTGTAGCTTGAGAATGGCTGGAAAAAGGTATCAAAATTGAATAATTTCTTCATTTTTTGAATATAAAAGCTTTCATATGTAGAGTGATATCTTACAAACAATTGAGCCCATTCTAGAAAATGTTTTTAAAAACATTTCTCTGCAGAACAGAGATTAAGCATATGCCTAAATTGAATTTGTTCTGATAAAATGCCTCAAAGAGGAGTACTTTCTTCATTAGGATTTAAATGTTGAACATAGAATTACAGGATCACAGAATCCTTAAGGTTGGAATAGACCTCTAGGATCACTGAGTCCAGCCGTTAACCTTGCACGGATGTGTTCACCACACATAAACCTCATCACCAATTGCCACAGCCCCATGGCCTCATGTTTCAAGATGTATTAAAATTCAGCCAGTGAAATATGATGCCATCTTATTTCAATCCTTCACCTATCATTTAAGAAGAATCATAGCATCCTTTACAAATAATGACATAGCATATAAAATATAGACAAGATGTGGTGACTTACTGGGGACAAGTCAGGGACTCCTGAGGTAACAGAAGCCACCAGAAAAATATCTCAAAGGAATTAAGGGGTGGTCCTCTAGAAAGGCAACACAGCTGACAGCCTAGGAGAGTGCCTTTACAGCAAAGCATGCAGCAACAAACAGGAGGAACTGGAAGCTCATGCTGCTAGAAAGCAATGACCTTGTTGCCATTACTAAAACTTGGTGGGATGAATCTCATGACTGAAGTGCAACTATTGCTGGGTAGAAGCTGTTCAGAGGAGACAGGAAAGGAAGGAGAGGTGGAAGAGTTGCCCTCTATATCAAGAGGTGGATTGAGTATGAAGAATTGTCTCTGAGGAGTAGCCATGAGCAGATCTAAAGCCTTTGTGTAAGAATCAGAGACTGAAGCAACATTGGGAACCTCATGGTTGGTGTCTACTACGGCCACCTGATCAAGGGGAGCCTTTTGATGGAGCCTTCTTCCTCCAGCTACAGGAGGCATCGCACTTGCAGGCTCTCGTCCTGCTGGGGGCCTTCAGCCACTCTGACATCTGCCAGGAAATTATCCCAGCTAGCTGCAGGAAATCTAGGAGACTGCTGGAATGCATGGAGGATAACTTCGTGAGCCAGATAATAGATAATCCTACCAGAGGGGATGTGATACTGGGTCTGATGGTCACCAACATAAACAAAGTAATCAGGGCCATCAAGATTGGAGGCAGCCTGGGCTGCAGTGATCATGCATTGGTGGAGTTCAGAGTCCTGAGGGATATGGGTCAGGTAAGGAGTAAAGTTAGGCTCCTGAGCTTTAAAAAAGCAGATTTGCAGGTCTTCAGGGAGATACTCAATAGGATTCCCTGAGAGACTGCCCTCAGGAGCAAGGGAGTCAAAGAAAGATGGCAGACTTTAAGGAAGTCATCCATGGAGAGCAAGACTGGAAATCCCCAGGAGCAAGGAATGATACAAGGAAAGCAGGAGACTGGCATGGCTGAGTAGGGAACAGCTGGCCAAACAAGGGAAGAGCTACAGATGTCATTTATCTGGATTTCTGTAAAGCCTTTGATACCATCCCCCACAACATCTTTCTCTCTGCACTGGAGAGAGATGGATCTGATGGGTGGGCTGTTAGGTGGATAAGAAATTGGTTGGATGGTAATATCTAGAAGGTAGTTGTCAACAGCTCAGAGTTCCAACAGATATCAGTGACAAGTGATGTCCCTCAGGGGTCCATTTTGGCACCACTGCTTATAAATATCTTCATTAATGATTCAAATGAAGGGATCGAGTGCACTCAGCAAATTTGCAGATGACACCAAGCTGAGTGGTGCAGTTGACACACCTGAAGGATGGGATGCTATCCAGAGGGACCTGGACATGCTGAAGAAGTAGGCCCATAGAAATCTCATGAGCCTTTACAAGCCCAAGCCCAGGTTGCTGCACCTGCTTCAGGGCAACTCCCAGTATCAACACAGGCTAGGGATGAACAGAGGGGGAGCAGCCCTGACGAGAAGGATTTGGGAATGCTGGTGGGTGAGCGGCTGGACATGACCCAGTAATGTGCACAATGTAGCACAGAAAGCCAAACATGTCCTGGGCTGCATTAAAAGCAGCGTGGGCAGCAGGGCAAAGGAGGGGATTCTGCCCCTATGCTCTGCTCTGCTCTGGTGAGACCTCACCTGGAACACTGCATCCAGCTCTGGGGTTCCCAGCACAGGAATATCAGCTGTTGGAGGACCACCAAGTTGATTAGGGGGATGGAGCACCTCTTCTATGAGAAAAGGCTGAGGGAATTTGGATTATTCAGCCTGCAAAGAGAAGGCTTTAGCGTGACCTAATTGTGGCCTTCCACAACTTAAACAGACTCTACAGGAAAGATGGAGGGAGACTATTAACAATGGTGTGTAGTGACAGGAAAAAGGAGATTGGCTACAAAGTTAAAGAGTTTGGGATTAGATTGGATATTAGAGAGAAATTCTTTGCTGTGGGGGTGGTGAAACTTTGGAACACGTTGCTCACAGAAGTTTTGGATGTCCCATCGGTGGAAGTGTTCAAGGTCAAATTAATTGAACCTAGGAGGCATATGATACTAGCAAAAATTCCTCCAAATACAGATATGAATTTCCAGTTGCTTGAAAAATGGTAAATATTAGTGAAAATATTTTTGTATTGCATTTCAGTGAAATGCACTAATAGAAATTCATTTCATGCAACAATCTGTACCCCAGGCATCAGCATATGCCATTATGCTTTAACTGATGAGAAGGAAAAAGTGAAAAGCAACTTTTCTACAAGACTTTAATCTATGAATGTAAACAAATTCCTTCACTGAAATGACTGAAACACATTGTAGATGACATTTAACTATCAATGCTGAAATCTTAACTCTTGACTTCTTTAGTGCGGTTGACATATTTGGGGTTGTTTTCTAAAGAGCTGTCCATACTATTCTAGCTTAAGGAGGAAAGTTTTGCATACATCCTAAAGCATGACTTCCAGGAAAAGTCAGAAATAACTCTCTCCTTTACAGAACTCCTTTGAAATAAGTTTACACCATAGAAAGAAGATTTTTAAACAGTCAGTTAACTCAGGACAAGAGTTTCTTCTTAATGCACCAAGACATTGGAAAAAAGCCCAAAGCAAGATGCTTTGTACTGTACCATTCACATAAAACTTTCAGTCCTGTTTCTCAAGCATTCTGTTTGGGATTTTTTTATTAGTACTATCATACCTAAAAAGTGAAATATCATATATCCTCAGATAATACTGCACTGTAATTTTCTGCATGGATAGACTAAAACAAATTCAAAATCACACTTCTAGGTGCTTCTCTGTATATCAAGACATAGGGGGATTATAAAGCAAGCAGTAGCAGAGAATCCATCAGATAAAGTATGTCAGAGAACAACAATATCAACTTTGAAAGATGTAAGATTTCTCAAAACAGCTGATATATGACAGCATTTAGTATGGCGATCATGCCGCATTTAATGTGAAGACCACTCAAAGTATTTCTTGGCTTAGCGTTTGTCTCTGCATGAGAAGTCACATAAAGGGCCAAAAATCTTTGTGCATGGATATCAGAAAAAAATCTTTAGCTCTGTAAAGGAGATAGCAACAAAGCCTAGATTTTACTAGTAGCGCAAAACTGTGCTCCAGAGTAAAAAATATATACAGTATTTAGAGCCCTGAGACTAAAATAAAAAAATGCTCAATACCTGACTGAATGTATCTTCAGCATGCTTATCTAAGAAACTGTTGTAAATTCCAGAATTTCTGAAGCTTCAGAATGCAGCTGAACCACAATAATTCCTTTCCTCCAAGAATTCTGTATCTTTGGCAAAAAAAAAAAAAATAAAAATTATCCTTGAAAGAAACTGTTAAAGAGTACTGAGTAGATGAGTGATTAAGATATAATGGAGAAATTCTCAGAACCTATATTGCTCAGTTGAGAGTAGTATTTCTCAGATCAAATCAATGAAACAGGAAGAAAAGAAAAAGGACATGTGAGTGTCCAAAGCAAAAGGTAGCTTTGTATTAAGAATGCATTTTCATCTTCCTTTCAGATTTTAAGTTACAGAACCTTTCCCTAAGGATCAATAAGTAAATGATCAAAGTCCAACAAGTCCAAAGATAAAGTGAGATTTAGTTAAATAGGAGTTTTATATAGAAAAAGGCCTCAGTTTTTCTTCCAACAGTGCTATCGTGAAAGATCCTTCAAGTTATGTGGTTTATGCTAGGCAAAACTGTTTTGATTCTCAGGCATCAGTAACTAGTATGAGTTCAAACCATAAATGAATAATACTTGGGTGAATGCTGGGTTGGGTTTTTTTTTTTCTTTCAATTAATTTCCTTTTTAGATAGCTATGTGATGTCTGAGTCTAAAATTATTAGTTGAAATAAGATATGAAAGCAGAGTCATTCCATCTAGTAATAACTCTGCCTTCCAGCTCTTTTGGCAAATGCAAAAAAATTGCAGCATGAATTAAATCTAGGCTGTTCCCTTCATAACTGTAAATTAAACAGTTCTGACAAAGTGCAGATACCGAAACCACTGACAAAGCAAATTCTGGGCAGATATCACATACTACCAGCTCTGCCAAAATGAATATGAACAAAGATGCTTATGCTAATTTATGTAGAAGATTAAAACTAAGCAACTACAGAAAGATTAGGAATTAAAATGCTAAGATAAAGTCCAAACTTATTTCTAAAATGGTAGAATAGGTGTTCTGCACATTCTAAAATCTGGGGCTTTGGTAACAATTTTCTGATTTATCAATTTTTGTCCAAAGATTCAGCTGAAGAAAAGGTAGCTGCCCTCCTAAATACAAAAACAAAGGACAAGGAGTGATAGTCTAAGTCTATGACAGGTTAACAAACCAGTTTGCCTTACTTTAGATGCAAACTAGTGAAAAATAGATAAATACAAGTCTTAGGAAGCACCTGTTGCTTTAAAGTGAATTCCTCCCTTCTGAGAAGGGAGAGAAGGAAAAAAAAACCTCTAAATTTATTCTCAATTTAAAGTGAAAGAGAACAACTCTTTGCTTCTTTTCTTTCCCATAAAAATCATTGATCTCATTCCTACATAACTGGGTACTTCATTATAACAGCATTCTAGTACAATAATGTTATTCTATGGAAGAACATTATGGCATTATGATTTAGACAATCCAGGAGTGCTAAAGAGCAAAGGAAATTAGAAAGGCGTAAACAAGGAATAGTCTTAGAATGGAATTTCCATATGGGAATGGAATTTCCATATGGCCTTGGCACTGCTTATGAACAGCATGAGGGAAGATGCAAATGCAAAGGCATTGAGAAATAGGTTCACCTGTGGGAAGGCAGAGTGATGAGTAGTAGAGAAATGGACGGAGCAAAGTCTCTGGGGTTCATAAGAGGTCATATTGTCACTGCAAAGCACAAGGACTTAGTTACCTGTTACTGCATGATAACTGCTGGCATCTTATCTATTTGCTTCCACATGGACCCTTCATTTACAGAGCACTTCAGTCCACAGAGATGGATTGCTGCTTAGTTAGGGTTTAGCAGCAGCTTTCTCAGCAGGAGATGTATTTGACCTATCCAACTTTTCACATGCAGCCAAAAGATTAAGACTTTCCATAGATGCAGTAAATCTCACCTGTAGCTGCAATTTGCACCAGTATTTCCATTCATTCTCTGCTTTAATCTTTAGCCAAGCACTGTTCTCTGATTTAGGGAAAGCAAACTATTTTCAGTTCACCTCTGGAGTTATATACAGTATTAAATTTCCTCCTTGACTTGAATGGAGTCCACAGCATTACTATACTTTGTGAAATGCCTTCCTGTCAGTGTGTTTCTCAGACACTGGTTTTCCCCAATGGCACAATGATTAATTATTTAATGCTTTACTTATACTGCAAGCATGTAGAGGAAGTCAGAAACTTTTAGCACTTTCATTCTAAGATTAATAAAAGACAGGAAAAGTAACAGGATGAGAGTATATATCCATTTGGATTTAGAATATACGTTATGCAATATTATGAAGAATTTTATTGTCAAGGGGTATTAATTAAAATTAAGAAAGCAAACATAGGCAATTGGAAAGGTTTAGCTTAAAAAAAAGGGCATGGTGAGAAAAAGGACAGAATTTCTGTCAGTTATGTCATGATATGAGACCCAGTGTGGAAAATGTATATCAATGTCCTGTCTGCTCAAAAGAGATAGCATGATATTTTTAATTCAATAGAAAAAAAAAGGGGCTGATGAGACCCTGAGGAGAAAAAGCTGCCAACAGCCAGATAAATACAGAACTGGAGGTTCAAGAAATGCTTGGCCTTAGCTTGTCTCTGCAACTTAACAATAGCTCATAAGTGATAGGGTTTGGCTTCAAGTCTGAATAAGAAATAAAAACCCTCAAGTAATTTCTGTAACCACATCCTTCCTGGAAGCAGGTGACAGGCAAGGCTGAACCGTTATGACATGAAGAATCATGTTGTCTCATTTAGATCACTAGCATCAAGAAAAGGAAGAGGCAAGACCCGCTGAACACTGTCAGAGGAAGGAGTCTAAGACTACACCTTGGGTACTGGAGGGCTATTGGGAAGGAATATTTGTGGTTGCATAAAAAATGAAACAGCAACGAGCTTTTTCTGCCCACATCTGCCACTGACGTTGTCAGGATTGCTGTGTTAATGCATGGAGTTTTCTACTTTTTGCCACTAGAAGAGGACACTGCTGTGTTAAAAAATATGCAGGATTCCAGCTGCAAAGAGAGTAGAACATTAGGAAGACTTGGAATAAGCATGCTGTCTTTGGCTATAGTTGAATTGCTCTTAATACAATAAGTACGTGTGTGTGTGTACATTGTTTTAGAGCAGTAAGTGAAGTGGATTCTAAGAGCGAAAACACTTTGTGAAATTTTTATGGTAAAGCATCTTCTCCCTTGCTGTCCAGTTGAAGAACAGTGTGCAGATGCATAAGATGGCTCAGCAGCATTCTCATAGGAGGATGTGTCTGAGTTGAAGAGAAATCTATTACCTATTACAGGCAAAACAATTTTTGTCTGCCTTTGAACTTCTGTGTTCTGGTAAGAACTAGAATGGTCACAATAACAGCTCTGAATAGAGCTGAGAAACAGTTAATAAGAGAATTGTTTTAATAACATGAAATACGACAGTCTTCAAAATCTAGAACGGCTGGAAATGTCATAGAAAGCAAGCCATGTCTCATGAGATACCCACTCAGGTGCTGCATTCTAATTATAGCTCAAAGAACAATACTTATGAGGTTTGACTGTCACTAATGCTAAATATTCTTAATTACTGTGTTATTAAAATTTCTTTAAAGTATCCTTTGATTTCTAATACCACTGGAATAGAAAGTGTCTAATAAGTTCCATCTCTATCTTTCAGAGATTTCAAAGGGTTATTACATAAGATAAAGTCGATTCATCCAACAATGAAGTAAAAATGCAATGCATAAATCCAGACTTCAAATAAATCAATGACCTAGTTCTTTATCAAAAGTTACATTATGAAGCAGAAGTAGGTGTTTAATTATAACACTTCCACCACTATTAAGGTTAAAGATTCAAACACAAATATGAACTACAAATACGTCTTCCAATACTTTTATTACCTGACCTTATTTTGTCTTCAGTAATACAACAATATTAATACTTTTCCCACATATTATGTACATATTATAGGTAGTAATATGAAGTACTCACACGAAGCACACTTTCATGTTTCTACTTTACTTAGAAACACCATGTCACTGGAGGAGGGATGTAGAAGTGGAAGATCATGGAACCTTTCTTTTGTTCTGCCCACTTTGCTACATTTCTCTGGGCACTAGGATTTCTTAGCATGCATTGCAAGTGCATAGTCATAAACTGAATTTTTTTAAGGGATCTTCACTTGGTAAAATGCTACTAGCAACATGCATTGTGATCTTGGAAATTCATATCTTAGAATGGCTATCTGGGCTATCAAAGCCATACTGTTTTCTACAAGGTTTAGGTCCTTTATTCACAGAGTACGTGTTATACCAAACATACATTTCCTGAACCCATATAGTGGAGTTTTCTCTACTCAGAAGTACTCCTGAATTTATGAGCCTTCCTAATTTATCTTGGCATGCACAAGTAAAAGAGCCTTCCAAAGGTGCAATACATGGGATGAATCTTTTATCTGCAAAGCAAATGAGCTGAAAATATAGGTCATCAAAAAATATTCAGCAAATATTCATTACTTTGTTCTGCGTTCTTAATATCCAGTATATTCTGTGGTTAGATTTCTTATAGTTTTACTATTTTTTCATATGTATGTATGTATATATGTATGTATGAAATATAGTTATCATCATAATGGACTTTTTGTGACAGCAACAAGGGTGTATAATATTTTCCGTTGTTATTTACCTATATCAGTATTGTGCAATATGCATATAGTAAATGTAAATTTCATCATAATTAACAGTAGCTTAGAACAGAGGTTCTATACATAATTTACATGGAACCTTAACTGCTCTCTATATGAAATACTTGGAATCTTAACTGGCCTCTATTTGACAAAACAATGCATCCTACCTGCTGAAAATCAAAAAGAAGTCAACTCTGCTATCTAAATATGCATCTGCCTTCTGATGTCTCCAAAGTTAAGACAGGACATTACAACCTGCCCTGCCTTCAGCACTTGCGTCCTCTTGTTTACACATCTGTAATACACAAATATAATTGCAATTTACACCATGCTCAAGCTAGCCCAGAAGGCCTACTTCAGTCAAGTACCTGTGAAGCAGTACATATTGAACTCTGTGGAGCTGCAATTGCACTGCTGTCAGGAGCTACTTTGATTGTGGTGTCACTTTACAAAAAATGTTTTGAAGCATTCTGACCTCAGCGATTAATATTTCCATTCCATGAGGTTTTTGATCAACTATTTGGAGATGTTCCAGATGGGAACAAATAATATTCCAGTTTATTCCATGTAGGTTGTTAGCTGCAGAGCTATTTCTGAAATAGCTTTTAATGTGTTTTTTTAACTAGGATTAAGTAACTAAAAAGGTCGGTAGATGCCCTCCTTTTTCCTAGAGGCAGTATTGTTTTCATCATGTGAAAGCTATAAAAGATTGAATCTCAGTGTCTAATCTTCTTCCACCTCTGAATAATATGATTTTAATGTTTTCCCATCACCACTGTTTGCTCTAAGACCCTGGACATGAATAGGGGGAGGAAGTCCAAGGACATCAGTTGCCATCAGTTGGCTCAGAGACTCCACTCAACATTTGATCAATAAACTACTTCTTGTGGTTCAGCTGAATTTACCAGGTTCAAGAAAATACTTTTGACTCAGATTAACTTAGTTCAGGTGCATTTCTTCTTTGTGGTAGTTTATGAACAGGCAAATTTGTACTGATGAAAATATGAAAGATACAAAGTTCAAGAAAGAGTGCTTTCATTGAACTGAATGGCACAAAAGGACTGTACTGATAGTTTCAAAGTAATTATTCTGGGATTCTGTCTCAAAGAAAGTCTTGCCTTCTTTGGAGAAAAAATACAAAGTCATAGTGGTTTTCTTCATTTTTACCTTTTTTTACATTTTATTTGTAGAGTATTTTAGGTATTTTATCATTCACTTCAATGGATCCTATTTTTTTCTGTAAGCCTGCTGGGGTTTTTAGGTGAGATGTTTTCTTCTTGTGTTATGTCTGAAACACAATAGAAATATTTGAAAATTGAAATTCTGGGTTTAATGTTTCTTTTGTAAAAAAAGCAAACAAAATTTCTTTGTGAAGGGCTGCTACCAAATGAAGAAAAGGCATGTCATTCTCATAGTTTCATTTAGTTCATGCAGTTTTGTAAAAAAATTGATTAGATGCACTCTTCTCCTTATCTGAGCCTAGAAGTCCATCTAAGCATTAAGGCAACAAATTTAACTCACTCCTGATGATGAATTGCTGGTTTGGTTGAAGATATACTTTTCCCTTCCTTTCTTATGTTCAATGTTTGAAATTCTGAATATTCCTCATATGCTGTTAATATCAAAATTTTCAGGTATTTTGAAGGTTCCCACCAGATTCTTTTTACTTATATTTTGCTACTTGTTTTAATGAAAAATGTGTTAATTTTCTCTAAATTCAAAACTTAATTGAATTTTGGTATACTGTATCAATCTGATTCCAATAAATATCTTTTTGCTTCATGTAATTAACAGTACACAAAAAAGAAGAATGCATAGATGCTTTCCCTGCTAGTTAATTACTTGCTATGTAATCTACCTTAACACTTGAAAAAGTGAAAAAAAAAAGTGAATTTCCACTAATCCCCATGCAAATATATGTAAAACAGGAGAAAGGATACATTTTAAGATGGAGTATGGTTTTTTTCTAAGTTATGCAGCTCCCAGTGTTAAAAGGTTCAGATGCATTTTTAATGCCTGGATTAAAGGATGGTTCACTGTAGGCTTTCATTAGAAGGTTTGCCAGAAAAAAGAGAATACATGGGATGTTTGGTTTTCTCTCTTTTCATCTCACATACAGAAATAAATCAAGTGTTGTTTTAACCAACTAACTAAGAGAAAGCATGACCTGGCTGTCATTGTTACCTGTCTCTGTTAGACCTAGCACTCAACCATTTAGAGTAATTCTACTAACATACAAAGGGACTTGACTGTCGCTTCTGTTCTTTTAAGAATAATAAAATACCTTAAGGCAAATGGAGTCTTACATTGCATTTAATTATTGTCCTTTTTTTACTGACAGATTGTTGTTTATAATAATATTGGTACATATATCTTTAATAGCATCATTTCTGTTCTTATATTGGTCTCCCAGAAAATTTGACAGGCTCTAGAGCAAGTAGACCAAGCACGATTAGGGTACAAAATGAGGTTAAGTGGTATACGTAATATACAGTACATAGCAGTTTTGTTCTCCAGCAAACAGTTGCTCCTTCTACAGCAAGCAGCAGAGTGCCTTGAAATAAATTAATATAAAATAAAAAATAACATCGAACATCACGAATTAATTTAATTGACCTTCTGGTATTCACAATTAAATATTCACTTTTAATAATATATATCTTCAAAAGGGCAACCTATGACTTGCAGTAACTAAGATAACTTAAAAGGGCTTCTCATCTGTATCTTTTATTCCATTACTAGCAGAAAACATGGCAGTTATAGAAATATCACAACAAATTATTCTTGAGATAAGTAGCTTACGTAATAGTGATTCATTAACTGCATTTCTTTCCAAAGCTTCTTACACTGTTGAATCCTTCCGTGGAGTACAGTCTGCAAAAGTGCTCATAGCATTCAATTTTTTCATTAGAATATTCTAGGCAGAACTAATATAGCACAAAATATAGGCATGTGGGGTCATTCAAGCCCCATTCCTTCCTGTATACGAAGGAGAACTCCATTAACTGCATAGTCTACTGAAAAAAGCTACATCCTCAAATAAAATTTATGAAGTGCTAGTCATCAGCGTAAGAGCTGTGGATGTGTAAAGGCTGAGATTACTCAGTCAAACTGGAAAAGGAAAAATGCCTTCCAGAGGACCAAGAAGGAAGGAAAAGGTTATCTGGGACTTTTTCTTCTGAGAAACACTTAATAACAAAACAAGTAGGATACCAGGACGCAGTTCCCTCTTCCCAAGTTAAAGCACTCTTTTTCCTTGGATTTGTGCCCTGTGCAGTAGGTGCTGCTGAAACTGTGGGTTTCAGCTGGTTATACCAAGCCCGTGCACAAACAGCTTGCCCAAAAGCACACATTTGCTCTAGACCAGGTATGAACTTATTTGTTATATTAGCCATGACACATTATGAAATTTTCACTAAATTTAAACTACCATGGTAGTTTTGTTCCTGTTGGAGTGGCACTGTTATATCCAGACTGAAGCCTAACAGGTCAAAATTTATCTATTCCCTAAGGGAAACAAATTTTAAATGGTAAAATATGCCGGGTGGTCTAGATTGTGTGTCCAGAGGATTTGTTCACTTTTACCCCCCATTGTCTGGGGGATTTATTGTGCTGTTGAAAAATTGTGTACAAACTGGTGGTTTCCAGCCCAAATCCCAGCTCTGACTCAAGGACATTTATTTTCAAAAGAATAGTCATGAATCACAACTTTATCTGAGAACCCCCCTGACTAAAGCTAGCCTTAAACTATGGTTACTCCAGTCTCGTGTTATCATCTCTACACAAAAGGACCATCTCTACACCTGCAAGCACAGAGTGCTACTTTTCTGCTGAACAGCGCTGATGGTTCTTTTACTTTTGCCTATCAATAGAAAGGGAGAAGACACATTATTATTATCATCCTAACAGCATTCAGAGGACAGTGACTAAATACAGTACTCTAAATATAGACCTAATGCACCAGATAACCTGTGAGTTTCTTATGGAGAGATTTCTGTTCAAGAATTACTGTCTTTAAAGCCAAAGCATATAATTGAGATACATAGGAACTATATATATTATAAAAATCAAACAAAAGGATATTTTTTTAAGAATATCTGGAAAAAAAGTTTGTATTTGAAATTCCAGGAGATATTTACAATACTTACATGGGGCTTACTACAGATAGTTCTATGAATATGTTTTCTTCACTTTGGTGAAGACACTGCTTCCCCATAACCAGCCATAGGCAAAAGAGCTTCTGTTTTCAGTGCACTCTAAGTCTGAGCATTGAACAGATGTCCCCCCTGCTTAATGGGTCTGTATCCTTGTTGAACAGGGGTCATTAAGCCTAGATCACCAGACTGTACTGTGGATCTGTATGGCATTCTCTGTGCCCTTATGATTCACATCTGTGAGCATGGTGGGGGAAAAAAAAATTTTCATTTGTTAATTCATTAGGATTAAAAATTTAATTTCATAAGAAAACAGGAGCCTAGTTTCACGACGTGACAGCGTGACATCTCCTTCCAAGGACATTAGCACTAAAGCACACCCGTTAACTCAGAACCAACAGCAGATGGTCTTTGGAGTGTGGGATGCTTATTTGGAAACAAATTGGGAGCAGAGATACAGAAAATCAACCAGGTTTATCCAAATAAAGAGGTACAAGGCCAAAGAAACAGCTGGGATAAACTGGCATATCTTCATTGAAGGCAATTCAGGAAGACACTTCCATTTCTATTAGTGGAGTCTTGGACACCAAAGCTTTTGAGAATTAAGAAAGGTTGCTATTAGAAGGGGGCTCAGGAGGAAGAGAGTATAGCCATAAATTGAACAAAAAAGCCTTAAACAAGCAGGCTTAAATCTATGCTCTGGAAAGTGTTCCAATCAAATTAATTTTTGGATTTATCAAAAATTGTTTTGCTTTCATTAGAAACCATTAAATGTCTTGAAGTCTGATTTTCTCCCTTTAAAATGCCGAGTTTCCTATGTGAATGATACAAGAAAAAATATTCTGAGAACTCATTTTTAAATCAAAATTCCAATATTTTCAATTCAAAATGGCAGAAGTAGGAAACAGGGCCTTATATAGAAGTAGAAATTCAAGGAGCTTGGTCTACTTTTAAAATGTTCAAATTCAATAGGGAAAAAATCCAAAAAACTTCAAAACTAATTTTAAAATAACCTTTGCTTTCCCATTTATAAGGAATTTATAGCGGTTTTCTACTGACTCATAAAATCTGATAAGGTATCAGCTGCTATATAAAAGCAAAATCTGAAGTAAAAGTGGCCAAAGGATGTATTTTCAATGTTTAATGTATTAAAATATCTTGTCTAAAAACTCTGGCAAGAACTTTACACAAACCAAAATGTTGATGAGATCAGCTTTAATTACTGCTAATTTTTTGAGAGGAAATTGGTGGCTTTTTGATTAGTTGAAGATATTAAGTGGCCCATGATATTTCATGTTCCAGCTCCAACTTAAGCAAAGCTTCAGTGTAGCTTTCCAATATCACAATCATGACAGCGTCTTTGTGAAGTCAGTAACACGACCCTATAAGATGCAGAGATGGTGCACATGGAGGGCAATTCCTGTGCTGATTGACCAGTCTGGATAAGGCTCTCACAGTAGCTTAACATGTTCTGCAACCAGTTAGAGGCTTCAAGTCCCATTGTCTATTTGCTTTCACACTACTTTTCTAACAGTTGTATATCATATCTACAACTTGATAAACAAAGAAGCTTTTTCCTTCTAAATTTTAGTTGGATTAACCTAAGTTCTACAGCTTGATAGTTTTCTGTTTAATTTTCTGTTAAGAATTTGGTTTCTTTTTAAACTTAGATTCTTGAAACAAGATGTGGGGTCTTTTTACAGTTCACATAACTAATAGATTAGGAACTGAAAATTATTCAAGGAAATGTTCTGTGTTTTCTGTAGTACAATATTTACATAAAATGTATTAAAAAAAAATTGAAATTTTTTGTACCACAAAAATTACATTGCGTTGCCTGCAGAAGGGTCAAATATTGAAATGGAAAAGTCATACAACATATATCTATGGCATCTGACATTTTTTTTCATCACATTCATCACGTCAAAGATGAATTTGAGTAAGTAGAGTGAAACGTGGCATTTTAATTGCTTACAGAGTGGAGTTTTTCTGGTATTTATACTATGTTAACCATTTTTAATAATGTATTCTGTATGTCTCATCAGAGATTTTTATTATTGAAGATTCATAAGCTGCTACAGCATTATCAAAATATTTCTAAAGAAATATCTGCTGAGAAACCCTCTTGCCTTATTTGCAGGCAGACACAACAAAATGAGAGACTTTACATAATCTTGTTGGTATTTTCTGACGCTACAAGTAGGAAAACTTAATTAAATTAGACTTGGTTAGGATCTGAAGATGAGAAGAAGGAAATGCTTCTTTTACTGAAAATATCAGTCCATTTTACTAGTTACTGTACAACAAATTTGAAGTGAAACAAGTTACCCATAATGGAAGTGACCTATAAGATACCAAAAAGTTTTCTAAACTACTTACTCACAAATCCTTCAATTCCCTCAATTTCTCAGTTTTTACCTTTCTTCACAAAAAAAAAGAGAATCAAAATGTTCCCATGACCTAGTCATGCTTAGAAAGAAATCTGGTCTGTGATTTGTCAGTATTATCGAGGTCAAAACAAAGCAATACTTTGACCTGAAAAAGGCATCCCAATGTTAAGTTTAGGAGCACACCTGTAAGAATGTGAACAACTTATTATCTAGTCTGCACATTTAATATGAACACTATGAAATGTCCCTCAATTGACTGATTCCCTTTCCTTGTACGAAATTTCACTCTGCTTTAATTCTTAAAAACCCAAACCATAAGATCAAAGATTGGATTAATTTTGTCTGGTTTTTAGCTGAAACACATAGAGAAAAAGGCAAGTTCTAAGATGAAGGAACTAACCATCTGAAAAGAAGTACCAGTACTTAGTGTGTTTATTAATGCCATGAAAATGTTGAGCAATGAGGTGATAACAACTGCAAATTCTATTAAATCCTGCAAGTTTTCAGCCTCATTAAGCACTTCAGAATGATTAAACCAAATTTGGTATTTAGGCAATGTGGTGGGAATACACTATGGAGCACAGAGGTGCATGTTAGGAAGAGCTCCTCAAACTGCACAAGAACAGATAACATAGTGATAACAATAGTGATTACCCTGTCTTAACTCTAGTAGCAATCCTTTCCTAGTTCTCCTGCTTCCCTACCACAGGGGCAGAATCTGTTTTAAGCCTTCTTTTCCACAGATTTGTGTTACAAAGCAGTCATAGCACACTTTTTGATCTTTCCTTGTTAACTCCTCTTCGACTGAAGGGAACTGAACCTACCAATAGCTAATTCGTTCACTTTTTGATGCATAGATATTTTGATATTGTTTCTCCTCTTTACTATTTAAGGTTCCAGAAACACAAAAGCTATTTAAGAGATAGATTTACCTGTGGATAATTATAGTTGTTTCATAAATGTCAAGGAGTACAATCCTTGTCTAATACACAAAAAATATATCCTTTGGCTGGAATATGGAAAATCTCTGAAGCTGTAGTGAGACCAAATTATTTTGATATTAGCAATTATAGGGTTGTTCTGTCCTAATTATCTGATGCAGTCCAGTATATCTGTAATTTCCTGTGGAACTTTTGTTGCCTGCTTTCTATTCAATTGCCTTCCATAAGCTACCATGTGAAAAATTTATGCAAGACGACGTTCAGTTCTGCTGTTAAGGGTAAGTTTCTTTCATGGCTACCTGATGAAAGAACACTTTGCGGTCACTGAGAAGATAAAAGAGTCAAAGCTGTACAAACCAATGTTCTCTGTTCCCCTATGTAAAGATATTGTATAAGGATATGTAATTTTTCCATTATATTTTTTGTATTATGAAACCAGCTTTTAAAGATTAATTCAAAGAAACAGATTAAAAGAAAAATGGAAACTCTTTTAAATAGTTTCATAGGTTTTATTTCAAAGGGGGAAGCTGCAGCCTAAAGAAAATCTGATAAATATCTATACAAGAAAATGAGGTCACTTTGTTCCAGAAAGGTATTGTATAAAATGAAATGTTGTTCTTGTCAGAAAATATGATTTTGATTTGTTGGTATCAATGTTGTATGGATGGGGGCATTGTTTTGCCATTATTGATGGACATTTAATCTAGACTGCAGTAAGAACTTAAACAAGGAGATATAAATTGAAGTTTTTTACTGTCAAAGTTATAGAAATCATCAGAAGACCTGATGAGAAATATGGAAAATACAAATATAATATAATTATCTACTCTAGTGTTAGAAAATGACAAATCTAAATTACATATTCCTGTGGATCTAAGATATCTTGTTGCACTAACCCAGACCACTAAAGATTAAATTTACAGTCTTCTGTAAGCCCATGCTCAATAAGCAAAACTCTCCTCTTCAGTATTTAGCTGAATTCATTGTTTGTTAAGCCTATTTCTGAGACTTCCAAAGACTATGCTATGTTGCAAAGCTAAAGAAGAAATTCTGGTATTGTAAGGCTTCTCCCAGAGGAAACTCTATAGTGCTTAACCCAGATTTCCTTCACATGGGTTACTAGACTCTAGAGACAAAGCTAAAAGGTAAAAGTTAGTGTCACTTTCTACTTTAAACCACTGTTGAACTCAACTCAGCTTTCAGAAATGGAAAAGGACTTCAGTTTCTTTAATAAGAAATTTACAGTTTCAAAACAGAAAAGCCTTATGAAAAGAAGGTTTATCATTCCTGACAACCGATTCAAGTATAAAATGTTTAACTTTTCTTCATGTAAATCCTAAAGAGCAAAAGAAATGGAGGTTGTATGCAAAATAGAGAAGATATTTTTGTCACCTCGGCAAGACCTCTATTCACAGCAGTTCCAACCTCACCACTCTCCTTTCCATGTAGGACAGTGGTTGGTAGTCAAGAAAATCCCCACTGCTTAGGTCACTACAACTTGGTCTGCCATCTACAAAAAGTTAAAGTAATTCTGCAGCAGTTAATGAACTCTCTCATGCTGCTTTTCCCTGCAAGAAAGGAGGAATTCAGGGACTAAATTAGGACTTCAACTCAAAATACAGCCCTTTCCAGCCCCTGGATAAAGCAGTCTCACACTATCTCTCAGTCAGGTTACTTGCTGTTAACTCTTAATCAAGCTGGAATTTTTCATCATTTTCCAATATGGAGGGAATTACTAATATCATAAAAACAGCCCTTAGAAAGGACGGTTTTTGTAAATTCCATAAAGAATGATTTGCTCTACTTTGAACTTCCTATAAAGACAACATTAATTATATCTTATACATATTTTGATCTGAAATATATTTTTTCTTAAATAAAAAAAAAGCATGAATGCTAGCAATAATTAACTTTACTTTTTTTAATATACTACCCTTCTGGGAAAATAAAAGACTAATGTTTAACATCACATGACAGAACAATATGGTATCCGAAGTATTAGAAATAAGTCTAGTGAAACAATTCTTAGTAAAAATGGTACGAGTCTTTCACCCTAAATTAGGGGTTTGAAAAGAAATAATGTTCCTGAAGATCGATAAAATGATGGTCTTCCTTGCTGCCCTGTGTGCGCCTTCTTATCTTAGGTGTGCTTGGGTCTGGCTGCCTCTTGATACATCCCTGCTATTAAATGTCAGACATCATTTATCCTACTCAGTGGAGAAGACATGCCTCCAATGAGTGATATAGAGCACCTAAAGTTATCTACCTACACTTTATCAAAAGCTGGAGAAGCCAGACTCTGTGTGTTGATTAATGAAAGAAAAGAAAAGTTTGCAAGCATTTGCCGCAAAGGTTCAATGCCCAAGAAACAGGGTTAGAACCACTTTTTTCAGCTTGATTTTCAACAATGAATTGGACTGAGATTAATAACATTCTGCAGTCCCAGCTGGATTGCAGCTCAAGGCACTCTTAAAATTTATTATTGTATATATAGAAGCAATTGCAAGATTTAGTAGCTGTTTTTTCAGGCAAATATGCAGATTAGATAATAATGTTCTGGATAGTATTTAGGGAGAGAGGCAGAGAGGGAGAGAGAGAGAAAGAGATTTATTCCACTGACAATAGGCAGAAATAGACTGGTATTTTAGGGAGTGGTTTTTCTTTCAGATCTTATGTATATATATATATATACTTGGCTGGTATAGATAGGGATAGTCTAGGATAGAGTACTGTCGTTACTTACAGCAAAATCACAATCCTTCATGTGTAAAATAGGCTAGTGACAAGTCACTCCTACACAGTATAGTTTTTGGCTCACTTACATATTTAATGTCCAAAAAGTTGGAGCTGGAATAGAGCCTCAAGGAACTACTGCTCACTTCACATATTTTAAATCAGGATTTAAACCATTTATTGATTCAGAAATGATGCTAATTAACTCATAATCAGTGAACTATACAGTCAGGATCAATATGAGCAGTAAAACATATATAAATGACAACTCTGCACACTTACAAAATGTTAATAAACACCCATAAATCTCTCAACAGCCTGCTATAAAAGTTCATTCACCCAGCTGCAAACACCCTCCCACCTCTCTTGGGAGTGCAGGTTCCCATGTTTCCCACACCTCCAGCTGGAAACAAGGGCAGATGCTTTGTGAGTACCTGTGCTGCTCCTTACAACCCACAAGTCAGAAAGAAAGTATCCCCTGAGCTCACACAGACTGTCCTCAGCGCTTCCCCCAAGTGCTGCACACCAAGCTGCTCTGACCCATGCAGAGGTTGCAAGGTGATTGCAGGCACTGACAAACCATATTGTCAAAAGTGGATTGCTTATTTACTTGCTTCAGGAGGATTTCATTCATTTGAGAGGAAGGAAGGGGAATATTATGATTTTCCTAGCATTTTGGGGGAGGGAAAATTATGTGTGTAGAAACAGGCCAACGATAGCAAAAAGGGTGTTCCCAAAAAAGCTGAGCAAAATTTGAACTATGTGTTAAACTTGGCTTCTGGTATGATTACTTCTGGAAATTGGTTGGGTTTTGGCTTTATTGTATGAGTGTATACATGTTTATGCATTCATATGCATGCATACACACGCTGTACTATAAACTCTTAATTTATGTCATCTCCAGATAAGAGACAGACATATATTTCAACATTAAGATGCATAATCAAAGTTATTGATGGTCTGAATTATGAGATATTGCCATTTTAGTTTGTTAAAACTGTATCTCCACTTCAACTTCTTTTTCTGAACTCTGAAATTTACTTTTTTTTGACGGAGTGACTCTTTGTTACTGTAAGTTTTACAAATGACTGTGGAGTGTCTTACACTGACTCCCACCAATCAGCTATAATTCAGTAAGTAAACCCTGTGGTGTATGAGATTTTAGCTCATATCATCGATATGGAAAAATGGTATTTTCATTCCTTATTGATAACTCCATACTTTGCTGAGAGTTATGAAAAAGACAGAGCTATAAATTAGCTTTGATCAACCAAGAGGAACAGCAAGAGACAGAATGCACATTAAAGTGTCAGTGAATATACTATTTTTCAGTTTGAAATAAATGGAAATGAACATAACTTTTGCTATGGAATGAAAGATACCTTATTGCCATTTTGGCAGAAGAACTTGATTTTTATGCCCATGAATAGACATGACAATTATTTACGTGTGTCCTTACATTCCTTAAAGGTGTCTCTTTCATTTCACACTTATTTTAGTATGATTCACATTGCAATTCATTTGAAACAGACAAAATTGCTCAAATTTTGCAGGTATTATGCAATTTGTCAACATCTGAACACTTTTTGAGGATAAAAGCCTTTCACTAAAGGCTTGTTGATCACTGTTTGTACACTGCCCAACAGATACGGCTCATCTTTGTCTTTTCTCTGTCCGAATTAGATTGATCTGCACTTCACCGGGGTTTTGGGTTTTTTGGATTTGTTTTACTTTCTTTTCTCTATGATTTTCACTTTCATTTCTATACGAAATTGATTTGAAACTTGTAAGTACCTTAACTGGTCCAGTAAAACCCTTAACATTCACTACCTATATGGACAGTGAATACTGTCCAAGTATTAAATGCACTCTTATCGATGTCAATATTTTAGGCTGAAGGTTTTTGTTTTGGAGAGTATTCAAGGACTGTCAGTACAGAAGGGCTGTATGAATAAGGTGCCATATCAGATATCGAAGTCACAGATATTGAAATAAAATTGTATGATTTTCTTGAAAGGTATTTTTAAAGATGTACAAGTATTTATTAAAAAAAAAAAAATTCTCTCTCAGGCTTCATCTCTCCAATTCTATTGACCTGGGAGATGTATTACAGCTGATAAGAATTATGAATTGCTTTTATAGCCTCATGTCTTTGTTCAGGTTATAAAGGAATTGAGATTCTCCATTACCAGAAGTAACAGAGCCTTGATTTATTCCATAGTACCTATTCTGGTATAAATTTGCATTGCCAGACTTTGAAATTTCGGTACAGAAATATAATAAAATATATTCACTGGGGAGTGTAAGTGTAGCTAAATAGAAAGTTGGGGCAGTACTGAAAAAGTTAAAAATAAATAGAAGAAGGAGATCAGAGTTATAAAAATACTGTTAAACTAAGTCATAGACTACTACTTGCTTTCTCCCATAGAACCGCTAAAACAGCCAATTACTCCAGTAGGTGAATTTTAATTCATAAAAATCTACCAAAGTCACGGCTATTAGTTTTCTAAAAAGAACTCTCAGACAAATATTAAGGTTGAATATAATCAAACCACACTAAAGAAAAGCATTCAGCATCATGGCATGGGTTCCTCAGTCAAGTCAAATACAGTTTATGTGTGCAACACAGTGCCTAAGCTAGGTCTAAACAACTCAAGTTATTACAGTACTGACTGTTTACCCATTGAATATCCCACTATTGTAACCAAATGTCTTCAGGTAGGCCAAGTAGACGAGAGTATTTCATATGCCTCTGAGTGGTGTTACTTAGAGACAGGCAACAGATGTGAAAATTAAGGCTAAGGGAAGTTTCACTTCACATGTAAAGAAATGTGAATTTGAGGATCATGTTACTGGAGTTGGTTTTAAATCAAATAATTATTTCTAAATGTTAAATGCTCCTCAGAAGGAAGGCAGAATGTACAATACCAACATACAAAGGGATTACTGCAATAAGAGAGTGAATGGATGTGCTTTTTACAGGCTCAGTCTGAGTTCTCTTATCTGAATGACACCCATTAGGTGAAAATAGCATATGGCATTTATTAAAGGCCTTTTGCATGGAGATATAAGGTAAATGAGATAAATAATGTAAATAAAAATCTTAATGTCTGTCCACTTGTCTGTATGGTCTTTTAATTTATAGATGCAATCTTGTCCACTGGAGTAGCTACCTGACTGTTAGGTGCATGCTCTGCAGTTTTTCCATAGGTAAACCTGAATGCTTCCAGAAGAGATTAGCAGAGACTGATAATGCCAATCAGGCAGCAAGCCCTATTCTCCCTTTTGTCTTTGCATCGTGAAGGAAAACATTTCTTGTTCCCTTCAAGAACAGTTTGCCCATTTTATTTTTCCCACTCAGCTGGCAAACTGGGAAAAACAATCAGTCATTCACAGTTTTACTAGAAAAAGAAGTCAGTAAGCCATATTCAGTCAAACTTACCTGTAAAGCAAATTGAACACTGCTCTCTGCAAAGCATAACTATTTCCAAGGGGCATAGGTTGAATTTATAAGAACATTTTTTCAAGACAGACTTTTTTTTTGTTTGCTAGCACATTGAAAATATCACTATACAGAAGACAGTTTCTTTAATTCCCCCTTCCACTCCAAAGAATATTATTTATTGTGTTGACCACAAGAGAACTTCTGTAGTTTCTTAGCACTACAGTGATGTTGAACAAAGTTGAAAAGTTCCTTCCATTTTCATAACATCCTTCAAACTCAGACATTGCAGCAAGCAGATTCTATTCCTCATTGCAGTCTCTTTCTGATTATTTGAAAACTAGTGACTTCTGTGCTATATCTATTTTTATATCCCTTAAGTTTAGTTCTGTCACATTTAAGCATGTGCAATTATGTTTAATACTGGAAAAAATACTATGCAGTATCATTTAAGTAATTTGTAAAATGTAGCATCTTTAGTCATGCACCTCACAGGGCAAGCACATGTTCTTTGGTTTTTTCTATCTTTCATCTCTAAGCTCTTTCATAGGAAAGTGGAATTTTTTTAGCTAGCAAATATCAAACTAGAATCATATACAATGTACTAATTTTTGGCTAGTCAAAAAATGTCATTAACATGCCTTCTCATGTGGAAGTTATCTGTCAGTCTATGTATTTGCAGAGTCAAAGGCTGCAGAATTAGACTGTGGTTGTAACAGCTTACAAGATACCTTTTTTTTTTACTCATATGTTAAGTTTGGAACTTAAGTGGAATCAAAAGCTTTATCACAGCAAAATAATATAGACATCTAACATCAAAAAATAAATCCAAAACCCGCATATTTACATTCACTCTTTTTCATGTTCCCTTAGTCAAAAAATAAATCAAAGCTTATATATTGAAATCTACTGAGCTGTTTCCACATTGTATGCATTTTTAGTAAAACTATTTATTCAAGAAAATATCCTATATATTTTTTATGTTGTTTCAAACTTTTCTCTCATGCACCTTATGGATTCTTATTAATATTTATGTTACACATAAATCACTTGAAGTAAAAAGTATGAGTACATTACATTTAAGTCATCTTCTTTCCTTTGGTTTTATTGGCCTTTCTTAGGGACTGCATCCTTTGTAATCACGTTGTGTAAGAATTTCCAATATATATTTCAGGTATGGTTAAATGTAATACGACAGTGACAATTTAGTTTCAAATGTTGCTTCAACAGTTTTTCAGTCCTGACTCAGAAAGTGTGTTTTACTGTGAAATTTGACAATTATTCAATTCCTTTACTAACGGGACTCTGCAACAAAGCCACAGTCAGTACTGAGGAGGATAAAGTATTCTGCTAATCCTTGATAATGCTAGGAATGCCAGCACCTGCATAAAAGTCTGCTGCTATTGAAATAATCTACTCTATTCCACATTACCATTTTTGTGGAAATTATAGAAACTATTATCTGCCTAGTAAAAAGTTGGTATGCTTGTGTACAACAGATTAGGCTCATACTGAACTGCCATGTTCAGCCATAATGTACTTTCAATAGTAACTAAAACTGTATACAAATATACATTAAACTAGGGGAAGCCCAAACCCCAATTGTTTTGCTTGTTGTCACATGGACTCCAGTTTCACAGGGGGCTGACTGCTCTAGGCTGATTGATGTGTTACTGTGTAACTTAGATCTGAGCTATTCTTACTTTGTAATCAGTAACGGAAAAAAAATGCATCTAAGTTCCCTGAAAAGTTGTCATATCCTGAGAATTTTCTGGGTGGAAGACTGAAATTCAATTATTGTATCACCAGAATTTCATGGGGTTTTTTTCCATCTGTTTCCACTGCCGTTACACTTTGACTTTCTTGAAATATATATTTTACTCCAGATTTTTAAAAATCTTGTTCAATGAATGAGAGCTTATTCATTTAACCAAATCATTACAGGGGATTTAAATATGATTTTACACTTGAATGAAGTAACTTAGTCATGAAAGGGCATTGTAGAAGTCCCAAGTACTCATATCCAGCTGCTTTTGAAAATTTAGTTCCAGGAAAAGTGTGGTATTTTTAATCTCTATTTTTAAATCCATAGTTCAGTTTCCCTGGGACACCCCAAAACTGTGATACAAATGTCGACTAAACCATTTTAATGTATATGCTTTCTCCTTTCCCTCCCAATTCGCCATACTTTAAGTTCAAAAAGTCAGGATTAGAATGAGAGCAAGCATTCTTCATGCAGCTGTCATTTCTCTTCTGCAGTAGACTGCTATTATACCCAGTACAATACTTTGTAGAGATATCTAGGCAGGCACAAGTGCCAAAAGTAGTGTAACTGTGTTATTGCAATACCCCAACTAATAGAACTAGATTACTTCCACTACAGTGCCACAAAGAACAATTACACATTACATAAATATATTCAAGTTTAGTATGCACAGAAAATTCCAGTTAGTCTAAAATAAATGGCATTTTTCTAATAAAATTGAATAGTTCAAGGATTTCATGCATGGACTATATAGTTCCTGATATCCTTAAAGACTGAAAATTAAGTTTCTAATAATATCAGTTCAAAAATTTTCCCTCATTCAGTGTGAATTAGCCTGTACAAGGGACAATTTAAAGCTGGCCTAAGGCCATTAACATATACCACAGTCACTTCTGATGCATTACCTAAAGTAATTGTTATAGTTTTGTGAGATCTAATTCTCTTTGCATTCTCACTTTCAGTAATTCATTGCCTTCAGCCTGCAGAAAAGAGAAATGTTAGTTCCTGTTAAAGATACTTCAGCTCACAGAAACAAAGGATATGTGTATTTTACTTCAAATACATGTTCATCACACTTTGTGCAGAGTACAACAGTCTATGCTAGATATAATATAAACACTGAATTCTTACTGAAGTCTGAGGGAAGTTAGCCCAAAATAAAGCACTCATTCCTTCATTTTGTGATTCTAGGGTTATAAAGATGGGTTATACTAAGATCAGAGAAAAAATATATTGGGTGCAAAATACAGATTTACTGGGTGGGAATTTTAGAGGTCTTTATGACAGAAAAGAGGGAAAACACTGTTAAAAATCAATTTTCTTAATACTCTCATATATATGAAGCACTGATGAAAATTCCCACATTCCAGAACGTGGCAATAGCACTTGGAGCAATTGTTTCTAATGTAAGCTGAATAGGAACAATAAATTGCAAGCTCAATATCTTTGTATCAAAACCTCCCCGCCCCCAAAATAACAAAACTTAAACTAGAATGGTCACAATAACAGCTATATTCTTTTCCACATAATCTGTTAAAACAGTTTCT
Organism: Edolisoma coerulescens; assembly: GCA_013397115.1. NCBI lineage: Eukaryota > Metazoa > Chordata > Aves > Passeriformes > Campephagidae > Edolisoma > Edolisoma coerulescens. The sequence goes on along the minus strand of VWZW01005345.1, from coordinate 421,347 downwards.
GTGATCACACTCATTCATCTCATTTAAAGAACCCAAAGATTCCAGATGGCAACTCAGCACCATGCAACTGCTCGCTAACTCACCCCAATGGAATGGGGAGAGAATCAGAAGAGTAAAAGGGAGAAAGCTTGTGGGTTGAGATAAACACAGTTTAATAGGCAAAGCAAAAGATGTGCAAGGAAAGCAAAACAAGGAATTCATTCACAGCTTCTGATGGGCAGGCAGATGTTCAGCCATCCCCAGGAAAGCAGAGCTTCGTCATGGCTAACAGACTTGGGAAGACAAGCACCATTGCTCTGCTTTCTTCTTTTTCTTCCAGGTTTATATGCTGAACATGATGACATATGATCTGGCATATCCCTTGGGTCAGTTGGGGTCAGCTGTCCCGGCTGTGTCCCATCCCAACCTTTCCCCCACAGCCTTCTCACTGGTGGGTGGGGTGAAGTACTGAGTTCACAGCTATTGTAGGTAAAATCCGATGCTGTGGGGCAAGGTCCCACATATACGTTTATTCTTGTGCAGACTGCACCAGAGAGCAAGGCACAGTTCCTACATTCAGTAATTTCCCCTGCAGAAGGGGAACAGAAGATAGCTGAAAGGTACTATTTACCCTAAAAAATCATTACTTGTTGTCTTTCATATGATTGTTTCCTGTAGCTCTGACAAAATACTATATTTATTCTAGTGACATAATATTTTGCCATTATATGTATTGAAGAGCCTCAATGACTTGATTGTTTGTAGAAAGAAAGAATGTTTAGTGATTTTTCTATGCCCTTAAATTGATGTGCAACATCATATGGATTCATTCTTATTAGGCTTTACTTGGCTAGTAGAGATCAGAGTTAGGCCAATTAAATTCCAGATTTTGGACTAATAAAGAAGATAAGGTAGAAAACAACCTCAGGTTTCAGAGGTCAGGAAATTATCTGGTCATTCCAAGCCATTGAATACAGTATCTTTTGCAGTGTGTAATACCCTCATCAGGTACATTGGGCCCAACATTAAAAATATTTACCGTCTACTCTATTGGAGTTGAGACATGACTACCTTGGTTGAAGTTTAGGTTAAGATGATCATTTTAGAAAACCATAAGGTTTTTCCTAAAATTTCAGTTTATGTCAGTTTATCAATGGTTCTGCCAGTGTCTAAGTTTATGGATAAGGAAGAAATGTAAACTTATTTTTCTATTTTCGCTTATTTTAATAAAAATGTAGGGTTTCTTCCATTACATTCCTTGAAAACCAAAACATGTATTAGCAATGGGAAACCTTCAAATACCTCAGTAGCACCAAAAAAAAAAAAATCAAACCTATATTCTCAAACTCTTTTCCCCATATAGCGACATTCTAAACACCTAGATATCCCTGCAGACCTCTCCCCAGACAAAAAAAAATTACTTACTATTAGTGCTGAAAAGCCAGAATAAAACTAGAGTGAGAAACAGTACGTAAACACTTGTTTTTACCTGAATTTGGTAGTTTTGGTGGCTTCCCAAATCATCAGCAATGCAACATGCCTGCTTCTAAAGAAAGCTTTCCTTCTGACAGTATTTTCTGTAATTTTGCTAAAAGCAAACTACCTCTGAGGTATGATCCAGTGGAAAATAAAGAAAATCAACAGACTTAATTCTCTATTGTCTTGTACATTATAATTCCTCAGCCTTGAATGGTGTCTTTAGCTTTATTTTAATAGAAATGCAGAATAGAAGTAAATTGATTCTATTCTGATATAACACTTTGGGCCCACTTTGCTTTTCATTTATACCAATGCAATCAGGAATAGAGATCTAAATCTGAAACTCAGACAGGTTAAATCAACTTCCCTTCAAAATTAAGCTAGCTTTATGTTACCATCTCTGAGTTTTATCAGTTTCATTCAGAGAAACTCAGCTTGTGGCATTAATTGCTTTGAAATATATGGAACAAAAATAGTTCTATTTTTCTTTTCACTCTGATTACAGCAAAGTAGAGATGCCTGAATGACTGATTAATGTGCTGCTCCAATAGTTTTTTAGTAGTTCAGAGTGAGGCATCTCTGTTTCATGAACCGTACAACCATGGTACTATGTCAAAGCTAATGAGCCAGATGAAAAGCAGCTTAGATGAGGTATGGCATCTTCATAAAAAATACAGTTTCTAGATGGTTTATCCAAAGCTGACTAGATACTTACCCCAACTACCTTTCACTGGTACTAAGGACAATCTTTATTAGTTTAGGAGTAGTTTCACAAGAATAGTACATGAATCACTGTACCAGTGTGTCCTATAGCTATCAAGTGTTCTTTTTCATCTTTATAGAAAGATGTTACCTTTTTTAAATTCAAAATTCTTATAAAAATATAACAGACTAATTTGAATTTTTGTAAATTATAGTTCAAACGTCTCTGATCTTCTGTTAATGTTCATAGTAATAATTCTTCCAAAAAATGTTTAAACCTCTGCAAAATCACCAGATAAACTGACATATCTACAATTTGATTTCAGAACCACAGGCACTGCACTTCCTTAGTTTTCAGTTTGACCTATAACTGCTCTTACTCATCTTCAGGTTTATGCATGAGTCTTTTATAGTTCTAGAACATCAGTTCACTGTTGTGCCCAAGCTGGGCACAACCACCTTGGTTTTGTTTCCATCTTTGTGTGATAACACTCCATCTCTCTCCCTTGCAGAATTACTAACCATATTTAGTTTCAAGGAAAAAAGACCTAATATTATTTCTTAAATATTTAGTTTGTGCCTTATTCTCACCATACAAAGATGACTGTTCTTTCCCTTAATCCTTTTTCACTTACATCACTGAAGAACTTTTTAAGTTCCTATACCACTCCAAGTTAATGTAGCTTGTCTAAAACTGAAGGAGGTTACTTGTTTTTCATCTCAGCTTCTGTTCTAAAATCTTTATTAAAGATTTAATTAGTTTAGTTTTAATTAATTTAGTTAGTTCTTTAGCCCTCTTCTACAATATTTTTTCCTTTCATTTCTTGATTTGCAAGTTTTGGTAGGTTTCTTTGTTACACGAATATATAATTACACTGTGAGAAACCTCTTTTAATCATATGTGTAATTGGAGCTTTATTAAGTTATATCTGTTTCTCCCTAGGCTCAATATTTGTTCTAAAACCCATTAGATGATAAATGCATGAAAATACGGAGAACAAAATGAATTTTGTTTAAAACAACAATAAAAAACATTTTATAATTCTTTAGAGAGCAAATAAATGGCTAAGAAAATGTGTGAAAATAAGCCTGTAAACAACACCCTTTATGACAAATAACTTAATTATAACTAGTTGACAAGTCACAGCAAGGGTCAAATAAAAAGGTCTTAACATCTGAAGGAAAGACCAAGCTGTGGTCTGTCTTGTTCAAACAGATAATGAACCCATTTACCTAAGTTAATGAAATCTAAATGGCAGCTATTTGATAACAAGGCCTGAGATATTTGAGGTGAATTGGCATTCAAGCTGAGTGACTTTTTCTCAATATATTGCTACTGACTCCTAGTAACAGACAGACAAACCAATACAGGTATAAAACTAATGGTTCAAGAACAAGTACAGTCAGCAAAAAAGGGAAAAAGAAAAGATCATCATGAAAGCATAAATGTTCTTATAAACACTTTTTAAAAAGCAGTGAAACTGGCCTCCCCATAGCTCTTGCTGGAAAAAAAATTATTTAATTTGCCTTTGGTTTTGGACACCTCTTTCAATTATGTTTGCTAAATTTGGTCAGAATCCACCCAGAAAGCCAGGTCAGGAACAAACTGGGAAGGGAAAAAGAGCAAGGCTGAAGACAAGGCACTGTGTACATTGAAAGTGGCCATCCAAGACACAAGCTGCCCACAGTGCACAACAAAGGTCTGTTCAGGTCACAGAGAGACAGGGATGGACACCTGCACTCCTATGGCATCTCTGAGACAGGGAGTGATGGCCCCAGGCTGGGCTGAAATGGAGTGTGGGGCCATGGGCACTGTGTGGCCCCAGGGAGGCTAGTCAGGACTATTGAAGACTGATGGTGCCCTCAGAACCCTGAGAAAAGAAAGAAAAAAGGACATGCTGAGACCAGAGCATCTGATCTGCGATTAGAAATTAGAGATGGTTGGAAACAAAATGAATGATGGGAATGTCTAGAGGGAGAAAGAGGAAAAGCTGCAGGGAATATAACCTCAGCAACACCAAGAGCAATTTAATTTTTATCAGGCAGAGGCATCGAGCTGGCCATTACACTGATCCAAAGAACAAAAGTGTGATTTATCTTCCAGCAGCAAGGATATTTCTTGTGAATCTGAGGCTGGAAATTATTTTTAAGGGAAGTCCACAGTATGTATGAGGTGTCCTTCATGTCAAGACAGATGATGCTGCTTTATTCGCCAGTGAAATGATTCAAGGGCAATAATGCTGAGCACGCTATCAAGAGAAAGGGGTGGAGAACATTGCAACAGTCTGAGTGGAATTTTTCAAATCCATGGAGAAGATGGTAAAAGATAGCAAGATACTAAGGATCACTTGGCAAAAGAATAAAAATTCTGTAGATCTATCAGGAATTTAGACTGCACAGTCACTGATAAAAACATGGTGTGCTTTAATCTTGAGAATATTAAGATCAACACAAAACCACCCTTCAGCCCATCAGATTTCCCATGGGCTACTAACAGGATTTTTCCATTCTGTTCCTTTAAATTAGGACCAAACCATCTTTTCGTGGCATGGCTTCACTTTACAGGGATTGTCTCTTATTTCCTAAGAGAATTGCCCCCGGAAAACATAAGTCCTTTCTCTGGCTGTTGACTACCATGGAATTAAACAACAGAGCCCAGATCTTTTTGGAAAGGATTTCTGACCAACACAGAACAAGTAAGCATGATACTATTTTAGTGTGGGGCTTTTTCATTTTAGTGATGTCAGTACCTTCTGCAGCGTAGCTCTGTAATCCTGATGAACAATGTTTTCAGACGGATTCATTACAGTAGACAAAATGCTTTCACTTACTTTTCCAGCTGACCTGATGCCTTGCTTTTGTCTCACCTGACTCACTGTGATGTGCTTGAAGACTACCAGTTTAGAAACTCATGGCATACATAAACTTTCAGGTAAAAGGCATCTTTGAATGTTGATAAAGGAATTTTTTGGCAATGCACGTGAAAGCTTTAACTTGCCTTCTCCAACTAACTTGATCATGCCATAAGTTCTTCCTTAAAAGTGAAAAAACACAATCTAGCTGTACAGTGTCAAACTATGAGCAGAAGTGGTCATTCTGTCTCTCCTAATGATAGTTTTTGAATGACAAAGCTATCTGGCCCAATTCTGTGCCTTTGTCATGTCACTTGTGAGACAGGAAGTTGTGCTCTGGCATTCATTTCTGCCTAGCAGGGAGGGCTTGATGGGTTTTCCCCAGGAGGCTAATATTAGATTTCGTGTCGTTCTTTTCAGAGACAAAGAGTCTGCATCCTAGTGTCTCTTGGGAAAAAAAAGAAAAAGGAAAAGAAAAAAAAGCAAAGGGAAAAAAAAAAGCAAAGAAAAAAAAAGGAAGTTATATCTAATACAGCGAAAGCCAGTCTGTGTGGAGAAGTAGAAAAAGAATAGTTCTGCTCGTGCTTCTTGCTAGGGATAAAGCTGTGTCATATCATAGCAGCCTAGAGGTAGCCTATATTGTTTTGATAGGTGTAGCCAAAACACTCATTGGCACATTTAGAAATTATTCATGTCACACGGAACATGCACAGCAGAGATACATTCAAGTGCATAATTTGGGAAATCATGCAATGATGCTTCAGATTTTCAAATCAAGATAGTTATATGCCAATCAAGGAGTGAATAATCGCACTCTAAAGCACTGAATGAGTCTCATTAGATCTAGGACATTATATACATAATCAAATGCTCAGCTATTTTATCAAAAATCTGACAAATTAGGGTTGATATTTCCCTATTGGAAAACAGCAAATAAAGCAGTTGACTCAGATCTTCTCTGCAGGCCACATAAAATAGAAATTTGCATTACATTCTTTGCCTCTCAGAAATGAAGGAGAAAAAAATCCAGACCATAAAGAAGGCAAAAGAGCTCAGCAAGTGACATATTCTGTAATCCTAGTAACAATTTTCTCTGTTCTTCTACAGTTTACTTTGACACAGATTGTTTTCCTGGTTGACTTTTAATATAAAAAGAATTAAAAACAACTGTTTGAGTGCAAAATGTTCTGAATGTGCTAATAACAAAACTTGATTGCAACTACACTGAAACCGTTGTGCAAACCAGTAATAAAGTTGTGGGTTTTAACCTTCTAATGGATCAGCAGTATCTATATATAAGAATGCAACAATTCTTAGATATTAATTTTCCTTTTCTTCAGTAGAATTACAGAGACAGTATTAGAAATAACAGTTCACATTTACACTCAAAGAGTGAAAAGGATAAAATAGGATAGTACTGTAATGAAGAAAAAGAAAAGCAGGAAAAGACTGTCAGAAAGAGCAGGTAGATAAAATTCAAGCTATGCTGAAGTGGGCAGAGATAGAGAGGTTCTAGGTGTAGAGGAGCATTGTTAATATCTTATTCAGATATATTCACATGTCTGAAAGTATCTCTTGGTCAATTTTTATCTCATTTGGGGGATCAGATTCAGGTATACACCACGGTTTTTAGTTTATGCCTTCTGGGTTTCCACTTCAGTTTTAGTCTCTTCATTATTACTACTCCTCAGCTGAACCCATGTTCTTCATATTTAATCAGATTCCATTTAGCATCCATCACATGTAATTTCAAATTACATGGCTAGCTTGTAATGCAAGTTGGTTTTTTTTAATTGGGAAAAAAATGAATTCTGAAATGGAGTTGTGCCCAGAGCAAATGGGCACAAGAGCACTTCTAATCTGTAAGGGTTCAGTTATCGCCTGCTGAGCCACAGAGCCTGCGTTTGTCTGATTTAGTGTCACTTATTTCAAGTAACATGAGGAGGAGGGGAATGTGTCCTTTGTGTGATTAATCTTAAACAGGAACAGAAGAAACAACTAAGGGATGTTTCTTGCTCTTTGTTTCCAGTATTTAATAGGACACAACTAACCTAGCCTGCCCCATCTTCTCCCCAACCCTCCACCTCTATCCTTTTATTTTTTTAAGAAATCCATATTTCATTCAGGTTTGTAAGAAAACAGCACAGTTATGTAACACTTATACTTATTTAGTAATCTGGTTAACTCCTGAAATAACTGAGGCTCAATGGTTCTTGGGTAACTAGTGTACATTAAAAATAGACAACATACATAAATTGTATACATTGCTCTTTGAGACTTTAGATTTGGCCTTTCCTTCGAAGGCATCAATTGAACTGCTTGGGGCTCAGGACAGAGTTACTGCAAAGAGAAACATCCATTCTAAAATCTGGAATAGGCGAAATGAAGGTCATAGTCTTATTTAGCAGACCAAGTACAATATCTTCCCCTGATTAATTTAACACTTGGTTTAAGTGCCTCATTAACAAAGCTATTCCCTCTGGACTTCTGCAAAGAACTACAGAGGACTATTTAGCTGAAGAAGATAGCTGGCACAAAAGTCACGAGACTAGGAACACGGAATTATGGAAGGTGATAAGCAGAAAGATGAAGAAGGGCTTTCCCTCAAAAAGGAATCTTATTTGTTAGGAATTGCCAAATCCAGTAGCCCAGTGGAGGCCAGGCTGCCCCACTCCATCTCCACAGGTCCAGCAAGTAGCAGGACTGAATTCCTAGTAGACACACACATACACACATGCACACAGAATAATTTAGGTTGGAAAAGAACTGTAAGAATATCTAATCCAACAGTAAAAAATGTTTGCACAAGCACAGCCGACTGCACAGGTCACCACAGACACACACAGTCAGCACTAGCAAAAGCAGCACTAACAATCTCATCCTGTTATTTTTTCTGGCTGATCAGGATGAAAGCCCATTAGCGTATGAGTCCCTCAAGTAGCTAACCTTTGACAACTAACCTACCCTGGACCCCTGGTCTTCCCAGCTGTAGGTACCTGGACATGTGAGCCCCAGAGGATGCAGCTCCACTCCAGATGCTGATACTCAGACCTACACACACACACAGGTACACACACTATGGACCTGTCCAGAACCTGGTCTTGGACACTATAAGGCCCAGAACTCACTTGAGGATTTTCTTAAACAAGCTTACTTTTTGTTAATGGGCCCTGAGTCAGAGGCAAAGGAGAAATAGAAAAAAAATATACCTCAAGAGAAAACAACAGAAACTTTACCGGCAAGCTTCAGAAAATCAGGGAACTTTGGCAAAAGTTTGAAGCAACATTCAATCAACATAAATCATTTCACAAAGCATTAACTTAGCCCATTCATCTTAAGCATAATCCTAGCCCATCTGATTTTAAGTTACTCAAACTTTGAGAAGAGGGAATTAGAAGAAGAAAAGGAGAGAGATATAGAAAAGATCAAATATATCTACCACTCCTGGTTCCATCAGGGTTTCAGCTGATATAAATTCTAAGAAGAGGTAGGGTCAAGACACATACCCACCTCAGGCTTTGGTTTAAGTACCCTTTGGCCTTCCCGGGCCCTTCCCCCAGGTAGGACTTTCAGTCATCTAACCACTCAGGAGCTGGGTTAGGGGCTCCAGGGGCAGGGTGTGGAGCATGGCCTCTGGTGTGCCAGGGATTGGTGGCCCCTGAGGGTCTGGGATACAGGGCCCAGGGAGCGGTGGGGTGTTTAGGGCAGTTCATCGCCTCACCAAAGGCAAGACCCAAACTTCCCCTTCCCCCACACATGCACATGAAATGTTTTGAGACAGTCATCTCCTCCAGTCTCTCACAGACACCCAACAGATTACGTAGCTGGCACAGAGAGACAGAATCTGGTAACAGGTCCAGATTCATAACCTTACCAGTAGTCATCCCCCAAGGACCACGGACTCTCCAGTTGCTGGTCTGAACCTCCTTGGTCCTCCAGTAGTGCCCTCAAGACCTTTGGATCTCTCCACCTTCTGGCCTAGACTTATGGTAGCTGCAGTACTTGACTCCAAAATCTCTTTCCCCATTTGCTAGTTAGTCTAGGTGGATGTAGGCTGTGAGTGCCTACCGTCACAACATGCATGAACTCTGGAGGCTCCAGGTGCTGCCACCCAGGGCCCTGTGATCAATGGCCCCACTCCCATTGCTGGCACCTGGACATCCATACACACACAGGCACACAGAATAGAGTCCCATTACCAGAAAATCAGCCAAAAATGGCATTAAATGAGAAGACATAACAGTCTGGAGGGATCAGTGCAGAGCACCGCCACACAGGTGTATTGACTGGCAACCTGCTTACATGCAATCAGTCCCTTTTATCATCTTTTTCCCTTTCTTCTTCCCTTCCATTTCCTTCTCAAACCATCTTGATCCCTCCCTTTTCCCATCTTTGATGCCTAAACACTCTGTAAGGAATCTTCTACAATCCCAAGACGTTTTTTTTCCTGTATCCCACAGTTAGTGCCATACCTCTGTCCAAAGACTGCCAACCCTCTCAGTCCAAAGGGTGAACCAGAGAGGTTTTCTGATGATTCCTCTTCGTGGGTATCACCCTAGGCCTTGGGATTGAGGCTCCCCTGGAACAGCCCCGTGAGGAGGAGTTGAGGAGTTGACTCTGTAATCAGGGCTTCCCTACCAGCTGTTACACCTCTGTGCCCTTCTGTATTCTTGGTGATGAGCCTTTAATCACCTTTCCTAATGTTTACATCAAAGGTCTAGTTTGATATTAAAACTAAGTGTGCCAAAGGTGTCTGCAGATTACCCAAATTTAGACAGCATTATCCATATTTCAAAATGTTTTTTGCACAACACAGGCAGGGTTTTTTCCTGTTGGATATTGAGGATGGCTTCATCACATTATCTCGGCTGTTGATCTTCACCTGTAACAAAAAAAACAGGTTAGGTTACAATAACCCTTTCTGTTCTTAAAATTAATGAAGTCTAGATCTTGAAAACTTAGGGGAAAAAGCCTTATGTACTGTCTCATCTAGCCTGTGTACTGGTGTAGAAGGAAAAAAAAAGAGATTTACTGTAACTGAAAGTTATTCAAGGAATGGAAGAAAATGGAGGGAAGGCTCTGTAGAAACAGTGTTTGCTTTTCGTGCAGACAAGTGGGAAGAGCAAAAGTAAGGGCACATCAGCCTGTCTGGGAGAATGTACTGCCTGAGGCAATGAACTGTTTCAGGTTTTCCTCTGTCCTTAGCAATCACTTTTCGGCAACTATGAAATTCCATTCTCCTTCCTAATTTTCAGCAAAACCAGGACAATCATTAAACCTTTATTCTGGCATAGGACACAAACAGCTTTGTATCCCTCAAACAATAGAAAATATGAAATCCTGTTCTGGAGAATAGTAAGAAATACTTGCTACTGCATAATTCTAAAATTTTGAAAATGATCCTCGAGTTCGAATTTTTTTCTGGACCTTGCTAGCCTTATATTCTGCAATGTTTGTCTGAACTATGTGTCTATGTCAATACCAGAAATGTCAGAAAGTAGTAATACAAATTAAATGCCTAAAAAGATTTTTTAAGTATTTTAAAACGCGGAAATATTTATGTGAAGAGGCAAAAAATGAACTGGGGTCTAGCCTTGGGAAGCAGGGAAACTTCAAAGAAATTGGTGGGTATAGCCAAAGGTATTTCATAGGTTTAAAACCTCATAAAATATGTGAATCCAAGGTACCTGCTTAAGGTGATTAGATTACTAAAATTAAACATTCCCTTCTATCTGAATAACAGTCCTTAAAGTACAAATATATATGTCCCATACTGCAGTGTGCATTCAGCTCTCCATGAAATAATCGAGGGTGAGGAAGTGAGGGAGGGGTGTCAAAACAGACAAACTACCAGCTGAAACGATGGCACTAATTTTATTTTTATTGATAGACAATAATGCTCATTTTTCCAGAGGCTAAGGAATACCTTCTTAAAGACAAAATGTCAGCTTGAGTTTATTCAGTGGCTACATCATTGCCATGAGAAATTCCTTGCAGGCAGTGTGCTACATTTCAGTTTTCTGTCTCATATAGGCACATTTAAAGGTATTTCTGACAGAGTTCACTGTAATGACAGTCAACCAACAAAAATGCAGATCTTTGTATTCTCCTATAAATGTGAATGGTACATTTTCACCTTAATCCCTTCGCTTGGACAACCAAAGTGATATTTAATTTCCTATTGAGAACCAGAGTCCTAATTAGAGCTATTCACACATCGAACCTGAGTGAAAAAGCCTCTCACTGTTTTCAAGTTTATTGCCATTAGCCCAGTGGGTTTGCTCTTCACCACAAGACTGAGTTCAGTCATTATGCTCCAGAGAAAGAAAAACCCTGAGAACACAAACAATGATATTACTGCACTCCACCAGGAGCCCATTGAGCTTTTCTATCCTTTTGAATAAGCTATTTAAAGACAAAGTAAAAAAACTGTAGTAGATCCAACCAGTGAGGAAACACTGAGGCAATTTTACAAATAAAGGGTATTAGTGAAAGAATGGAGGAGATTTAGAGAAAAAAAAAATTGTTGAAGCAATTTAAGATAATAGGATGCTAATTAAAGAGGAATTATAGTGGAGATTTTATAATACTCCTAACACTGGCAATAATGTTGGCTGCATCTGGGTTGAAACAAGTGCAAAGAGCTAAGGCACTACTGGCAATCGGGAACCAGACATTGGCACTCTCAGGGAACAGGTTTCTCTGTAAGCAGGTAACACCCAGGGCAAGTAACAGAGGCAAACTGTACCCCAGGTGCTGCTCAGTGTGATTGCTCTGCCACTGCCATGGCACTAGATAGTTAGGAACAAAATATACAGTCAGCACTCTCTCTTGTTGGAGTCCCAGGTGTATGACTGAAGAGTGGGGCCTCAGTCTGAATGGATGTTTCCAGGGCCTGATTCTTGTATATATTTACTCACCTTAAACTGCACAATTCAGTTTCAGACATCTGTGACAATTTCTGAAATGCCCTAGAAAGGTTGGTTTCTGTATGGGTCAAATTATATCATCAAAATTAGCATGAATAGCAGTACCATAATATATTAAAAATACTGGTTTTGATGTAAAATAGTCCTATTAGCATGAGATAATGCATTATAAACATGGAAGTAATGGCAAATGTTAAAATATCTGTTGCATATGTTTAAACTACTTATTTGAACCCCTTTCTGGTTTTTCATTTTTTACTAACCTTTGGAAAATTACAAAAGCTTCAAAAAAAAAGCAAGGATAATTTATCTCTAGTTTGGTATGGTTAACATAAAAACATTTTTACATTAAATGGATGTTTTATTTTAATTAAAGCAAATAAAAGGTTTTGGGGTGAGAATGTTAGAGAAATTTTTGCCTGAAGAAAAGCATTGTGATCAGGTTACATACCTGAAAAAAAAATGGGGTTTATGAAATTAAGATAGAAAGTACTGACTTTGCTGACGCAACTTTAGCAGTCAGAGTAACACTTGACCACAGTAATGTAAACATTGCCAAATACAATACCTAATCAAATATAGCACTATGCATTAGAAAAAAGAGAAAATCTTACTCATTGCAATTAAAAATACATTGATGTGGCATATTCAGTGGGAAAAAAAAAAAAGAAAGAAACTGAGGAAACGGTACAGCTGTAGAATTATGCATTTTAAAATTATGCTCTTCTTGGCCCACATCTGTCTGTTTTATTGCACCTAGTACATGACTCTAGAAGACCAGTGGTCAAACACTGTGATAAACAGAAACTGAATATAGAAAGGAGAGGAAGGCATATTACAAATCCTATAATTATCCTGTCCCAGAGGTACATCCTCTCCTGAGGTTCTGCTTATTCCAGTGCTTCCAGGGTAAGACTCAGCTGCCTGTCTCTGCAACAGAAAAGACATAGTGACTTCTGCTTCCCAAAAAGGACTCAAAGTAAATGAACGTACAAAATACCCAGTGATCTGTACAATCCACATGTGATTTCCTGAAGGACTAAGAGGCAAGAAACTCAAGGTTATATTCTAATTTTGTTCTGACTCATTCTATTCTTAGTTTTCTATTATTACCTCTTCTTGAAAGAAAAAGTGCCCACATGTGGAACAGTCTAAAATAGGAACATCAATCCTAGATCATTTCTTGCCTGTACTGGCATCTAAGATCATTTGCAAAAAAAAAAAAAAAAATCATTACCTAGAGGACTTTTGGAAGGTCCTGACCTTGGCTACCTAAAGTGCAGACAACACATTGTTTCAGGAACATGCTCCTGCTTATATCCATAATAAAGAGGCTATTTCAGAAAGACAAGCAAGGTATCCCTATGCCTCCAGATTACTTCACATGCTACTTATTTAAATGCACCTGGTACTGTTACATTGAATCCTATGCAGTATGAAAGAGACTTCAAGCATCTGACAGCAGAGTGGTGGGAGGGAAAATAGCAGCTAAGTGTGATAAACATCATGGAGGCAGATGGAGACAGATGACTTGGAGATGAACATTTCAGACAACTAATGAGACTAAGTAAGTGTCATGACGTCTGGCATGGCATTACACAAAGGAGGCAGCAAAAAAAGGCTTAAGGGCTGTGGAAAGAAGAGGAAGGACATCTTCAAGTGCACACAGGGGAGGAGATTTCAAAATAGACTAGATCTGTGATAAAATCTCAGAAGTGAAGAGAGAAGAAAAAAAATCAAACACAAAAGCCCATTTTCTGTCTAAATTTAGGCACAGGTGAATCACAGTCATGGGCGGGACAGGTAAGAGGTCAGCCTTTGGGATGTTACTATGCAGCTGCCCCAATATGGGAGTATGTTGAGAGAACTATTGGTTAAAACACAGCCAAAACATAATGAAAATGTCATCCTAGAAAGTTGCTGAGCTAAACCACAGAGGTTCATTACTGATATAGAGATGTAATCTCCTTAGGAATATGACAGGTGTAAGAACAAGAGAGAAAGGTGTATCATGTGTTAAAGGTGTACCTTTTCACAAGTTAACGGAAATGAGAGAATTTTTCTAGATTATTTTATTTTATAAACATAAATGCAGAGAAGAATTCATATATTCCACATTAGCTAGAAGAAAAAATGGTTAATTTTTTTTTTTTAATTAAAGCCTTGTAGCAAAAGGAGATTGTAATTGTTGAGAGATACCTAAAGGGCAAAGTAGGATGACACAGTAAGTGCATGGAATATTTTTCAGGCAGTTTTTGTTTCAGAGATTAAAGAATGCTCCCTTTTTAGATTGTGTTTCAGCTAACTAAAACGATAGAACATGTAAACAAAAGGTACAATCAGAAAATGAAATTGTGAAAGATTACAGAAAAGCTGTGAGAAGTAATGAAGTGTGAAGGTAAAAGAGCAGGAAAGTGATGGCTGAGGGGGAAGGCAAACTACAAGTTTTCCTGGAGTACAGGAATACCATGGGATGTGGAGACAGCCTACTGGGAAGTGGAAAAAGTTAAAGGGCACGGGAGTGCAGCACTGCTGGAAGTTACTGAAAGAGAAGGTATTTAATGCATAGTGGTAGGTTATTTGCAAGTGAAGCAAGGAATGGCAGAATAGTAAGAAACTATTGTAGAGACATCAGAATTTCTCCAGTGACCTGAAAATTCAAAAAGAATCAAACAAAAAGTGGAAAGAAGATTATAGGTTTTAACATGAATATAAAGGAACAGCTCAAGACCCTTAGGGATAAGATCGAAAAAGCACAGCGACATAAAAGGAAACAAGATAAGGTTCACTAAATGCAGAAAGAGAAAATCAAAACATAGGCTAGCTGCTTAACAGTGAAATAGAGAAGATTAAGAAAGTCTCAAAAAAGATTGAAGTATTCAATAGTATCTCTTCTCAAGTCTTTCTGATAACAAAGAAACAGAAATGCATTTGTAGAAGCTCTCTGGAGTAAAATCTTTAATAAATTCAATTTTTACAGTGTAGAGGAGAAATATATATAAGAATATGAAAATAAGATAACAGATTTTTCACTAACAAAATAACTTTACAAGATATAACCTTTATTAGTTCTTGATCTCTAACTAACAAAAACTATCCTCTAAAATGTGCCTGTAATGTCCAAAATAAAAGCAAACCTTGCGTTAAAAAAAAAAAGAAAAAATTAGAAACTACAGTATATTTATAGTACTTTCCATTCACATAAGTATTCACTTAAATGCACATATTGATTGTTCATTTTCTTCTTCAATTCAACTGAATTTTTGAATTCTAATCTATCTAGAAGTTTAGATAGCAGCAGCATCTTGGTTTTCCTAAGAGCTGTTCATATTAATTTCATTCTCTAAGGCCAGTTACAGTGCTGAGGAGTACATCTGGTGCAGGTAGCTCTGTTTACAAGCTGCAGTTTGAGCTCTGGGTGGGAGCCTGAGACAAAAGGCTGTGAACTGCCAAACTTCGGCTAACAAAAGGCACAAAGATGGATGTTCCCAGCCAGGTGGATGGATGCAGGGAGATACAGCAGGAGCAGAGCACTCAAAGAAGAGCAAGACTTCTGCACAGTTTGGACTGTGAGGGGATAAAAGCCCAGGGGTACCTCTGTTGGGGGTCCCTCCTTGGAGGCACTAGCTCGGGCTCTTTCTGTGTTCCTGCACTAATAAATTGTTTTACAGAGCAAGACTTCTGAGACTCTGCTATGGGAAACCTGGTCTGGCTGTGTGAGTGGGGTGTGCGGGGAGTCAAGTGAGGACCCTTCTGGTCACTGGAGCTGCCCGCTGTGAAGGGGCTTTGGTCACCGCAGTGGAAATCTGTGGCATTGGGAGTGTGACTGACAGAGAGCATCATGAATGGTCAGACTGGGAAGTTTCCTTAAAAACCCGGCTTTGTGGACAAAGGAGAAACAGCCGAAATCTTCATCAGGTGTAATATCCTGGTATGAAGCTGTAACCAAACTCAGGTAAAATTAGCCAGATGTGATTTGTGAGTAAAGAAACTAAAAGTTTAGGTACCATAAAAATGGAGAGAGGACATATAGTTAGGTATATTACAGATTACAGTTTGGTTAATAGACAGAGCCAGAGAGAAGATATATTTTCCCAATGTATAAAATATTTTTAATTTGGATTCTAGGAAAGAAAATTCTCCAGGACAGAAAGCATTTTCTGTGGACAGTGTTCAAAGGTTTGGATATTTTATTGTAATTTTCTGTTTTGGTAAAACATGTTATAAACAACAGATGGTGATGGTCTACATCTGCTTTATCCTATCTCAATGTACTCAGGTGGGCTACATATTATTTTGGCCACATCTACTCCTCTGTTTCTGTCACTCTGAATGCCATAAATATTCTCTGTGCAGTGAGGAAATGTCACATTTTTTCTTGTAGCATTAGTCATCTTTTTATTTTGCACTGCTTTATCTTCACTTTTCAATGCTTAATGGAAACAATAAGACTGTGGTGGAGGAATCGTGTAAACCTCTCTCTTTTTACATGCATATTACAGAACTAGAGTGGTTACATGTAAAATGTACTCTGTTTTCTTTATGTGGCCATATAAAGAAATGCATATTGATCCATGATCAGAACAGAGAATAACAAGAGGGGTTTGTACATCTTCTTACTGAAAAGTGTAAAAATATTTGTTAAAATTGCTCTGTAATTTCTTATCTGATTGAAGAATCTGATGCACAAAGAGCACTCAGATTTGCTGTGAAGTTACTTCAAAGTGCATATTTGCTAGAGAAAATGGTAGGAAGAAAATTTCATCTCTGTAGGCATGATTTTTTAAGATTAGTGAAAGAGGCTCTGATTTGATAATGATACTTGAGCAGAAATGCTAAGGATTTTCTTTTTTTCACCATCAGTTATATACTTAGTGGTTTGGAAAGAGAGGTTGGCTTGAATCATATTTAGATAAACCCACAACACGACAGGTGCTGCAGAGGAAAAGAGTGGAGACCTGATTCCTTATCCCACAGCTGGGCAGCAAAAGCTTGCATTTTTGACCTTCATGATAAGTTGTCTGTGTTCATCGAACACCAACAGTAATCTGCAACTGTCGCCCTATTTCACACCTCCTAATATTTTGATCTGATACTTTTTATTTTCATATTTTAAATCCTTCACAGAACCCAACTGTTTTTACCTTAGGGCCTGAAGCAGCAATTCTGTCTGACTGACAGGCCTAAGGCCACACTAGGAAAGTATAATTTATCAATATCCTATAGTACATGTTGAAGTCAAAATCCACCCTTCAGTGCTTTCCTTAAAAAAAAAAAAAGAAAAAAAAAACCAAACAAACAAAAAACACAACAGAAGAAAAGCATGTTTAAACCTCTACTTTCTTGGGTTTTAATGTGAGACTGGGACTGTGGCCTGTTTCTTGAAAGCACAGCTTTCAAGGTGACCTCAAGAATAACTATCTTAACATCTATCGGCCACTTTTATTCAGATAATTTACCCAGGCTGACATTTCTCTGTGCAATCAGAACATTATTTTACAAGGACACTCTTAAACCCACCAGAAATCCACTAAGATTTATAGCATATTATCAGACATTGATTTATTTTTCTCATCATTCCCTCTGCAACTGGATAAAAATGAGAATAATAATTTAAGGTGATATTTTTATATACGATTAAAATTTACTACCTATAAAAAAAATTATACTTGATCATGCAAAAACTGGGGCAAGTTTATGCATAGAAAATAGACAATAGTTTATGCAAGGAAAATTTTGAGTCCAGAATACATGCAGTGCAGAATAATTCACTGCATGCCAGTTTGTAGAAATGCATCTTTGCAATGAAGAAGTCTTCTGAAACTCCATATTTCCTCTTTTGCATGTTAGACAGCAACAAGACAGTCTCTGCTGGATGAGGATTACCAGCTAATTAATAATTGCTTATACTTTTTTTTTTCCCCAGTCCAGCAATGTGAAACCAGCTCAAATATAATGGATAAAGTCCTGTTCCCCAACTAATTCTAATCTACCTCTAAATAGCTCAGGCTGCATCTGGCACAAGTTTAACTCTGACCTTTAGTCTCTCAAAGGGAGGCACTATACTTCTCTTCAGAAAAACACAAGATAAAAGAAACAATTGTCTGTGGCTGTTCCTCTTATAGGCAGGTCCACTTTCCCCAGCTTTTCGCTACTGCAGTGCTCTTTTTAGAGCCAAGGACAGTTCTGTTTGATAAATCTAGTACCAGTCATATAGCCATAAATTTGTGCTTCAGGAGACAGAGAAGTCATTAGTTTAACACAGCAACACTTGGAAAAAGATACCTGTCATCCACTAACTGAAAACCTTCCGCCATACTCGAAAACGAATCGGTGTCTAGGTGTTGCATGCTTCTAGTGCAAGAATTGTCCTCCTGGTGCTACCATCCCAAAGGACTTACCTCTGAAGTTTCTGCATGCACACCTCTGTTGGTGATCCGAATTGGAAAAAAAATTTATGTTGGTACCTCAACACTACAGAGGGGATCTAACAGAGCCTATATATAGGCTTACCTTGTATTGTCCACAGAAATGATTTTCAGAAAAGTGGAACATTTCCCTGTTTGACAGGGAAACATTGCAAGAAAAATATGCTTATAATATATGTTTGTATGAGTAATTTTCTGGAAGGTTACTGTAACCTTCAGCTGTCATTTGCCATGAATTTGCCTTGCAAATCTAAATTATCACTCATTTTCCTCCTTCCAGCCCTTCTAGAATTACTTAGGTTTACCTCTTTGTTTAATTTGCTTGTTGGACCAAATCCTCCCTTTTGCAAATTAATTATCCAGGTAAATTATGCTACTTTCATAGAATCGAGGATGTTGTGCAAGTTCTACAAATGAATAAATCAAAAAATGAGTTTTGTTGTCATAGAAAAAAAATTATTTAAAAGCTTAAAAAAATTCTAAAACATTACAAAAGGAGTTACATTTTTATACAATCTTATTTAGGATAATAGCAGTTGTTATCCTTGTCCCATCTTGAGTCAACAAGCTTGTCTAATCACTCAAAAATGAAGTTTAGTATTTTACTATACTTGTACATGTCTGTTAGCGTCAGTCTCTTAAGATGCTGTTGTCTAAAGTAACAGCAGCATTTATAAATAATTAACCTTTTTTTTCGAGATCTGAAGGGAAACATAAAATGGGATTTGATATGTAAATGAAGGATTTATTGCACCTATGCACAAAATAATCAAATTTTATTTTTTAATTAATTGGTGTGAGAAACTTGAAAAGGTTTTATTAGAAGTATTTGGTTGAAACCTGTTTCAGAGTAGAATTGGATGTCAGATTTTAAAAACTTCTTGGTTGTGCAAAAGTCTCACCAGCTGTAGTATAAAGTTTTGGGAGCCTTGCATTAGAACAATTAATCACTGAAATGGAAAGAAACTAGTGTATCCATTGGCACATAGATAAATCACACATGATTTCTTTCTAATGTCTAGTCACTGAGAATAATAGAAAACACAGCTGGCAGGAACATTAGGAAATTATCTACTCCATTTCTTTCCTCAAGCCAAAATCAAGTGCACCTCGCTCATGCCTGACAGATACTGTCTAACATCCAGTCATGGTGCTTCCACACTTTCCCAAAGCAATATGGTCCTTAAAGATAGAAAGTCTTCTGAGCTATGTCAGCCTTAATCTACCTTGCTTTAATTTATTTTTTGTCACATGCATTTCAGATATGGAAAGCAGTTTATCCCTTTCCTCTCTGTGGTAATCTTTTCTATACTTCAAGACCACTATCACGTTTAACATGATGCAAGCCTTTTCAGCACATCTAGATTTCAGTGCTCAAAAATTGCAAGAGAAGTAAGCACAACTCTACCCTGAACTCCCAGAAACTGAGCTCTGAATGAAGATTGTGCTTGGAGGAACTTAGTTTTGGAAATCTGTTAGGGCAGAAGAGAAAGGAAACAAGAAATGTAGTCAGGAGCAGTTTTCATGCAGAGAAAGTTGCATTATCCCCTTGTCACAATGAATATGAAGTACCCAGTTAAAACACAGCAATACAATATTTATGTTTAGCTCCAGTGGACTTTTGCAAATTTCATGACAAAGTGAAGGATATAGCATGTGTTTTGGAATGTGTGTCAAACCTGTACAGATTTCCAAGGCTTACGTAACCTCAGTCTCTAGCGGAGCATCTATACACGAATGAAATTATTCATAGGTAATTGACTTCTCTGTCGCTGCTCATGGATGTGCATCTCCTTGTCTAACTTAGGAAAGTACAACTTAGGGCCTAGTTTTCCAACATCCAGTATTTTTTGCATGGGAGAAGCTTCTACTGACCAAATTCTGTTGACATGCAAAACTTAGAAAACATTTATTTAAAATTCATTGGTTTCTTTCTCATTTTTTATCTTAAAATATGTGCCAAAATCATTTTAAAAGCAAACAATAGATAGTCTCTTAAGGAAGGACAGACATGATGCTGCATCCTATTTATAAGATAGAAGCAAGAAGTAAAAAACTGGACTGGAACTGGACTTTTTTCTTATTTTATTGATGTTGTCATTATTTTTCAGAAAGCTATGTTCATATTGTTTGGGCACAATTCTATTTGAACACTCAGATGTCTCTTCCTTGAGCTGTTTCTCTACTGATGGGAGATTAAACCAATTTCTGTTACCAAGAAGATAAGTTCATAACAACCTGTTCCAAAACATTTTTCCATATGAAGTAGAACAATTATTTATTATTAGCCAGGTAAAATCTCCTACTCTGCACATTTCAAGTTCCGCATTATTAGGCAGTAAAAACAGACTCTCACCCAAGCTGGGAATAGCTTATATTTAAGCCTAGTACGTATTATTTTAGGTGATCTAGTTTCGCAATACATCTCTGCGTGTGTTTTGGAATGTATGTTCTACGAGTGAGGGTTATAAATGAGAAGAGGATTACTTAACTGGATGTTATCCAATTTGTGGGTGGCATTCAGTCAGCACGATTTTTCACAGAAAACCCTGCCCAGTTCAACTTGAGTTTTGCTTTTCTGTGTGAAAGGTATTCAGAAAGAAAAATGCTGCAACATTAACATTTCCAAATACATATTTTTATGGGTGTTCCTAATTCAGAGATTATTTTAGAACTGGTTAATAACCAGACTAATTTGCACACAGCTAAACATCTCAGAATCTGAGCTCTGGGGTGGTTTTGGCCAACCAGCTTGATCACTGTAGTGGGGTAATAGTTAATCTCTGGTTGACTAATCTTTGCCTTGATTAAACAGAAAGCTCAAGTGATACTTATTGTCCATACAAAAATACTTCTTAATGCCTCCATTCCCACTTCTGCCTCCCCTGTTTCAGGATTGAAGGGATTTCCAGAACTTTTGCTATGGCTCTTTGCACATTCAGAATCCAGTATCACTTGAGCTTTCCCTGAATGATGTCCTCTAAATAAACACAAAAAAGGCTGAAAGAGTTTAAAAGTTTCCTCTAACTTCCAATCCAAAACAATCTTTGTTTTAGAAAGTATAAATAAAATGCTTGAGACCAATGCATTAGTATTCATTATCATTGTCTATAATATACTAAATTCTAAGGATGATACGCTTAAAAATTTAACTCAACATAACCTAAAATCAAAAGTGCAACACCAAAAACTTTCAAATATCAAAAATTCCCTCTAAGAGACTCAAAAAAACTATAAATGCATCTAGAAAACAAAATAAGGATAGTTCGATTGTCTCACCTTTACTAAACATCATGTTCTGCTGTCTCTGTCCACAATCCTTTCAGATGTGTTTAGCTGTTTACAGGGTAAATGTAAAGTGTTGACACAGATGGAAAAAAAATTCATATTCTGTAATTATAGGCAAAATCATCAAAACAATGCAGAAGAACAACTCCCACTCCTAATACCATGGTGCAATTTATAGATACCCTATATTGCAAGTTGACTGTTTGCTTTAAGTACTCATCACAGGTTCTGGCAATTACAGAGACTTTTAACCTCTGTCTTCTCTAAATTGCCCAGATACCTTGATCTGCATATTTCTATCCTCAGGAAGAATAGACCATTTTTTGAATCTGTCATTCATTATTAAACTGTCTTTGAGGATCAACATTTAACTACTGCTAAAAAAAACATTTCTAGTACTAATAATGGGTCTGTAACCCAGATTCATTGATATTGCATTATACATTTTCTTACAGGACCACTTATAAAAATCTTTTTCTTATAGATTTTCTGTAATAATAATTTATAGAGACCTTAACATTTATGATTTGAGTTTTATTGTATCTCTCTATCCAATATATTTTTATTTCATTGCAAAACACCACATATTTTGTTCAACATGAGCAAATTAATTGATCAGTAATGACTCTTTCTCAAAGTCACACTGTTCATCCCTAAAGCAATAGACAGAGGTTTACAGATCTTGTAGATTTTGCTTATTTTAGGGAAGGACCAGAACATTCATGGCAGTAGTTATCTTTTAACTAATTCATCATTAACTTGTGCATTTTTTATGAATAAGATCCTTAAAATAAGTAAAGGCTTAGAGTTCTGACTTCAAAATCCATAATTTAACATTCATGGAAATGTGGAGCTTTTTCAAACTCAGCTTATGTTCAATAGCAACATCTACAGAAAAAGAAAAGTTTGAAAACTTTTCTTTTCAAATGCTTAATTTATCTGAGTAGAAACACCTTTTAACAGACTATATGAGGGAGAAAGGACAGAGTTTTTTCATGTTCTTGCATCTGGGGAAAAGGAAGAAAAGACAAAAATACAGTGAAGACAAAAAATTGAGCTGAGATCAAGAAAGAAAATTTGTGAACACTATGAACACTGGAAAAGGCTCTCAGAGGTACGCAAGAAACTAAATAATATGTATAAGAATGAGAAAATATATTTATAAATGAAGTCTTAGAGAGAGGGAAGTTGTTAAGATGGAGGATTTCATGGCTGCCTTGAAATGACGGCTCAGAGTTAATGATTTTTCTCTCAAATGTAACAACAATACATGAAAAGATGTTAAGAAGCCAATAAGCAAATAAATAGCTGGACTAAAGGGTGGAGCAGAAAAAAAAATTGAATATCAAAGTGGGTGATTTAACACATTACCAGAGTGTTTTCAGTATTCAGTATTTAATGATGCTTTCCAAGAAAAAAAATCATGTTAAACAGATAAATGAGACTAAGCAGACACTTTATCAAGGTGCACTTTCCCCAGTGTACTAGGGCAAGTGAAACCGACCACACAGTCTACAGTTCTATGGAGCTGATACTTTGCCAGGAAATCAAGTCTTAAAAGAGAAAATGGAAAACATAATCCTGTCTCTATCCAGCTATCTTGGAGTACTTTAGGAGCTCTGTAAATGGCAGAAGATTTTCCTATTGGTATATGAGTAATCAGTATGCTTCCCGTCTACTTTGATAAATATGTTTATCAGTGATGTTTTTCTTCTCCAATAGGATTGGGTTACTTTTGGTATTTTCCTCCTCATTACTAGAATATTTTCCAATATTTCATGAGTACTGAACCAAAATTCTCCATGTGGAATAGGGGAATCATTCCACACTTGTGTTTGTTAGGACTGGAGATGCCATTTTAAGTATGTGCTGTAACATTTACAGCACAATCAAGATTTATTAAAACTACGCCACAGAGCACTATTGTAAAGAATTTATGAACTATAAAACTGCTATAAAGGTCACTTGAGATGCAAAAGTTTAATTTGGAGTATCATGTTATTGTGTAGTACTGCTAAACTTAATGCTTGTTTAAACAAATGGCTTGAGGATATTTGTCTCAGAATGTGGGGTTTATTAACTTCAGTAAAACTACTCAATATTATCTTTTTTTCAGCCTAGCTTTGATTTTTAAAGACTTGCTCACCTTTTTATGTCTACTATCATCTATTCCTTTACTTCTATGAACATAAGCATAAAGCACAAGAAGACAATGATAATTAAAAAAAATTGTATTGTTTAATAGAATTGTGCATAGTTTTACTGTTATTATTTTGAGGCTTAATAGTCCATTTCATAACATTTGTTTTCTTTAATTGCCAGCTGCAAAGTTTTAGCAAACCTTAACTGTCATCTGTGAAATGAAAAAAAAATGAAAAATTTTATTAATACTTAGTAAGAGCCTAAAAATTGAAGTTCAAAGAGAAATCATAATTTGTGGATAATAATGTAGAATTGCATGTGAATTCCACAGGATGAAGAGCAAATTCATTTGCTGAGAATTAATACTGTTTATAAGTTTTGAAGACAAAATTTTTCTTTCTTCCACCAATTTCTATACTATTTTTCTCCTTTTTCCAAATCTCGAACACTTGGAGAAACCCCTTGCTCATATACTTAAAAGCAGGCAGAGAATGCCTTTCTACTTCCAGGAAGCTGCAACTGCCAAAAAAATGCAAATTTGTTAATGTGAAACATTTATGATTTGTCAACAAAAATTTTGCGTGTTAAAATTGGCAGGGGTGATTAATTGCTTTCTCTTAATATTTTATTGAGGATTTAGGAAGTTTACAGAGGGAAGCTGTACTTAGTAATCCCACCTACCCTAACATGTAGCCGGAGCTGGTCCCCAGAGAAGCAGTTATGAGGAGAAGTGATTTCATGTGGGATCATGAAAAGACATACAATTATTTGCATGTCAATAGCATCAGACAGTGTTTTAAAGATCTCTGGGGTGGTTTATCTTTCAGCATATGGCTGTATAATATGGAGGCCAATATATGTAGGATCAAAATCACAGCAAAATGACTAACAACCAGGAATAACATAACATGTAAGACTACATATTTTAAAAATTGAAGAGATCTCGACTCTTTGTGCTCATTTTTTAATGGAATTTACACAGATTCTACCATGACCTTTTTCCACCAGATAAATGAAGATTTGATTTCTAGTTTTCTTTTACATAAAAATATTTTTGTTATGTTATTACTCAAACATATGGGAAAAAAATACCTCCAGATTTAAGAGTGTTAAGGAGCAGACTTATAAGAGAAATAATAATAAAATGATAAAATTTGAGGAGAAAGGATGTGAAAAAAGGGATGTTGGCCGTGACAACCACACACTGACTGACAGAACGGACCTAGGCCTTTGGCAAGATTTGTTTATCAGTGTTTAATTACAGGAAATCCAGTAATCAAAATTGCACATGTGGAAGATATCTTACAACATCTATTGAAGACAAAGGAAGGGGCCATTAATTTTAAAAACAGGAAAGACAACAGCTTGTGTTATCTACCGTTGATGCTCTACCAATATGAAGTTCTGAAGTTAGACATGTTCCCTCTCACTTTCAGTACAACGAATTGCCTGTGGTCTTTGATGTGTTTCTTCAAGTGTTAAATTAACAAACCAGCTCCCAAAGCTGTCAGTGAGGAATGCCCCTGCATGTTCATTTTCAGCATGAGACAACATTCACTCTGCAGACTCAGCAGTCTGCCTGGGTCAGGTCTTCTGGTTTTGACAGCGACCATATTCAAAATAAGTGTATTTACTATAATAAGAGGAGCTTGTTTGATATTTTTTTATCTTGACATAGCAAGTACAAATAAATAAGCATGTACTGCCATGAAATATTTAATCAGAGCCATAAGAAAAAGTAATTTCCTGAGGTCTCTGAGAATATATTTTTAAATATATTCTGCCAACCCTTTATAAAATTTCCATTTACATTTCAAGTTACCCAAGGAAGCTATTTAAGTTTTTTAATGTTATTTTATATTTCAAGGGGAAAAAAAAGTTTGTGTTTACTTATGAACTGCATACAAATTCTGCACACTATGATGATATTTTTATTACTAAAAGACCTCACAAATACAGTCCCCTATCTATCTACAGTTCTACTGAAAGGCGTTGTTTTACCCACAGCACACTGACAAACACGACTTCACGATACACTTCATGATACATATATGAATTTTGCACTGCTTTCATGTTCTACACAACTGCCTACAAGTACCTGATAGATTCACCACAAAGGCAGTCTAGAAGTAAATATTAACATTTAAGATATTAGCCTAAGAAAAATGTGCACTTTTGCAAATAAAGAACAAGTACTTAAGTTAAATTACCAAGACAACTCGTGCATTACACATTTTTAATAGAAGTATGCTTGTAGCATAGCACTGGGTTTTCTCACAGTTTCACAGAAATGTTCAGACATCATGTGGTAAGTAGTTTACATTGAGACTGTGGATTAGGCCAAGCACAGGCCTATAAAGTGTTTTGAAGTGAAAACAGACAAGGCCAAACACAGCAGATGATTCAGGAGAAATTTTATGGATAGAATCCATGGAGATAATATTCTTTATGTAAGAGCCTCTTCTATACAAGGCTACCAGGGTCTTGTGGTAGGTAACGGAAAGTCTTAGGATTTAGTGCCCATTGATAGGATTAAAATGAGTTTGAAGGCAGAGACAGTAATTCACAGGATGCTGAGACAGTGAGTAAGATGATATAGAAGCGTGAGCTGAAGAAGTAGGACAGTATTCATTCACAAAAATGGGTTGCAGGTAGGAGGCTATGATCAACTAAGGGCATCAGACTGAGAAGGATGAGAATGCAGAAGAGGCTAGGGAGCTTTGGGAAACAGAGATTGTTAATACCAGTAAGAGTGTCTGTAGGTACTGCAGGAAGCAAGCACAAAGGGGAATTAGTGGTGAAGCTAAGGATACAGAACCAATTACATTCAAAAAACTAATTGGTGAAGATAGAAAGAAGAGAGGACTCTGGATTCAAGACAGAGGTCTTGAATGGTTCATTGAAAGTGTCTGCCTAATATGATGTGATGGTGAAGAGGAAATGGATGCTGGTAAAAGCTAAAAAGGAGCAATGAGTAAAGAGAAGCACTGTTACTCTTTTAAATCTACTGTACTATTTTATCTTCAATGATGGTGATGGACAGAAATCAACTAAATTAAGAACCATGTGAAAAGCTTAAGGGGAATAATTATTCATTATTTTTCATACCAGAGGAAGCAAATTTTAGTCAAAGAAATTATTAGGCACTAGTTTAAAACAAACAGGAGGTACCTTTCACGTAGCAAATAAGGTACTACTGAACTTTCTGATCTCCATGGGAAATTATGGAGGCCTGAACCATAAGTAGATTCAGAAAATGTTTGGAAACATTCACAGAATAAAGGTTTTCATGGTCCATGACATAATACAAATTACAACTTCAGGAGGAAGTTCTACCAGGCTTCTGTTTTGTCGTATGTTCTCCAGTATCTGCTTACAGTCACTATGACATACTTGGGCACTGGGTGATTGACTTATGCAGTCCCTCAATCTCTCTTCTTGTTCATGTGCAAAGAGAGAGAGAGAGAGAGAGACACACAGAGCATGGAAAATTACATTTACCAAGCATTGTGTTCACATCAATACAAAAAATGGTTTTTTACTTTTAAGAATGTGATAATTGCTAAAGATTTCTAAAGTGCAGAATCTCATGCGCTGAGCCCTATTGGACCTATCATGGGCACTCTTGGGAAGACCCAGTCTAAGAATAGGAGAATGATGATGCTCTGTGGCAGAAAAAGTAAATACATGCTGCCTCACATATGAAGGATGCAAAGCCAGGCCAAGGAGATAAGGAGAGTTGAGTAGAAAAGATGATGAGATGGGGACCAGTAGGTAAAATCCAAGGAGCTGAAGGTAGCTAGAGTCTCTGTCTGCAGATATTTGTGGGGAAAAGTTCTGTGTATAGATCATCTTTCATCAATGAAGTGAAGAAAAATTTCTATTTTAGTGCAAAAAATGGTCTTTTAAATCATCATGGATCAAAGTGCATTTAAACTGAGCTGAGACTGAAGTGTACACATGTATATGTACACACACACACACATATGCATATAAACACAAAGGGGTAGGTGGTGACAGTTTGTGTATAAATGAGATACATATGTAGATAGGACAGACAGCAATGCAGTGATTAGTCTTTGTCCAAAAAGAAACATTTTTCAATTCAAAGCCGTCCACTCAACACTTCCTTTTTCTTTCTTTGCCTGAAATCCACTGGAATGTAAAGATAATCCCTGTAAAACATACCTAAATGGTGTCAGCGAAATGCTGACTGAAGAAAGCTGTGAATCAAAGAATAGGAGGATGGAGGGAATCCATGGTCCATATCAGAACTCAGTAATTTAAATAACTAAATGTAAAGGAAAGGTAGACTTCTGTCAAAATTATCGCAGCTTTTTTTTCAGCACAGAAATGTGTTGAGCTTCTATAAATAGAAGGCCATTCATAAGCTTTTGTTTAAACTGCTATTATAGCTGTGCCTAATAGCTGTGAAAAAAACCATATTATTCTGTCTTGATTTTTATTTTTTGAGTCAAAGTATTTTTTAATACTCTTAACTATGTCTGACTAGTTTTGCTGCAATAGTTGATGCATGATATTGATCAACTCAGCAAAAAACCTCCTTTGCTTTGGGGAATATGTTTAACTACAACAGAACCAGCCAACTGGCCTTTATTCAAGATCAGAAGATGCATACTGCTATTAGTCAATGTTAGGGCCCACTGCT
The DNA here is from genome assembly GCA_013397115.1 of Edolisoma coerulescens. Classification (NCBI taxonomy): domain Eukaryota; kingdom Metazoa; phylum Chordata; class Aves; order Passeriformes; family Campephagidae; genus Edolisoma; species Edolisoma coerulescens. The sequence continues at coordinate 392,879 of VWZW01005345.1, read as the reverse complement.
TCAAACTCATTCCATGCCTCATGCCCCAGAGCAAAGCCAAGAGCAAGTACAACAAATGCACAATTTACAAGAGGTATATGTGATCCATGGCAGCAAGAACAGAGGAACTACAGTGATAAACACCTTGCAGACACAAAAAGAGCCATTTTAGTTTTAAATTGTGCATCAGCATCCTATAATCAAATATCAATGAAAGATTTTCAGGAAAACACATAATCAGCCTCAAATTGGTCATTAAGGAAATAGGCAACTTTTCCCATATGTCTTTGGCTAAACTATACTTTTTTTTTTTTTTGTCACATAATTGTACTTGTTCCTTACATTTTCCCATAGGTGTGTTGTACATGTTTTTTTCATGCACACAAGTCACAATCTTTGGTTATATGTATTCCACAAAATTTGAAGAATATTCTCATATACCATCCTCTGTGGTGTCGCAAGTGAGTGTTTTAAGGTTGCTTAAAGAATCACCTCAAAGGTATCAGCAAAAGCAGGTTCAATATAAAAGTGAAAGCATGCCAAAGTTCATCGAAAAGGTTCTCTCTACTACTTAAGAGATGCTTAAAGCACATAGAGGAAAAGCAGCCTAAAATCTAAAATCAATCAATCTAAACCAAAAGTTAACCTGTGTGGAGGCTGGGGG